>OX451404.1:4329396-4758824 GCA_949629135.1 Eremobia ochroleuca | reverse complement strand
ACTTGAAATGATTTTGAGCTATATATTCTGGCATGAAATCTATTAAATGTAATGCCATCAAGATAAAGTCAGGGAAATTAATTTTTAAACAAATTAATTAAGTACCAACTTAAATTGTCCGTAAGTATTTTCAAATCACAACTGTCATTCATTGACAGTGGTATGAAATGGCTACACACGGCAAATTGACGTAGGGTGTCAATTTGCTAAACAATTAATTTTCCCAACTGGGAAACTAACTGTTTAGCATATTAATTGGCTTACTATGTCAATCTGTCTGTTTTGCAAAGAAATCCCTTTACCTCACTGTTTAAATAAGATCAACATAGTAGTAAGACTAACCGCACAGGATGCGCGTGCGGCGGGTACAGCGGGCCGCACGCGCTGGGCTCGGCGGCGTAGGGCTGCGCCAGCTGCGGGCACGCCTCCGCCGCCGTCTCGCGCCGCCGCGCGCCGCCGCGCTGACTCTGTTCGGGGGGACTGCGCACACACACACACCAATCGGTTTAGTTATAGGACACTCCTGTGGCTACCCTACTGACAGTCATTAACGTTGGTTGCGAGAAATCTACAAAGATAAAGAAGATAAAGACAAAGATATTTATTCGAAGGATATGGTACTTGATTGGCAGGTAAAAGTAAGTTCAGCCAATATAATCCTTATTCAAACTTTATCCTGATATTCGTGTAGGAGTCAAGAACTTGATATTTTCACTTAATCGTCCCGAAACACGAAAACGTTTTATAAATGGAGCTGTGTCACTAATCATCTTTAGTGTCCAACTAAATTAATGAGTGGCAACTATCAACATATGATACAAATAAAAAAAAACTAATAATAATGGCCTCGCCCGCCCAGTAGGCGGGGTCGTATTACCAGCTTCGCGTTAATTCTCTATTTTGACAGCGCGCGACAAATGGCACTCATACTGCTCATACGTCCCTCTCGGAGTTATTAATCTATGGTACCAGGAAGTAGGACAAGGAAAAAAGTTTTGATATTTTTTTGTCCCCCTCTAACTGTTTGTGCATGTGTAGATTAAGTTTTCACAGAACTTCGGATAATTTATCACTTGATTTAATTGCTTAGATGACAAGTTGGTCATGAATTTTAGTCGACAGTTATTTTTTTGATAGCTTGCTTCTGCTTTCGCTCTGCCTTACTAATTTACCAATATTATAGCAGCCGGTCGATTCTGTAAAAATCTCACCGTGAAATCATAAGTGAAGTGAGCACTTAATAGTGTTCATCCCTAGCGAATGACAGCTCACTCCACGCTCACTTCACCCAAGCTTTCACGGTGAGATGGTTACAGAATCGCACGGCAGATATATATTGTAAATATAAGACGTAACATTATATGGTTTAATATAGTTTATTCAAATAAATTCGTCATTGCCTGCACCACCATTGCCAAATCCCAAAACAATTAATTTACCTAAAAACATATTTCCCACACGATTGGCTGACCATAGACACGCAATGGCTATAAACGGTACATAAAACGTATGCAGTTTACCGTATCGGGAGAATAATGGCAACACTGGTAGCCAATACAGTGGGCAGGATGGTCGTAACCGAGTACGCCGTAAACAAGGAGATCGTTGCGCAGGCGCACACTGTTTATGCTGTACAGTCAGTAAGAGTGTACTTTGGACTTTTATGGCTGTGTAAGTGGATTTTAATGTGGAATATAAACAAGGACTTTGTTTTCATTGAAAATTTGGTGTATATTACTGGTGATGTAGGTAAATAAATTACAGTAAATTACAAGAGAGGAGAAATTTTACATTCATTATTTTCGAACAAAAATGCCAAAAACAATGTGAAACTGCTGTATTTAATGCAGTATTATCGAAATCTTCATAGTTTGATGCAGATAGTTTTTCTTTTCAGACAAATGTATCCGATCAATATTCCTAAAACAAAATAAAAGCTTTAACCCTACAGAGCATGATTTTTCTTATTGGCTTAAAAAAATACACTAGTCTGCAAATATGATGCTATTTCTCGAAAAAATATTTACAAAAATCATAACTCAATAGAAACGTATGTTTTTGTGTATGACCCATATATGGCACATCACGCTTTAATGTGAATTTGTGTTACGTAGTATCAATGAAATTACAAGATTACACGTAAAATGACTAATATGAACTTTTCTAATTATTTCGACACTGAAAAATTCAATTTTATCAATTTTTTGCCATTATTATACGCCGCTCGTTAATCGTATTCAAAGTACACACCTACCGATTTGAAGAAAACATAAATAGTTAAATATTTATTCAGATCTATCCAAAATATTTTATACTAAATTCGAAACTCAAATACATAATAGTTAATCTTGTCAACACTAGATCACGCTACTTGGATCGAATTTTGAAATATAAGACATTTTCGGTATGTCCCATATGTGAAACACTATGCTCTGTAGGCTTTAAAATTTGACGAAGAAAATCCTGAAGTATTTTGCACCTGTCTGTACAGTTTTATATAAAATGCATTCTAGCACACCCATACTAGGTAGATAAACATCTGTCGAGTGGATGTTTATAAAAGAATGAATCTTACTGACCGCGCCGCCTCCCATCGTTTGATACGAAACAGGTGCACGGGTTTTAGGTACTGAACTCTATTTACTTTCAATTAGTTGCCTCATACAAGGTAAATCTTGCCTAACGTTTATTTTTTGAAGAAATCGTAATCGCATTTTTGTAACTTTTTCGAGAGTAAAAATGGCGCGTGTAGCACCGTACGTACACGTGACAGAAGTTTCACTTGAAAAGGGGTTTATTAAGTATAACTTCTTATGCGGCCATTGGATAATTGAACGAGAATTGAGAGGATATAACTCTTTCTTTTCTTTTTTTTTTCACACTAAATCTCTCTTATTCTTTATTTTTCAAGAAGCTCACTTCTTGTGCGGTAGGCGGATTTGTTGTTGTATTGTAATCTTAGTGAACCTCTAGTTTTATTTTTTTGTTTTTTATTTTTTTATGAAAATGAATGTAAGTAATTAGAAGTTCAGTGAACAGTTTCCAAAATTGTATCAGTAAATATTGAGTCAAAGGAGTGATCCAAAATAGAAAGTAAAGGATGCCATCCTCAATAACAGAGGTGAATAATTCAAACTAAAATCGTTCCCAATTACGCACTTCAAAGTAATTTACTGGAAACAGAAAACTATAAAACAATCAATTTTAAGGTTAGAAATACTTTTTTTATTTTGGCGGGAACGGGAAACGAGTCGTGTCCGCCATAACTGTCGTGCGTAACTCTTTACTCTATGGGCACATCGTAAAAGTAAATTGTCACCGGCTGTTGAAATGAGTTCCGAAGCGTTGCATGAAAACTTTGTAAATAAATTGATTCATAGCCCTGCTGTGGGGCGCAGGAGAAATGTGGTTACGTTTACCCGACCGTTAATGTCTCGTTAATTTCTTAAGATGGTCTCATGTCAAAATATGCCGTAGAAATAAATTGTGGCATTATTTCGAAAGTTATATTGTTATGTTTGTTTTTGATCTTCAACATTTTATGGAAATTAGATCACCAATCTTTATTTTTAAACCAGTCTCGTCATACTAACTTAAAGTGTCATTTGAACTCACCAATCATCGGGGTCGCAGTCTCTGAATCCCTTCGCAAAGGGATTGCTCGCTATTTTCAATTGTGTTATCTGTAAGACCGAAAAGGGAATCCATTAGTCTCTTGCTTTACTAGTTGTTTCTAACGTATCCTCATCGTCTATCATCATATCGTTGTGATACGCTGTCATAAATAACATATTTATTATCAGAAACATGCATTTTAAAAACCAGGATAGTTGAACACTTCAGAAAGCCAATTATTCTCGTACTTAAAAAACGTTCAAATTCAAGTCGCAATCTCAACTCAGAGACAATCAATGTCAGAAACTTGTCAAAAATGTTGCCCCTGTGATCCAAAAAGGTGGTATCGCTGCAGGTAACATACAATACTGTCAATGGCGATACGATGACTTGACAGAGTGCTCTAAAGCATCTTATGACGCCTGAATGACATTGACAGGAGGCCATTGTTGGTAAACATTAGTGAAATTATCACAGAAATTGTAGTAAAAAACAAAATGGCGGTGTTAGTTCCGATTTTGGCAACGCACGAAAAGATCCTTGTACCGCTGTATACTATTTTGCTACAATTATAGGATTCAGTTTCCAAGGTCAGTTAGTAAGCAGTGATGAGTTTTTTTTTTTTTTTTTTGATAATTTAAATACCTTTGAAGATTAAAACTATTAAAAGACTTCTGCTCCCAAATGCACCTGAAAATCTTTCACTTGACTGTAGTACACTCACCCTATGGTTCTGGTAAGCGGTGACGGCGGTGAAGCCAGTCTCCGGGAACACGAAGGTGCGGTGCGCGCTGCTCTGGCCCTCGCCCGGCAAGTACACCACGTGCAGCCGCGGCTGGTAGCGGTGCATGGAGTTCAGGATTATCTGTGGAAACCACATAAATGTATAGATATTGGAGAGATTCGGCCACAAGTTTCCTACAACTGTGGCTTAAATTGTATGAGAGGTACATAGAAGATCTTTTCTAACGTTGTGGAAGTCGATCTTTTTCGCACCGATATTTCAGCTTCTGTGTTTGTTAGTTTTCGAGAAGCATCTGTTACCTATAAAACCGATCTCTTCAAAACCAGTCGCGATGTATTCTTCTTAACCTCCTCCGTAAAAAGATTATTTTGTATGAGTTTCAGTTCCGAGGGGACACGCAGTACGTTTATAAATTCCGCTTGTCAGAATAAGAACTTGCGCAACTAAGTGTTGCCAATAGTAAATTTTGCAGTTGTCGGTACTTACGTGTCCGTTATCATCAAGCTGGTTGTTGGTGAGCTTGAGTTTGTCGAAGGAGACGAGCTGGCGCATCCAGTTGGAGCCAGGCGCGGGTGAGTCCGGGTGCACGTGGATGCGCGGCGGCGATACCGGGTCTGCTTTACCCGCCACCACCCAACTTGAGCTGCAATACGAACAGACTGATGAACTGATGTCACTCGGAAGGCTGCCACGCTTAAATGGAATTGGGCTGGACACATCTGCCGCATGTCAGACGATCAGTGGGTCAAACTTAAGACCCAGTGGGTCCAGCTTAATGGCCAACGACATAGCGGCAGTCCAGACAGAGGTGGCGGGATGAGCTGGACTCCTTTAATAAAGATTGGTCCTTAGCAGCTCTGGACAGAGAGAGGTGGAAAGAGAGTACGGAGGCGTTTGCCCAGCAGTGAGACATTAACGGCAAAAATCAATAAATAAATAATAGGTAGGTATACATGTTTGTAGATATAAAGTTCAGCGGCATCTTTAAGTGAGGTTTCTAAAGTTTGACGAATGCATAGATTACTAATTAATTCCCTCTTTTATGTAGGGTTTACATGCAAGAAATAACCCTGGCACAAATCTCTCAAAAGGAGAGATGGATTCTTATATGTGCAATCCACATAACAGTGTCGCGGGATTCCAAATTCCGGACATCCTCATACCTTCATCATCGTAAATCCCCAGTCCCCATTTACACAACACAAGTTTCTTCCCTGTGCCATACAATAAAATTGAAGCAACGAATGAGTATCATTGTCTATACTGTTTTAGACGGTGCAACATTTATTGTTCCTTCAACTTATCTTATGCCAGAAGCAATGAAATTTTACCGTGAAAATCAGGCGTAAGATGCCGACTATGCGTTTTTGTTACTAAACACAATACCTGTGGAAAGCATATCGATATCTCTTATCGTCGAGAGGCACGAAGTCGACCACCAGGAGATAGTCCGCGTTAGGCAGCAGTCCCGACAGCCGAGCTTGCAACGCCGGGAACATGCGGCGCCCTGCCTTGGTGACGATCATCTCGGTACCGAGCTCGTGGAAGCTGCGCCATAGTGCTGACAGCTCTAACGTGGCCGAGCAGCGCGCTATCGCCGGGTGGAGTGTCACGGTTTGGTTCGACGCCTGGTAACGAAAATAGGTTTATATGAGAATTTTGTTAAATGAGTAAATTCTCTTCAACATACTTTACTTGGGGATAAACAATTTGGTAACCTAGTTAGATAGTAAATAAGTGAGTATTTCAGTTCCTAATATCTGCAGTGCTATTCTGTGAAAATCTCACCGTGAGAACTTAGGTGAAGTGAGCGGGAAGTGAGCTCTGGTAATCCTAATGGTAGGGTTTGACAATATTAAGTGCTCACTTCACTTATGATACCACGGTGAGATTTTTTACAGAATCGACCGGCTGTTCCAAAAGTATCTGATGAAAATGAAAGCAAATCTTATATTAAAAACGTTCAAAATCTAGTTGCAATCTCATGTCAGCGACAATGAATGTCAAAAACTTGTCAAAAATGTAGGAAAATTAGAGGTATTTTTGACTGATGGAGACTGAGATCAGACTGTGAACGTACTTAAAATTACGAGAATTGCCCCTCAGTTTATATTCTTATGCAATCATTAATTAAAGCGAATAGTAACATATTCATCTGTATCTAGAAGGTTTTAACTTAATATCTCACCATTTTCCAATAAATACTGTTGGAATAACATAACTACATTGTGATTGAAAAATCCGAAGAAAATTAAGGTCATAAAATTAATACCAATAATTGTCAAACGAAAAACAACTTTGAAGCGATTTAGGGCTGATTTTTCAATCGACAGATAATTTTTTTCGTGGAATAAAATTGACGTCTGACAGATTTTGTATGAAAGAACTGTCAAAAATTCAAAATTATTCCTCCGATAAAATTATGATCTGACGTTGAAAAATTAGGCCTTAAAATTTGAATTCCAGGTTTTTTGATCCATTTGTTATATTCTCGTCAGATACCTTCGGAAAAGACCATACTTATATTTACATTTCAGCCGGTCGATTCTGTAAAAATCTCACCGTGAAATCATAAGTGAAGTGAGCACTTAATAGTGTTAATCCCTAGCGAAAGACAGCTCACTCCACGTTCACTTCACCCAAGCTTTTACGGTGAGATGGTTGCAGAATCGCACGGCTGATAATTTTCTTACTAGAGTAAGAGTAAGGTGTACCTGTACACGAGGAGGCTGCGGCTGCGGCGGCGGCGGCGCGGACACGCCCGGGTCTCGACATGTGCTTTCACTGAGCGCCTGCAGTGGGGAATATGTGCTGCGCGCGCATATTGAGTTCTAGCAGAAGAATAATACAATTGAACACTTTAATAACAATCTTAAATTCACTGACAGACAAAAGGCAGCATTAAACCACTGGTTCTAGAAGCATGAAATGCAAAAGAGTCCCTTTCTTAACAAAAGTCGGCACTAAGGGCTCTTAAGGTCACATTTCATTACAGCCACCCGGCACCCACTCCGCACCGCCTCGCCTCCTGCGGCTAGTATTCTTTATATGGACTTGTATGGGTATGCGCTCACTACATCAACTCCGTAGCGTCACCGGATCGCCTCGGTCGTAAGCCCTCCACGCACGGACGGCGCGGCGGGTGGACCACTCGGTGACGACTCGCTGCTCGCATGCTTGCCTTGCGTTGACTGCGCATTGCCAACGCGCGGGTCCCGAGTGGACCGCGCGCTGCCCGCGAATGATTCACGCGAGGACGATACGTTGGCAATTTATGTATTTTTATTTATTTATTCCTTTATTTCAGGCAACTAAGTGCACTGGTTGACCGCGCGACGTTTATTGATGATAACGCGGCGTCCACCCGTGGACCACCTGTCGACAACGAGTGGACACCGTGCGACGAGTCGGTGCGGGGTGGGTGCCAGGTGGCTGTAATGAGCTGTGACTAGAGATGGGTCGAGGGCAAAAACAAATATGGGCAGAATGGGCATAAACTTGGCATATTGGGCGTAAACGAGTTTACGCCCAAATAAATGCCCGATCACTGGGCGCAAAAACTAATAACTTTGTTTTGTAAAAAATAAAGCAGGAACTTAACTTAAAATGAAACTTGATGTCAGTATTTTGTATGTAAATTAAAATTTTAATCAAATAATCAGTCTTGTTAAAAAAATCACAGTAGGTAATTATAGAAAATATAATTTTAACTCTCTTTAAATGAAAAATGAAGTGGTCTTGTAATTGGCTTTGATCCTACAATAGTCATTGTACGTAATATACTACTCTGCCATAAAACTACCGGGAAAAGCGACGTGAGGTCGAGTGTTATCTTGTAGTAAAACTACATTTGACTCGTGTTCGTCGGTTTTTCTTGATATCAGCAGATAGTTTGGTGAGCTGGGTTGAATATTTGTCAGCGTTTATAGTTTCATTGTGTAATCAATGTATGTTATAAAAGAAAGTGTGCAATGTGCATGCCGCTAAAACTTAGAAATGAGTCCCAGTACGATCAAGGGAGTTATATGGTGTGGTAAGCCTCTATCTCCTGTCCATGAAGAATGTAAAGAATGTTCCCGTTTTTACCAGAAGGGCATACTTTTGAAGATATAAGGGCTGGAGTTTTTGCCCTCTGGAAATTTCTAGAACAGTCCAGAACAATCGAGAGCATTCCACAACATTCAAGAACATTCTGGAATGTTGTGGAATGTTTGGGAACATTCGAGAGTATTCAGGAACATCCTAGATCATTGAGTAGGAAATTCTAAAAATTTATACATACATACATACCCCGGAAAAATGAAAAATGTTGTTTATAAACAAGTATTGTAGTTAGAATGTATTTTCAATAAAAAAAATGTTAAGTTGTAGTTGTGTGTGTTTGTTGTAGTTGTTGTTGTAAGTTGTTGTTGTAAAGTTTATTCCAACTACCACACAATCTCATATCAACTCCCTGAGCGAAACCGGCTACCCCAGGTAGTAGTTCATAAAACAGCATGCCTTGCGCGTCCCAGAAACAGCAAAGCAGAACTTTTAAGTGGTTCTTTTGACTCAGCTTCGGTTGAGTTGGTGGCGTTTCTTCTCGAGGCAGTCAAAAAGCACGACGTGTATCGTTCTCGTGATGAATCCATGATTCATCTCCAGTAACCAGATCAGACAAAAACTATTTACGTCGGGGTTGCAGCAAAAGTGATTGACAAATAGCGACACGGACTGCACGACTGGCGTCTGTAAGGATGTGCGGTACCCACCGAGCCAAAACTTTTCGATACCCAAACTCATGCAGATTGTATTCCACGGCGTGGTGACTGCAGTTAAGTGCTTCCGCTAATTCACAACTGGTAGCATCCGGATTCGACTGCAGTTCGCGGCGTAAATCGTCATCATTCACAGCGGTTGGTCGTCCTGAACGTGGCTGACTTTCAAGGCTCCTGTATCCTCATTTAAAACGGTCAAGCCATCGGGACACCGTCGCATAGCTTGTACAGACGCCAGCACATCAAGCTACTACAATCTGTCAGATTTCTTTAATAGATTTTCAACTTTATCGCTAAAGCATAAGGTTCAAAGTTGATTGGGAAAATCTGACAGTTTCGGGTAGCTTGCTGGCGTCTGTACTTCCAGCGCCCAATGCAGTATTGATATTGTCAGCCCCAGCCCGCGCACTGTGGCCTAAGGCCCCTCTCCCACAGCGACTTTTTCTAGCGAGGCTGTTCCGCGTTTCGTAAACGCGTGACAGCATCGCTACTACCGCACGTTTGTCGCATTTGTAACGCGCTACAGAAGCGATGACAACTCGCTACTCGCTACATCGCGACTGTATCGAAGTAAACGCGCGACCGTGTCGGACGACATCGGGGAGAGAACGGAGGGAGGGTGGCGCGTGAGTGGAGATGTGGAAAACCGAGCATCAGTGCAACAAAGACAGGTCGAGTGCTGTAAAAACAGCACCAAAGACAACGTGACTAATGTTGCCTCAACGGAGTCCATCTTGCAAGTCTGGCATTTTTGTGTCGTTACTGAAACGCGTTTGCATCGCGACAGAAGCGCGACAGTATCGCGTTTGCATCGCGACTGAGAATCGTGGTGTGAGCGAGTGCAAACAGCTAGCAACCTATGGTTGTAAAAATGCCGTATAATACCAAAAGGCTAGGTATTAAACAAGTATTTTACCATAACTTACGGTATTATTGGTATTTTGTGTATTTTAGATTTTGATTCACTTTTTAAGATCCTGCGTTATTACGAAGAGTTGTAGTTTAATAAATAAAATATATTTGAAGTTTCGATTGTATTCTATATTTTAGAATGACTAATTCTAATCTAATTTAATAATATAATAATCTAATCTAATAGTCGTGTTACACGACTATCAGCGTATTAGGTTTCTGCTTGAAGGCACCCAGAGCAGTACCGACAATCTACGATGTCATCGTCATCGTGATCGTGATCGTCATTGTCATCGTGATTGTCATCGTCATCGTGATCGTGATCGTGATCGTGAGCGTGATCGTGATCGTCATCGTGATTGTCATCGTCATCGTGACCGTCATCGTCATCGTGATCGTGATCGTGAGCGTGATCGTCATCGTGATCGTCATCGTGATCGTGAGCGTGATCTTCATCGTGATCGTGATCGTCATCGTGATTGTGATCGTCATCGTGATCGTCATCTTCATCGTGATCGTGATCGTCATCGTCATCGTCATCGTGATCGTCACCGTCATCGTGATCGTGATCGTGATTGTGAGCGTGATCGTGATCGTCATCGTGATCGTCATCTTCATCGTGATCGTGATCGTCATCGTGATCGTGATTGTGAGCGTGATCGTCATCGTCATCGTGATCGTCATCGTGATCGTGATCGTCATCGTCATCGTGAACGTCATCGTCATCATCGTCATCGTCATCGTCATCTAGTGATGAGCAAAGCAAGACCAAGACCAAGACTGGGACAGTCTTTGTATTGGTCTTCGTGTTGCTTAGTCTTGGTCTTGGTCTTGCTTGTTCGGTCTTGGTGTTGGTCTTGCTAGTGTATAGATAGTCTTGGTCTTGCTCAAATACTTCGAGTCTTGATCATGGTCTTGGTCTTGGATTTTGCTCATCACTACTTCTATCTCATTCTCTCGCACGTTAAATCCTATAGATGTGTGTTTATCTCTTTTTACCGTCGCTTTTTCGTTTCATTGATTTTCAAATCACAACGATGCTAAAGTTTTCACTTCAAAATACCATTTCATGTTTTATATCTGTGCATTTCCACCGTATTTTCAGTATTTTAATTATTACTCAGATAATTTACTTAAAAATTACAGAAACAATCGATTTATACATAAAATACCGTAGCAAATGGTATAATACCGTATTATACGGTATTTTTCGTTTTATACGTTTCAATACAAACGGTATAATACAGCACTTACATCTCTATAGCATCCGCATCGCGACTGTATCGATGCGAAAGCGCGACAGCATCGCTACAAAAAGTCGCCGTGGCGTGGGCGAGAGGCCTAAAAAGTACTCGTATAAGAACAGTGTTCGAACTTGTCGCTCGTCCATTTTTTCTTCAAACTTACTAAACCGATCGCGAGGGCGCCTTTATATTTCCCCACATCACAAGTACCTAGAACATTCTACCACACTCTAGAATACTATCGAAAACAATTGACCAGATAAAGAAAATGTATAGAGTTTTGTAGTGTCTCATTAACAGGAAAAGGAACATATATGGGGTATTTTCGGATACCCCTAGGTATGAGGAATCGATTTTTTTTTGTATTGACGTCGCTATTTGGACCAATTAATCTTTTCTGCACACTCAAATATGAATTTAATCAAATAATTTGAATGAAAAAAGTAATAAAAGTTCTGTTAAAGTTTTTTCCCAGACAAAAGGCATTTATTGGGCGTTTACGGGCATTTATCCGGCGTTTATTCAAAGCGCCCAATTTGCCAGGGCATAAACCCATCTCTAGCTGTGACCTTTACACATAAACACGATACGTCGTCGCGTCGTGCTACGACGCGGCATCGTTTCGTCGTTTTAGTGATACGCCACTTCAATCATATCTTATCATATAGGTACGTCGTAGCACGACGCGACGTCATATTATCATGTTTATGTGATTTTGAAAATTCACGCATTTAGTAATATATGGTAAAACATAACATAACAACAACACGCCTCGTTTTCCCGGAGGGTTTGGGCAGATGTGTATCTATAGTACGTCTCTTTATGGTTGGTACAAATGGGCCTCAAAACACCCAGACAATCCGGTCGGAATACGATGTTCCAACGTATGGTCGTAGGGTTGGTCTCACAACACAGTTTCGAGTTCCGACGGACTTTTTTGATCTAATCAAAGTGTTCATAATAATGCTTGCAGTGACTGTCATTAGTCAGTCCTTAGAAACGTTCAACCAGCGTCCTAATTGCGTAACACACTATTACTCCCAATTTGATTCATTTTGAAGCATATTGCTAATCCATTGCTCCGTATGTTGGAAAAATTGTGTGCTCAACAACGTAAATAACGCAATGGGTGTTGTTGAACTGTCAAAATGAAACCCCTTGCTACTGATAGTGTGTTACGCAACTACCCTGCAGACTATAGAATATAAAATATTCTTATTATGTAACATCAATTTTAGAGACAACCTTTGGGTGGATTAAAGGAAGGTGAAGAGACAATACTTCATAGTCTGTAGTGTACCCTTTACATATACAATAAATACATACATAAAGCATATACTTAACTATTTACTGAAGTTATCGAATCTACAACTTTTAACCCTACAGTGCATGATTATAATGTTAATATGTGTTACGTAGTATCAATGAAATTACAAGATTACACGTAAAATGACAAATATGAACATGAACTTACCTACTTATACTAATTGTTTCGACCCTGAAAATTCTATCATTTTAATTTTATTCTTTTTCGCGATTATTATACGCCTCTCGTTAATCGTATTCAAAGTACCCACCGATTTGAAGAAAACATGAATAAATATTTATCTACAGATCTATCCAAAATATATGGTACTAAATTCGAAACACAAATACATAATAGTTAATCTCGTCAACACTAGATCACGCTACTTGGATCGATTTTTAAAATATAAGACATTTTTCGGTATGTGCCATATGTGGGACACTATGCGATGTAGGGTTAAATAATCCTGCATCAAAACAAGACAGCAAGAAAGCGGAAAGCGGATACATACATCTCTGATGGGATGGTGCAGCGGCGGTAGCACGGGAAGCTGCTCATGGTCACGACCGAGCCGCTCCACCAGGGACTGTGATAGCGAGAAGCCGCCACGAGGACATCCGCTTGATGATACGATACCTGATAAAAAAACATGCTTGATTTATACACGGACTTAGAAAAAATACTGTGCTCGTCACTGTAAAGTGAGTGCAACTGACATCTAAGTATAAGAAATTTTCTGAGTGAGATTGGGAAAAATGCATGGTAATTTTTCCATTACCACTCAAATGCACTCAGATTATGAGACAGCACAGTAATTTTTCTAAGATTTTTCTCTCCATGTACAGACGCCAGCACATCAAGCTACTACAATCTGTCAGATTTCTTTAATAGATTTTCAACTTTATCGCTAAAGCATAAGGTTCAAAGTTGATTGGGAAAATCTGACAGTTTCGGGTAGCTTGATGTGCTGGCTTCTGTACTTTAACGACTTCTTCATCTTTTCTTTGAGCCCCGTAGGCGGCTACCGTTAGCAGCGGCGTAAATGGCGTATTTTAAGTCCTCAAAAGTGCAGGTTTATGGGCACTTTGGACACTCCACACTAAAAATGGGGCATGGTTGATGGAGAGCACCGCACTCGCATTGGGTATCAGATATTCCCCTATTTTGATAGATTGTATTTGCAGCAACCTACTTTAACCCTTTATGGGGCTCTGTCCATATATTGGACACCATACATTTTGAACCTTCGCGGCTAAACTAAACGTTAGACGGTTACAGCAGTAAACCATAAAGATTTCAATATACAACATTATTTTTAGTATACATGGAAAATCCTAAACACGTGTCTAGTATTTTTATGTGAAGAATCTAAGTTCAACATTTCAAAACAGTATCATGAAAAATCACGAAGTTTTAAGCTTGTTATGTTACCTGATTGTCCGTACAAAAAGTTGGTTACCACTTAACACGCGCCGCCGGCCGTCCGGCTGTGACCTGTGTTGTGCGCATATGATTGCGGATATGTACTTAATATCGCTCGGTGTCCAACTTGTTAGCTTTTTAAAATAATTTTGAGACAAAATATAACACGGTGTAAAAATTATTGGAATCGATTCAGTTACTTATTCAGAACAAACTATTATGCAAGTTTGCAATATACTAAAAATAACGTTGTATATTAGTTTTAATATCCCAGTTTGTTATTTTTAACATACAAGCCAGGATCTTCTGCCCTAGCAGAAAAACGGCGGAACAAAGTATCCCGTTTGGCGACGGACGAGGAATCGCGACGATTGCCGTCGCGATTCCTTGGTCAGCGGACTGTAGAAATGCGACTGAGCCGTATATTATTTGCTGACACACATAATTATGTAAGTAGGTATGTTTTGATTCAATTGTGTATCTACACAGTCAACGCGTCATGTTTTGCCAGGAGGTATCGTGTTCGCGAAAATGTTGACTTAATGCTTTTAAGTACATAGAAACAGAGTTAAATGAATGCACATAATAATAGTTACTGTTTAATATGTAATAATCTTTTCCACCAGCAACTATCTAATAGATATCAGATATCAGAAAATCATTTATCATTAGAAAATGATAAATGATTTTAATTCTATTTGTAAGTTTTTACAAACACTTTTACACGTCAACTATATCTCAAAAACTAGATGAGCTCGGGTTTCCTATCTGACTAGGTACTCTGAGAAGAAAGGCCGAAACAAAGTCACAGTCTCTCATAATCTTGGTCAGATCATCCTATTCAGGTTGCTGTTAGTTGTCAACCTACATCACACTACTACTCGGCAAAGTCAAACACTTTCAGTTATTTTAGTCTAAAGAATATGCTCGAAATAACTCTTGTTCTTAGGTACCTACACTACTTTATCTACAGGTTGAAATTGAAAACATGCAACAAATCGAAATGAGAGATTGTACTCATCATTGTGAACAACTTTTACTATGAGATAAAACCGGAAATCGCGAAAAAAAAAATCAGCTGTTCCCTACATTTATGTTCGCATAACTCGCCAAAATGTAGGGAACAGCTGATTTTTTTTTTTAAATTTCGGGTTTGGTCCCATGGTAAAAGTTGTTCATAATGATGAGTACAATCTCCCATTTCGATTTGTCGCATGTTTTCAATTTCACCCTGTATATACTGACTGGACATCATCATCTGCCTAGCCTTTTCCCAACTATGTTGGGCTCGGCTTCCAGTCTAACCGGATGCAGCTGAATACCAGTATTTTACATGGAGCGACTGCATATCTGACCTCAACCCAGTTACTGGGTAATACGATACCCCTTGGTAAGACTGGTTGTCAAACTTTCACACTTTTTTATTATCTAATTTCTATAATTTTCTTTACATATATCTATTTCTAGACTTTTCTTTACCTATAAAATATAATGGTACTGTGGGGAGACTATTTCGAAACATACAGTCATCGGTAGATATGAGTAACGTACCGTAACTAACCTACCACCAACGTGCATATTTCAACCAGCGATATAATAAAATATGCTTTTCATCGATAGAAACCATTTTGCTGAAAACAAATAGTTTATTTTATAGTTGCAGTCATTAATCATTTTAGTTATAGTTATATCGAGTGTAGTAGGTAATGAAATGTATTCTCTGTTGTAGAATTCAGATAAGAAAAAAGTTTTATAACACCATCAACACACACCAAGACGTCAAACACGTATTATTGAAGCTATAACGAAAGGTCTTGTGGGTAAGTAATAACAGCCGCACGAGTCGGTCGATCAGGTTAAGCTACGCGGTTGGTCCGTGGATGGGTGACCATCTTCACATACGAAGACCCCTTCGTGCCTCGGAAAGCACGTTAAGCCGTTGGTTCCGGCCATCATTCGTGGATCTTTGACAGTCGTTACGGGTCGTCAGTAGCCCGAAAGTCTGACCACCAGTCTTACCAAGGGAGGAGAGTATTACCCAGTAACTGGGTTGTGTAGGTCAGATAGGCAGTCGCTCCATGTAAAATACTGGTATCTAGCTGCATCCGGGTAGACTGGAAGCCGACCACAACATAGTTGGGAAAAGGCTAGGCAGATGATGATGAGGAAGCTGTAACTCAAAAACTACCCAAGCATATCTATACAGGGTTCAATTAAACTAGCGAACGAAACTAAACTGACGAGATTAAAACTAACGAGATATCGATACAATAACGGTTGAGATATTCTGTCACAGGTATCTCTATACTTAAAAGAAGACCTCTATAATTTATTTGTTAAAACCTGTTGATCACTACATAGTATTAAAACAAAGTCGCTTCCCTGTCTGTCTGTCCCTATATATGCTTAGATCTTTAAAACTCCGCAACGGATTTTGATGCGTTTTTTTTTAATACATAGAGTGATTCAAGAGGAAGGTTTATATGTATAATACATGCATAATATAGTAGAGAAACACTGATAATTTTAGAGGTTTCTAATGTGATGTCGTAAATAAACACATGTTTTTGCGCTTACATTGTAAACGCTGGTTGAACCATTCGAGATAGATCAAAATAATGTACTACAGTATTGTACACCTTAAAAAGCTATACAAAAAAGTCCGCGATGGTATATGTCTATCTCTTAGGGATAACCCACAATAACCATTTTTTATCCTTAACTTTTTACGAGAAATAATGGCTCTAAAATTATCAGAGTTTCTCTACTATATTATGCATGTATTATACATATAAACCTTCCTCTTGAATCTATAATCTATAAAACAAAACCGCATCAAAATCCGTAGCGTAGTTTTCAAGATCTAAGCATACAGAGACAGACAGACAGCGGGAAGCGACTTTGTTTTATACTATGTAGTGATCAGCATTGCACCCGTGCGAAGCCGGGGCGGGTCGCTAGTTATGAAATAAATAACTTTTTTTTTCTTTGACATATCTCGAGACCCTTGGGTCCGGGACCTTTGGAAGGCGTACCAGGGGCCGAAGCCAATTCGAAGAGGCCCCTTAGACAATTTTCAAATTATGAGGAGGCAACAATCGACGATTATCTCTGTATGCACTATGCAAGTGCACCCAAGGACAACCCGCGATTGGTGCAGGACTATTGCAGAACATGGAAATATAATATCGATGCTGGAAATATGTAATAACGTAAGGGATAAAAATAAAAAAAAATAAAAAAATTAATGAATGATTTTTTTTTTTTTATAAAACTAAGGTTTTCAAGAGAGCAAAAATAGGGTGTTTCTTACAAAACTGACTATAATTTTTTAACTAAGTATTATGTTTTATGTAAAAAGTGTCAAGGACAAAGTTTCTTACATTTCTTCATTTTTTTAAGCTAAAATAGTAAAAAATCAATAAAGCCTATGTCCCTTACGTTATTTCATATTTCCAGTATCGATATATTGGGCTATGGGCTTGGGTAGCTGTAGTGGATCGGTTACCTTGAACTATGGAAGGACATGTCCCCTGTCTGACCAATGATAATATATAATATTCACAGATGAATGGCAGGGGGTGACTGGCACACTCAATAATGAGCCTCCGAAAACTGTCGCTAGCAGATAGTGACGTAGCAACAAGGGGGCAACATGTCCTGAGGTGCTTATGAGGAGAGGAGAAGTATTCCGCGACTTTCAGAACAATCCCAGAGCCCGGAAGATGATTAACCCTTAGTAGGTATCGTGGGTCAAATTTTACCCAGAAGCAAACATAGCGTTTTTCTTACATTGCTATTTTTTTTTTATGTTTTAAGTTCACACTAACCAAAAAGTGCCATGAAATTAGGTTAGTTACAAATGCGTGTAAAACATGATATTTTTTTTTAATTCTAAAATTAAATCAAGATAATTTGGTAAAAAAATGTTTTTTTTATTTCATAACTAACCATATTTTATACAAATAATAAAAAAATCTACGTTCTACAACAGATTTTTTGGTATGGGTAAAATATGACCCACGATACCGGTAGTGTTGCCAAAAAAGGCGATACCAGCTAAGGGTTAAGATCCCTACGAGCACTTACTGGAATACTTCCTTCCCCGCGCACGTTTGCTCTTGCGAATCTCAACTCAAGCCAGCCAGTAAAGGCAAGAATGAGGTGGGAGCTCTATTCCTCGTCAGTTTTCACTCCAGCCGGCCAATAAATCTTATTATCACGTCTGCAGAGTTTCGCTAGCTAATTTAATGTGACCCTGTACATATATGATCACAAGGGCGAGCTTCCTATACCAAACAAAAAAATAGTTACGTAAATCGGTCCAGTAATCACGGAAAAATCAGTTGCTATCCTCATTCCTCCTTCTTTTTTTGAAGTTGGATAAAACGGGTCGGGTGGGTTTTATAATTATTGCAATGTGAATGTTTACCTACTGAATAAATAAATTGAATTGAATTAAAAACTAATTAATATATGTGATATAATTATTATAATGAATATTAAAGATTACAGGCCTGTAGTTTCCCTAAAAAGCTTTTCGTAAAACCGCATTTTTTTATGAATCGTAACTAGTTGCTTTTCATGATTACTACACGGAACGAAAAATCTTTGAAAAATTACTGTGCGGTCCGATAATCTGAGTGCATTTGAGTAGTAATAGAATAATTACCATGCTAGTACAGTAAAAATTCGTATGTTGTACAGTAAAATTTATTGGACAAATATGTAGTGAATTTTTCCCAATCTCACTCAGAAAATTTTCTGTAGATGTCACTTGCACTCACTTAACAGTGACGAGCACAGTAATTTTTCTAAGAATTTTCTCTCCGTGTTGCTATGTAGATGGCATTAGTACTGACCCAGCACCTAATTGCGTAACACACCATTTCTCTCAATTTAATCATTTTGAAGCATATTGCTAATCCATTGCTCCATATGTTCGAAAAATGTGTCTGCTCAACAACGTAAATAACGCAATGAATGTTGTTGAACTGTCAAAATAAAACCCATTGCTACTGATAGTGTGTTACGCAATTAGCCTGCCAGTCTTGTTGACCTCTTCAATGTTAACAAAGATAGAATGGGTTCCAGCGCGGTAAACGAGACGCAATAGTAGTTTTATTGTTATAACGACTACAGCCCTATCATCAATAGTGCAACGAATGACGATCAAACTCACGACCTCTTACTCGCCAAACCTCGCATCAACGGTTGGGTCATGGATAGTTAGAGCTTTCGAGTCTATGTTCGGCAGCGAAGAGTTCGCAGAAGGAGGCTGCGGAAAGGGAGAGGGAGATTTCGTCCCCTCACTCGACCCGCAGCAGGCGCACCGGGCGTCGGCGGAGGGCGGACAACGCCCTCTTCCAGCCCCCCTAAATGGGTCCAGGGGCGACGGACTTGGGGACGTCCGTCGCCCCCCACACATCAGGACCCGAGGCGGCGGCGCGTAGTGTTCCACGCGCGCACCTCTTAGACGTCGCGGGGGGAGTTTAACACCTCACTCCCCCCCTGACACGAGGAGGCCCGCAGGTGCGGGCCAGCACCAGCTGGTAGTTGCGGAAGTATCCTTCGTTCCCGCGACCCCCGGCGTAGGTGAGAGAGGGAACACCGGGGTGGTTTTTAGTCAGTAAGAGTGTGACAGACCCACCCCGCCGCCGGCAATAGCCGCCCCCAGGGCGGCGGACATCCATGAGGATTTTCCAACCCGAAACAAAAAAAAAATGGATAGTTAGAGTCAGCATGTTCTGAGATTATATTTCTATGTCGAACTTCTCAATCCGTCGTAGACATGTAAGTAGTTTCAATTTGTAGGTAGGTACTGTAGAGGTCGAAGATGCGCAAGATGTTTTGATGGACTGTGTGCGGAATGGGGCTTTGAGATATAATTTACTTGGCCCTATAAACATGTATGATATTGGAGAGTGTAATGCCATCCTGGCATGTCCTTTATCTGTACAAGCTAGGATATTGTATAAACTGGCATTCTTTGTTTTAAAATAAGAATGATCTGTTTTTAGGTTTAGTAGATTGTGCTGATGCTACAGGGCGACGTTATCGCTCAGCGATAAAGCCTTTAAAATAAAGAAAAAAAAAAGGTACTATAGAGGTAACCTAACATGGTTGTAGCATGCAACCTCCGGGAGTCTGTAATGAGGCGATGACTTAAATACGAGACAAACATTGATTTGTATTTAGAATAGAAGAAATGAATTAGTGGTCAGCTTACAAAAGCGTCTGTCATGAGATAGACTTAAAAACGTAAAACGATTCCATAATTAGTATTATTTAATTCAAAACAAAACTTATATTGATGTACCTCTCCCACAGTACCTACGTAGTTTTCAGTGGCAAGTCATCTCGCTCCACGCTACTACGAAAAATAATAAAATAAATTACGTTACCCATCATGACACCGTTTAATTAGTTTAGACTATTACACAATACAAATAAAAGAATGACAATATAAAGTATCGAACCTTGTTCGTCGCACTACGAGCACTGAAAACTAACATTACAGACTACACACACACACACTTTAATCACAACCACATTTGGACACATAAAGGCAAACACTATAGACAAAAAAAAAAAAACAAACAGTCCCATAAAAACCGTAAGGCGTCCACCCGTGCGCGGACATCTCACTCAACTAATTGCTATAATGGCGGGAAAACTCAAAACGCGTCCAAAATGGCGGCAATAATTTCATCGCGCGATGTCAAGACGAGGATTATAAATAAGACGGGTGATGAAAACTATACTTGCGTAGAAACGACAATGATCTTAGTTTTATTTTCGTGGGCAATCGAGTTTTATTTGTGTTTCACTTACGCAGTATTTTTAAACCGATTCATCAAACGATTAACTTTATTTGGAATACTTTATCGTAACAGTGTTTCCTAGAAACCTATTTAAAGGAAAACTGAAATCAATCTTTAACGTTTCCCTTATTAAACAATCAGACAAAAATATAATAATAATGTGAGACATTTTTATAGGAATCATAATACCCAAGCGATGTCCCGGTGCATGTAATCGGAAACGATAAATTTTTCGCATACGCGTTGAAAAACGCATAATTGTCACTTTATGAGTTATTTGTGTGGTGCCACGGGCGCTAATGTGGCGTTTGTGAGTAAATCAACAAGATATGTTGCATTCAGAATATTTTGCTCATATTTCTTCAGTTATGTTGTTAAATTTGACAATAGGTCGCAATAATATGATGATAATAAAATTAAGATATTATTGCAGCCCTGTCGGTAGTGTTTAGTTATTTATGTGAAACAAAATCATCACTAGGTTGATGTCTATTACATTTTTCGGGAATGTGACGGCAATCAATCATGCCAGCTATGACATTCAAACAATTTAATCTGAAATATTCATAATTTTCATCCAACATCATACAAGTTGTTCAAGAAAGAATTGCTAGAAAAAGAACAGTAAATAGGTAGTCAAAATCAAAAATCAAAATCAAAAGTCATTTATTCAAACTAGGCTGAGAATCAGCACTTTTCGAACGTCAAAATTACAAAAGACAATCCCCCAAAACGCCCGCCCTTCACCACTTCCTAGTGCTTTCGCTGGGAAGAAGAAGTGGCGCAACAAACTCCCCAGCAGCACAGCTGTCTGTTCAGTTAGAAAATACTTGACTGAATACAATACAAGGTATGCAAAGCAATTAACATTACAAGACACAGGACACTAAATTCAATTATCTGCCATATGTCAGCTAGCAACGCCAATATACCAAGAAATACAATAAAAAACTATACGTAGGTACTCAAGCAAAAATTAATAAATGAAAATTAAATAAAAGCCTCCAGGTATGAAGGGCGTGACCGCTAACATATTTATGCAATGCTGGGTTCTGTTTACATAGCTGTCGCTTGAAGTCACAAATGATAAACTAGGACCATCGAAGGAAACTAAATAAACAAGTTATTACTAATTATAACAATAATAAAACCATGGTCAGCAAGACGACCAGTCACCACAAGCAGCACCCGTTCACGAGCATAACGCAAAGATCAGCCATTACCCCCCTCGCCATATTTGAGGGAAGGAGGCAACCCGACCCCCGACGCTACCGCAAGCAGTGACATCTGAGGGAGCATGACGAACTTGCTGCCGGTTGCTCAGGTAAGAATAATATGATCAATCGTCGAGGTCACTAGCTAACCACATATTGCAATCAACTCATTAGAAAACATTTAAATGGGTTGATTATGTCAATAATATAATAAAAATAAAACTAAACTGATTTGACTTATACAGCCCAATAAAAACAATTGTATAATGAGCTCATAGTATAATAACCTATCAGTAATCTAATTCTGGAGAAAGAACATAAACATTGTCTTGAGTTAATCAGGGCGACCAACTATTCTTATCGTTTAAGTAGTCGTTGATGGAGTAGTATGCCTTTGAACAAAGGTTGGATTTTACTTGAGCTTTAAATGCATTAAAAGGCAAATCTAGCAAAGAAGAGGGTAGCTTGTTATAAAAGGCTATACCAAGCCCAACAAATGAGTTATGAACCTTATGAAGCCGGTGAAAGGGAGCACGTAGTTTGTCCTTATTTCTGGTGTTAACATTGTGAACATCACTGTTTTTAGTATACAAGTGTATATTTTGCCTAATATATATGATGTTGGCAAATATGAATTGTGATGCAACCGTGAGAATACCAATATCTTTAAATAAATCTCTTAGAGAAACTCTAGCACCTAGCTGGTAAATAGCTCGAACAGCTCGTTTTTGAAGGACGAATATATTTTGTATATCAGCTGCTTTGCCCCACAGCAGAATACCGTAGGACATAACGCTATGAAAATAACTAAAATATACTAAACGAGCTGTATCAACGTCAGTGTATTGTCTTACTTTCCTGACGGCGTAGGCAGCCGAACTGAGCCTTCCTGCTAGGCTCGATATATGTGGTCCCCACTGAAGTTTGGCATCTACTGTTATTCCCAGAAAAACTGCTGAGCTCACAGTCTCAAGCGCCTCTTTATCTAAGACGATGTTGGGTCCTAGATTTCTAACATTCGGTAAGGCGAACTTTACACATTTCGTTTTCTTGGCATTGAGAACTAGGTTATTTGACGTAAACCAATCCGTAACTATTGAGAGTGCACTGTTTACCTCGTCAAAATCTAGTCTATTCCTGTCTACTTTAAAAATAAGAGATGTATCATCAGCAAACAGTACAACGTCACAGATTCCCTTTAAATGGAATGGTAAATCATTGATATAAACTAAGAACAAGAATGGGCCCAGTATTGAGCCTTGCGGCACACCTAACTGAACTGGTAGCCCGGAAGATTTCACACCATTAACATCTACACATTGGAACCTATTATGTAAATAACAATTTATTACGTTGAGAGCTTCGTTTTGGACACCGTAATGACGTAGTTTACGCAAAAGCGTGTCATGGTGCACGCAATCAAAGGCTTTGGAAAGATCACAGAAAACTCCGATAGCATTTTGCGAGCTCTCCCATGCGTTAAATATGTGCTTCAGCAAAGCAACACCCGCATCTGTAGTCGAACGACCTTTTGTAAAGCCATACTGTTCATTATGAAGGAGGCTATTTAAATTAAAATGTCTTAGCAACTGCTTGAGTATTATTTTTTCAAATATTTTGCTAAATGCAGGTAAGATGGAAATAGGCCTAAAATTGCCAACATCGTTTTTATTACCTGATTTAAATAAAGGTATGACTTTACTATTCTTCATGAGGTCAGGAAAAATTCCTAAATCAACACATTTATTAAAAGTAACAGCTAGATAGGGGGCTACGATGTCTATTATATTACTTAAAAGTTTAATGGAGATGCCCCAGTAGTCACCGGTGTTTTTAGACTTAAGTAGGTTAAAAACATTAACTACATCATGTGGGGTTACATGTTCGAAACTAAATAAACGACTACATTGAGGTACACTACTATGCAAAAGGTTTTCAGCTTTAGACGGGGACGAATTTAAGGAGCGAGTCGTAGTTATGGGTATGTTGGCAAAAAACTCATTAAAAGCTTCAGCTACGTCAGCGGCTTTATTAACTAATTTATTATCGACCATAATCTCAAGTACTTTTTCTTGTTTAACCGATTTACCCGTTTCATTGTTAATAATTTTCCAAGTTGTTTTTACTTTATTATTAGAATTTTTAATAGCATCGCTTAAAAATTTTGATTTAGCAAAAGCACTAATCTTTTTAAATAATTTTGAATAACTTTTGACATACTCTAGGAAAGGAGTGTCAAACCTGTATTTTTTCAAACCATATAACTCGTATAGTCTCGCTCTACTTTTATAAATACCCGGAGTAGCCCATTGGTTAAAGCCAACGGAGGATCCATTAATATTAACAGTTTTGGTCTTGAAAGTAGGTTGGTACTCTTTTTGCACAACATCAACATCATCGGTTTTTGCATCGCACTCACGGCTTAGGTCAAGCCACATAGACACGCCTAAAATTATGAGGTACAGACGCCAGCACACCAAGCTACCCGAAACTGTCAAATTTTCGTATTCAACTTTGAATCTATAATACTTCATCGATAAAGTTGAAAATCTATTAAAGAAATTTGACAGACTGTAGTAGCTTGATGTGCTGGCGTCTGTACCTCATAATTTTAGGCGTGTCTATGTGGCTTGACCTAAGCCGTGAGTGCGATGCAAAAACCAAAATCATTCTGCTCTCTGTCCCATTTCAGTGCAATAAAATGACAATATGTATGGCTAGCCGTAAATCACATATCTGAATGGCAAATACCGTAGACCCATTCATTCAATATGTATAATTAGACGAATCGATTAAATCTGGGCTGATGGTTTGTTGGACAATAAATATTGATGGCATGGACAGCCAGCAGAAGGTGGAACATTTGTTCCACTCCAGTTGCAGTAATATTCGATGCACTTGCCAAGACTGTGCGTGTGTGCTTTGATGATTACTACTTATAGCAACCTATAGACTAAAAAGTGTGCATAATGTCTAGGAATATTTTTTAAATATAAGTGTAATAGTATTTATAATAATAGGCATAGGCCGCACAGGTCGATCGATCAGGTTAAGCTACGCTTGCCGCGGTTGGTCTGTGGATGGGTGATCTCTACATACCGAGACCCCTCCATGCCTCCTGGCATTCGTAGATCTTTGACAGTCGTTACGGGTAGTCAGAATCCTGAAAGTCTGACAATCAGTCTTACTTAGTGGTATCGTTTTACCCAGTAACTGGGTTGTGGAGGTCAGATAGGCAGTCGATCCATGTAAAATACTGGTATTCAGCTGCATCCGGTCAGACTGGAAGCCGACCCCAACATAGTTGGGGAAAGGCTAGGCAGATGATGATGATGATAATGATGACGAGGAAAAATTGTTTCCTCGTCATCATTATCATATGCCCAGCCTTTTCTAAACTATGTTGCAGTCAGCTCCATGTCAAACCGGATGTAGCTGAATATTAGTTTTTTTTTCTTTTTCTTGGAGCGACTGCTTATCTGCCTGCCAGTTAATAGTAGCATAACAGCAGCATCTAATAAATATTGCAACACATCTACTGAAATTACGCGACGGAAAGTTCAGTGTTTACATAATACAGTATTTTTCAAATCACTTATGAGTAT
Organism: Eremobia ochroleuca; assembly: GCA_949629135.1. NCBI lineage: Eukaryota > Metazoa > Arthropoda > Insecta > Lepidoptera > Noctuidae > Eremobia > Eremobia ochroleuca. Next base: position 4,733,180 of record OX451404.1, on the reverse strand, counting down.
TATGACACATCGGGCCGAAATAACAATTCATAGAAAACACAGGTAACCACGCGGAATTTCCGTAATCCGTCGCGCAATATTTTTCACGTGTGTCGCTACGCTAATGTGAAATTGAGTGTTTCTTCTGGGAAATAATAAAACGTTTTTTTTTTCTATTCACAAACATATAATCTGTGTTGGGTACTAATCATAGAGAATATAATCACTATAATAGTCTTTGGTACTAATAGATAAACTAAGGCCCGGCACCCACTGGCGGAACGGCATGGCAAGGTATTTTTAGGCGACGAATAAAAATGTAACTTAACAGTATGGAAATAACGTTGAAATTTCAATGTCAACGATCGTAGGTACAAAAACAGCAGTAAAGTATCAGTTGGCATCCTTCGAAACGCTTCGGCATCCTTCGGAACGCTTTGGCAGTCTTCGGTATACTGCGGCAAGAGAGCGCCCGCCCGAACCATGCGGCCGCGCGCGTAGCTTCATTAGAAAGGACGCCTCGGCATGCCTAAGGACGCTTCGGTATGCTTAAGGACGTCGCGGCATATTTAAGGATGCCACAGTATAGTTACCGCCAGTGTGCGCACGGCAGGAGATCCTTCGGCATCCCTACATGTAATGCAGGGATGCCGAAGGATCCCCTGCCGTGCCGTACCGCCAGTATGCGCCGGGCCTAACAAAAAGTTATTGGAACTGTATTGCCAGTCAATTTCAATTAGTGAGTAAGTACTTAATAAGTTAATACGTAATGATGCGACAAAAGATTACATAATGGAAAAGCTGTCTGCACTTAGAGATTCATTCCGATGTCTCTTATTATAACACACTAGCATCCGCCCGGAACTTCGTTTGAATACAATTCAGAATTCCCGCCGTTTAAATTTTGATCTCCAGTTTCACCCCCTTAGGGGAGGATTTTTTTTTTAATAATGTGGTTAATGTAATTGGTTTATTTATATATGTATAGAAAGATAGATTAGTTAGGCTTAATACATTCGTGTCTGTGAAACCATGGAAATACACATACAAAATTTCAACACAATCGGTCAAGCCGTTTAGTAGTTGACATACCGACAGCAGCGCCACCTACCGGGTCCAATTGTATTTTTAAAATAATCCAGGAAACCATCGAAATACCCATATAAAATTTCAACTCAATCGGTTCAGCCGTTTAGAAGTTATGTGAAAAAGATGAGTACAGATGTATAATTCATACTACCCGTTGTCCTACTCGTATTACCCGTTTTCCCGTAGGAATGAAGCATTTTCACGCGGTAAAAAGTAGCTTAAACAATTTTTCAAACCGGTCCATTAGTTTCGGAGCCTATTCAATACAAACAGACAATCAAATCTTTCCTCTTTATAATAATGATTGTAGATAACATAACCATCACGCCTGTAATCCCACAAGGGTTAGGCAGAACTTTACCTATAGTAAACCCACATGTCGCCAACTGTATTTACGTCCCGTGTAACAAGGTGCGAGCCTACTGTCATCAACCGGGCTTAATAAATCTATTAGAATCATCAAATAATGGGAGGAGGGCTTGGCTAAATAATAACAGCCGCACAGGTCGATCGATCAGGTTAAGCTACGCTTGCCGTGATTGGCCTGGATTGGATGGCTGACCATCTTTACATACCGAGATCCCTCCGTGCCTCGGAAAGCACGTTAATCTGCTGAACCCGGCTGTCATTCGTGGATCTTTGACAGTCGTTATGGGTAGTCAGAAGCCCGAACTGGGTTGTGGAGGTCAGATAGGCAGTCGCTCTATGTAAAATACTGGTATTCGGCTGCATCCGGTTAGACTGGAAGCCGACCCCAACATAGTTGGAAAAAGGTTAGGCAGATGATGAAAATCATCAAATAATAAATAGATTTGATTAGAACGATATTGTCATCGAAAACAGGGAGGTGCCGCTCGTGTCTCGTTATAAAATTGTAAGAACATAGCGCAATATATAATGACACACAATGTTTCATTGCAAGTACGAGGTACTTGTATGTCAAACGACAAAGACAGCTGCCGCCAAGGTCTACAACTTTCAAGTAATGATAACACAATACCCGCCGGATATGTCCGAATTCGTCGCGCTAATGAATTGTAAGTAGTTAGGGACCTTTTAGAAGAAGTTGGTTTTTAGACGGACTGTTGAGGTAAATACTTTTCTTTATTTATTTCTACACAACTATATACATATATAATAATATATGTTATTTTGGTAATATGTTTTAATGGATAACATCCATTAGAACATATCACGTTCATATTTACCATAGTTACCATGTTAACGTAATATTTTTTCTTTGACGATGAAAAACTAATAAAATTGGTGAAAAGCTTCCAAATGTCACTATAAAAAACGATTCTAGTATCGTTTTTAAAAATGGGTTTTCCCGCAAAAAAACAGGTAACAGACGAACAGACATAAGTAGGTATATACTTTCCGTCAGTAAATTGTTCTAGTTACAGATAATCATCTTAATTTGGAGAATAATCAAATATTTCGACGAATTAAACCTTGTATGAAGTTTGGCACTTGTAACTATTTGGGGTTCCGTCAAAACTTCAAAAACCCTACGGTATCTCTACATTGGTTTTCAGTAAAAATAATGGAAATGATTAATATGTACTTATATTTCATATATTTTAAATAAAACTCAATCAGTCAATTATGCCAGATCAAAATAAATAAGTCCTAATTAATCAAGCAACAAAATGTCGGACCAGTACAAAATTTTTAATACATACAAATTATTTCTTTTGAAGAAGATGCGTAATGCTTTTTTAATAAGACAAGATTATTTCACTAACAAGTTTTCAACCACAGCCTCGACAATTTGTTAGCGTGGTCCAACAAAGTTACTCAACGCTAAAATCTTTTATAGGTACAGAACCTTCATCGCCTTAACCTCGCACAAGGTCTCTATGTAAATGACGAAGTCGGAAACTTCGTACTTAAGTATGGTTAATAGAAATAAAATCATCATTCATTGTTGCTCTGTGATTCGGGATGAATGTGGTAGTGCTGTTCATGTTGTTCACGTCAGTGTATTGTGCTGTGGGGGTTCCTGCAATCCCAAGAGTTGAGTCGAGTTTTCCTTACATCCCTTATGATGATCAGGCACAATGTGTTGGTGAGGACTGTGTGTGTTATGAGGACGATGGTGATGGAGACACTGGTGTAATGGATGTAGTGACCATGCCCAGTCGAGGAGTGGTACCTAACAATAATCAAGGAACTGTTGCGATGAACGGTGGGATGACCGACCCAAGTCAAACTGTTTCAAACACGGGACCAGGAAATGCACTCGCAGGAGATGCGTGTCCTGGCAATCAGAGAAGAGTCGGTGATACTTGTGTGATGCTCGATGATAAATAAATATATAGTTTTAATTTAGGAATTTTGTGTCTTCATTGAACCTGTCCTGTAAATTAGTGCCGTGGCGTTGTGCGAACTAGTGGCTGATTTAATATTCGCTTAGTGAAAATGAGAGTCAAACAGATATACGTATAGAGTAATATTATGGAACGCAACGTTTACTTATTTTTTTTATCATGGCAACAATCCCCCAATCCTGGAGGATTGCGAGCTAGATTTGTCTTCAAACGTACATAATGACTACGTAAATGCAGTGCACATTTTTGGGCCTACAATTTATTGCTATTACTTATATGGATTAACTAACTTATGTCCGCGACTTCGTTTGCGTAAAATTTCTTGTTGCCCCCTACAACTGTCCCGCGGTTTTTTTCGTTTTCGCTTTGCGTATTTTCTGACCTTTTTTCTTTTTGCTCGACTCTTAAGGGTCATAAATCTTCCTCAAGAATTGTTGTATCAAATGCAAAAATATATTTTTTAATAATCCGACTGGTAGTTTCAGCTACTAGTGCATTCAAACAAACAAACTCTTCAGCTTTATTATGAGTAGGTATAGACAGATAAAGAAAATGTAATACTCAAAATCACTAATTGAGTTTAAAATACCTTCTCAATACAGTCTTCCACTTAAACATAAATATTTATAGCCATGTTAGGTGCGTGACACATTTGAGATAATCATGTAAATCTCATGTTTTTCCAAGCGGCATTGATAAAAAAGTGTTTTAAATATTATTCTAATGGATTTAACATTTTTAATGAATGTTTTTATGATCGTTTACTCTATTTACACTGTGGAGATTGCCTATGTCGTTAATTTTATATTTTTCCATTGTTCTGTAACTTCATATATTTTTTAAATTTTGACATGGGGGCATAAATAAATAATTAATTAACAGCTAATTTATACATACGCCGAAAATCAAAAATAAATATGTGTAAGTCAAAAATGTATCTATTTTATAAACTTGTAGAATTATCCGGTTTTCCCAAATTTGAAAATATTCTGTGATTTTTTTTTTTTTTTTGTATATTTCCATAAAAAAGTTATTCGGACAATTACAAACATTTCAAACAAATAATAGCCAAATCGATCCATCTCAAGTGATGCGCTTACCAACGAAAATCATGTAATTTTCATTTATTATGGTAATAATAATATATGTATTATGGTAAACTATCGTAACATTTATTATGATGTCAATTAAACCAATAGGCCCGACGGAAATCAAATCTATGCGATATCAACAATCAAATTCAATAAAGTCATGCCTCAATCTTGAATCGATCGAAATCTCATTGTGTTGGTCACGATCGCAAACTTCTTACGACGAAGGTCTTAGTTACCTGCCCGTAACCATCCATAGCTGACCCTGGGATATCTCATAGAAGATCGATGGTAACGGCCTTCCTATATGAGGGCTAGACCTTGGTTGCCTGACTAAAGTAGATAGATACCTAAGTGAAAAACCAATGGAAAGGCACCTTGATACCTATAAAAAATACTGCCGTGAAAATCCAATTTTGGAAACGGAATTTATATGTGAATAAAATGCCGTATTGTGTTTGCGTGAACAAACATCGACTGCCGCAACAAACACTATCGAAACTGCAAATCACGTACTTCAAAGGAGAGCAATTCAAAGTTGTAATTCGATGCAAAATATTTTGTATTATTAACTTCAGTAAAATTATATAATATATAATTTTACTGAAGTATATTATATTCTATTTCTATCTATTTTTATCTGATATTTTGCATCGAATTACAACTTTGAATTGCTCTCCTATAAAGTACGTGATATGCAGTTTCGATAGTGTTTGTTGCGGCAGTCGACATTTAGAAGAAGAAAGTTTCCTCGTGAATAAGTAACTAAATAAATTATGTATAAAGCTAGACATTTACCCCTTTATTCATAAACGTTGCATAGGGTTAACTAGTGATTAGCGATTGTTTAACCATTCCTTTTTGACGTTTGAACGTCGATTATCTTTAAACGTCATTCAATACTTTTCTCATATCATAATATTTTGAGGTTATTAGAACCATCAATTTTGATTAAAATCCTCAATTGTCATTCCGTTAAAAAAAATCGAAACGTTTCTCACGTAATATCAACAGACGGTTGTCACAGCGAGAACTCAATAATAATGACATCACATACAAACGAAAAATCGTTCGGCGGTAATTAAGGTAAATTATAGAGCCAATTATATTAAAGTTAGTTCTATATATACGGTGCAACAAAAGGCGAGTGCTGGTCGCTTCCTTAGCAATAAATCCGCATTGATTGAGCGCTATAAATCTACGGTGCGCCCGCGCCGTCGCATCGGTTACACCTTGTAGGGTTGGCACAAGAAAATTCTCATAAAATATGTTAAAGACTATTTATTTATTTAAACTTTTCGCACACAAAAAGGTACAAAGGCGGACTTAATGCCTTAGGCATTCTCTACCAGTCAACCAAGGGTGGTGAAGAGATTAGATGGCAGGTGCTTTGGTTGAACCGAACAATGATTAAAAAAAAACTATTAAACTATTCATTTTAATAATTTTTCAAACGGTTCATACTTTCTCCTTCCAAACTACTTATTATCTATATTAGCTACATATTGATTTTAGCTTAATAATAGAACTTGATAATTAGTGTTACTGGTTTAAGGACAGACAACCTTGAATTGTCAAGAGTAATTAAAAACTTAAATAAATATTATAAAAAACACTTTAATAATAAATGACAATATTATTGACACAAAAAATAACACGAGTAAACATACCTACAAGGTGAACGGTCTGTGTCTGTAATACACCTTACTAAGCATAAAAAAACAGTACTTATCTTAGTTGCATAAGACTCGCTTTCATTACACAAATTGCGCTGAACAGCACTTATCTACCTACTTGGTAGGTACTGAGTAGCTAGCCGACGTATCTTCCATGCATTCGAATAGAGATAAATACCGTTGAATGTTTAATGTTTGTTTTAGTAATCTTAATCTTCAGTGTTAGGCAACTAGAGTGCAGTTCTGATTACAAAACGAATTGCAATATTTATCTACCATTTACTTTTCAATTGACAGTAAATGATGAACTGAATGAAAAAATAACAATATTCACACATTAAGAGACATATTTAAAGGTCAACCAGTTTTACTGACTCCATTTGAACTTCGAACCCACAATAATATTGCTATAACGCGTAATATTGAGTCTAAAAATAAAACCTTTCGATATTTCCATAACATAGACTCCTAAGAATATAATTTTGACTGTTGCCTTGCTGTCTGACTAACGTTTTTACCATGAGCGTGAGTTATCTTCAGCGAACTGGGGGATGACCTACGAAGGACCGCTGGTAAGACCATAGATAAGTATAATTATTTGTTATGATCTGGATGACAATCGTAAAGACCAGGGACGCATCAGAAGCATGACACAAAAGGGGGAGACCTGTACTGAGCAGTGAGTGAAACAACGCGGCTGATGCTGTTAAACTATTCCATTCTTATAAATGAGAGGGAATTGATTATCATCTTCATATTTATTTACTAAACATTTTATTGTACACCACATAAACCAAAAAGGATAAACATATTTAAAACTAGTGTACAATGGATGGTCTAATCGCACAAGGTGATCTCTTACAGACAAGCTCCTGATAGACTGAAAGAAAGGAGAGACATTTTGGGCTACTACCTATAATATTATAGTAAAGTGCTGAAGAGAGAGAACTGAATCAAAGTATCCACATCTAGAGATAGTTCACTCATGCAAATTAATTTTTTACTCTTTACATTTTTTTTTTTTTTGTATTGTTTAAATAAAACAGTAATAGAAGACAGCCCTACTCCGTGGCAACACGTGTGTTGCAGCGCAGGCGCAGTTGGGAGACACGTTTGATTTACGCGCCCCCAGCCCGCTACAAATTGCCGCTCATACCGCTAACAAACGCGGTATTAACATACAACCGATATGACGAGCATTGTGGTATCATATTATTATGAGTACGAGTAATTTAGACAATCGTTTCCATGCTATAATACATTGGATCGCCCTGGTACTTATGTGATCATTTGACCAACCTTTAGGAGCTCTTTCCCACAGCAAGATCCCGTTTTTTGCAGGTTCCCGTTTAGTAGGGTACGTGTTTAAATATACATATATAGCATCCCGTTTGTAGTATCCCGCAAACAGGATGCTTGTGTGAATAGGTATACAACGTGTAACGTTAAATGCGCAAAATCTCAGATACCCGCACTGATTTTTAATTGAATTGACCTATTTCAGACAGAAAATAAGTCATTAAAAAAACTGTAAAGGTTTTATGTGCTGTTTTAGTTTTACTGGCCATTCTGATCGTTTCTGGCGTCTGCGACGACGCTTTACCGAGGGAGGAGTCGTCACCGCGCCGCTGCGCCGCGCTGACATTGGCTTGCTTGACCTATTAATAAATAGACACGGCAACGTTTTAATGAAGATTTTTTGAAAAATGTGACCTATATTAAAAAGTGGTTCAATTAATTCTGCTTGTTATTCTGATCAAACTATTTTCAGGTTTTGCGCATTTAACGTTACACGTTGTATTTAAACACGTACACCACTAAACGAGATCCTGCAAAAAACGGGATCTTGCCGTGGGAAGGGGCCCTAACGTGATCTGCCTTTGTCACTTCGTATTATATCCCATTGATTGGAATTGTCCCATATTTCTAAGTGTTTTAATATATTATACGCTGGTTTCATAGTGTTTGCTTAGATATATCCACCAACCCGCACTGGGCCCGCGTGGTGTATAGCCCACTACCTCTCACAGAGAGAAGGCCTGTGTCCCAGCAGTGGGAAGATTATAGGCTTATTATGCTTAAGCATAGTCAACCCTATGCCAATAGTCACACCAGCAGTGCTATTCTGTAAAAATCTCACCGTGAGAACTTAGGTGAAGTGAGCGGTAAGTGAGCTGTCATTAGGGATTAACACTATTGACACTGCTCACTTCAAGCTTACTTCACTTATGATTTCACGGTGAGATTTTTACAGAATCGACCGGCTGAACAAGAAAAACCGTTTGCTGCTTTGAAATATATTATACAGCGTGTAACGGAAGGGGGGTATCAACCCTGAAGGAGGTGAATGTGCTCATGAAACTCAACAACTTTCCCCAAAGAACATAGGTCGAAATATGAAAAAAAAATTTGGCCCTCCCATAGTAAATCAATCAGCTGGTAGTCAGTTTTGTAAGGGAGGGCCAAATTTTTTTTTCATATTTCGACCTATGTTCTTTGGGGAAAGTTGTTGAGTTTCATGAGCACATTCACCTCCTTCAGGGTTGATACCCCCCTTCCGTTACACGCTGTATAAAGGTGTTGGCGCCGATTCCCTTGTTCACAAACTAAACTAAATTTAAGTTCAGCGCATCTTTTTCTTTCTATTTCATTACGAAAAGGACAGAAGATAAATATTAGCTTAGTCCTGTCAAATTAGTCAGCGCCTGAAGTAAATTGACGTATTTTTAGTAGCCATTTTTTTAATCGCGTCTAATCTTGTCTATGGAGTATCTTAATTTGACAGGACTAAACTAATATTTACCTTCTGTCCTTTTTTTAATGAAATAGAAAGAAAAAGATGCCATGAACATAAATTTAGATTAAATTGTGACAAGGGAATCGGCGCCATTGTTTGTCAAATCTTTACTATGAATGTAGGTGGCGGTAGAGTAACATATACATACACAGCAGTAACTCCAAAATGAAGGGTAAACACCTATTTTAAGTCTTCGATAAGTTTCTTCTTGAGGAAAAATATGATTAAGGAGCGTGTTACAAGTCCACCTGTCATAACGTTCTATCTGTTGATGTTTACGTTGTATCTAAAACGCCCCGTGGTGGTTTGTTTATGAAAATGGGGGGAACGAAGGGCTTCGGGAAATATTGAACTTCAGGAATAGATAAAGATAGGAAATTGATCTGAATATTTTTAATACAATACTAGGTACAGATAGCAGACTATCAGAAGAGTTAGTTGTCAGAGAAAGAGTAGAAGAAAACGTTGTGCAAAAGAAACAAAAAAATCACAAACCCCTTCAAAAGATTAATAAACAAATAACTGGCCACATTGTTTATGCTAAAAGAGACTCAAAGAAAAACGATTCAGTGAATCATTGGGCTGACGGGTTGAAATCCGTTTTGCTTACAAATAGACAATGCTCAAAGGAAGCAGTAACGAATTAGCAAGCAAGTGAGTGAGCACTTTGATCACGGAGTGGTGTCAACATAGCTTGCGGGCCTCATTAAGAAGCCGATCGACGGACGTCACTTCGGTGGATTCCTAAAATGTATGGACCGGTATGAACCTAAACGGAGATAGTGTTAAAATAGGCGGAAATTCTAGAGAAACCGTTGCACCTACAACTGTGCTTATTTCATCTATATCTTGAGTTTTACCTACTTGATAAAAGTTATTCACTCTTTTTGCTCTTTGTTTTTTATTTAACACTTACTTTTAATTTTGAGGCCTATTTCCAGCAGTGGGTGAAGTCGGGCTGTGGATGATAATGATGATTTTTAATTGGTTCCAATTTCATTTATTTTATTCAATTATTAATAGGTGAGATTAATTGTCAAACTAAAAATATGTATTGTAGGTAAAGTAGATACGTGACTATGTACCATATAACGTTCTAAGTTCATTTAAAACTGTTTCGATAATCAGTGTATATTTTCTATTTTTGTTATCCTGACATTAGAATGTATAATCAATGAAATTAAATCTAAAAGGCCATTTATCTTGATTCAATCATATTCTCTTTAAATAAGACCGCCCTGTGTGTCACCCTTTGTAAAAGGAGACGGGGATTTCTGGGCCTGATTGTAATAAGTTGAGGTATGGCTTAAAAAAAACGATATATTTTTCTATTTCAAAATGTGAAAAATCAACTCAATTTACAATCTGGAAAGTGAGAAATCCAATAATTAAGTTAGGGTTACGAAGTAATTGGAATATCGATTCAATTATAATCGATTAACGTTACAGAGTTCATACTGTTTACGAAAATGCTTTCACCAGATAATTAATTCAATTAAATCTGTCAGAATTAAAGTATTAAGAGTTTAAACTAATTAAATATGTAGATATTTAATATAATTAAGATAAATCAATTCACGTTTACTAATCGATTATTTTATTTTTAACCTGTGCTAACTCTGACTTGACATGCATGACATGACATCGACACTCGTTCGTATCGTCTAGTGCAAAGAGTAAAATAATATAGAGGTCTAGTGCGTGTGCGTTTTGAGTGTGTTTCCTCCCATACTTTTATTGATTTTTATTCGACCCCCTGCTTTCCTATGGACTTCTGATCTTTCTTCTTGTACTACCCTTGCCTTGCTACCATACTGGACACGGAGAACACCGCTTAAATGTTGAACTTGGACTTGTTGATGTATAACATCTTTCCTCTCGCTTTCCTGCAATCTGTGGTAGTAATTTCGTGAAAAGAAACGAAAGTGTGTAACAGGAAGTTGCAGATGCGCGCGCTATTTGATTTGACCAATAAGCGCCCGTGATATAAAATTTTAAATCTCCTAGTGTTGATTAAATAAAATACAATTTTTATTAAAAATAATTATTCTTCGTTATGAAAAATCATTTCAAATAATACCTGAATCATTTTTTTCAGGATATAGTGTTAATGTTGCTTATTACCAAGGTGAGATGTCAGATGTTACACATCATACAGTGTGAGTCTTCATAAAGTGCACATATTAAAAACTCGTTGCTTAATGAAAATTACCCTAACCGGTGGATCGGCCGAGCAGGGCCCGTAGGGTGGCCTGCACGTTCGCCTGACATGACGCCACTTGATTACTTTTTGTGGGGGACAATGAAGCAACGAGTTTATAACACCCCTATCGAAACCGAGGCTGATTTGCAAGATCGCATAATAAACTGCGCGAATGGTATTCGCAATGATCGAGAAATGATAAGAAGGGCCACACAACAAATTTCCCTTCGCGCGTTTTTGTGTTTACAACAGCGTGGCGGACATTTTGAGCAATTAATGCATTAGTTTTAAGTTTCATGTGAAATAATAAATGATTTTGATTAACCTAACCTACGCATCTTTGTTTTATGAATCACATCGCCTTCATAAGAAAGTAATTTATCCTTTCGAATTAATAACACACCCGGTGAGCCTCTTTTTTAGCCTCTGATAGCAAATGTTGTGTTTTAGCTACAACCATGGGATTTTTACCAAAAAATAGCTAATACGATGTAAAATAAGATAAAATAAGAAAAAAGTAGGGTAAAGGGGACATTTTTTTGATAAATTTTACATTTATTGCAAAAATTGGTAGAAAAATGGTAAATTTTCTTCAAAAAATCATTAATAATTAATTTATGAGGTTTATTTTTCAAAAAAATATGGCTTTATTAGCTCGGCCTATTATTAGAGATCATTATTAATTTTGTTTTGTTTTAATATCACATTTAGTTTAAAAGTAGTAACAGTTTGTTTGCATGGGGTACCAAGACGAGAATAAAAAAAATTAAAAGCCCATAAAAAATTCAATTTTTTTTTTAAGATTTTTTTTGACATTTTTTCCGTCGATAAAATTGTTTATATTTTCACCCTTTTTAATATGTGCACTTTATGAAGACTCACACTGTATATGCGACTACTATAAGGCTCGCTCGTTTTTTTTATTTTGGATTCTACGAACGACCTACCGATTGGATATTGATTGACATCATGGATCGTTGTGTAAATTGTGGCTCCTCCTTCGGAACTCGGGTAAAAAATGACAATCCCACTTAAAAAATCGGCTGTTAAGTACAGATTGTTACGTAACCTCACTTTTACTAAATCTCTTTTATCTCGGCTCTCAGATTGCCAAAATCTGCAAAATTTTCAGTGATTGTTTGTTAATATAGTAGCTATCAATTGACACCAATTTCATCTTTTTACATCCAGGCCCAAAATTGTATGAAAGCGTATCCGTCTCCTTTCTATATTTATGTTATTTATATGGATAAATAAAGAGTGTAGTATTCTATTCTTTTGACAGATCAAATAGGTTTTAAACATTGGTGTCGTTCCATACATCTCTGATTTTACTTCTCACAATGATATAGACGTCATAATGACTAGGTACATACGCCAGCACATCAAGCTACCCGAAACTGTCAGATTTTCCCAATCAACTTTGAACCTTATGCTTTAGCGATAAAGTTGAAAATCTATTAAACAAATCTGACAGATTGTAGTAGTTTGATGTGCTGGCGTCTGTACTTACAGAATCAAATTAATATTTTTAGTAACGATAATATAGGGATTTAATCCATCATCAGAATTGTAAAGCGACGAAAGTGAATGATTTGGTAACATACATATCGCTCATCCAATAGAACAATGACGTAATTACGTTTTAGGTATTTTTCAGGAGAACGTTTTAAAAGTTTGAAATTGAAAATATGATATATTTCCAATGATTATGCTAAAATATTTAATATTTTTATGTATGTTACTTTAATATCAATAATAATTTGTAATAATTTCATGAGAAAACTCAAGAAAACATTTTCGTAATTACGTCGTTGTTCTATTGGATGAGCGATATATTAGCGATTGTAGTAGCTTGATTCAATTATACCAGCACCCTAATTGCGTAACACACTATTACTCTCAATTTTAATAATTTTGAAGCATATTGCTAATCCATTGGCCCATATGTTCGAAAAATGTGTCTGCTCAACAACGTAAATAACGCAATGAATGTTGTTGAACTGTCAAAATGAAACCCATTGCTACTGATAGTGTGTTACGCAATTACCAAGCTGATTCCCGATTTGACCGTACAAATTACCCTAGTCTCGTGTGCCCATAAGCTTAATAATGATAAATATAATAAAACATATGTTACTATTTTTTCACCATTAGGAGCAACCACAACCCAAAAAAAAATTAATAGAAACAAATTAGAATCACGATGACGAAACGAGCAACCACAGTTCGTTCAAGATTGGTTAAACCATAGATTCTCATAGTGGGTGATAACGCCCCCGCGTGGCCGCGTGGGCGTTAAGATCATGTATTATAAAACGACATTCAAATCAACCTGATGAAGGAGAATATCACCATGATAATGAAAAATATTACCACTTTTAAGTAAAACGATTTGTCTTGAATAAAACAGGCGTTAGTGGAAGTAGTAGAATCAATCTTAAAAGGCCATTAAAAATCTCTTATTTGAAACAAAATACCAAAACAATATTGGACTATACTTCTTTCCACAGATAAACGATTTGCTTCTGGAATAAACCAGGCGTAAGGGTGCATTTCCACAGAAGCGGAGCTGCGCGGAGCGGAGCGGAGACGTGTAGTAGGAATCGTCCTATCACAGACGAGACGAGTGACGCGATGAGGATTTCAATCATTGTGATTAGTCGATTCCTGCACGTCTCTGCTCCGCTTCGGCCAGCTCCGCTTCTGTGGAAACGCACACCCTTAGTGCAAACAGCAGATGTGTTCTAGGAAGAGCATTGTATAAGCGAGGTGTCACCTCTGTTGTGACTGCTGATTGACTGATGCTGCCAACTAATCCGATGCTATCCCTACGCTATTCTCGGAGCCGAACAAATATGCCTCCGTTTGATACTATCAATGTTTACATGTTCGTTTCTATATCTGCAGTAATGTGCACGTGATTCTGCAATGTTGCCGATTAGATCTTTGATTACGGTAACGTTATGACGGTTGGTTATTAGATCTGTCTTTGTCTGAGCTCAGTCTGCACCTAATGTTTAAAGGTCTTGTGATTTGATCCTAAACTTTTCGGCCATCATTTTGCTACACACCGATAAATCATTTGCAATTCATCAATATCTACACTTTAACTACAAAACGTGGTCGTGATAAAAAATACACATCACAGTCTGTAGTTTGGATTCTACTTTGTTTTTTCCCAAAACCATCTTCGGAAAATATAAATATTACAACTATCCACATCATTAGTAAGTAGGTACATCCATTTATCACAGATCCATCGTCACTTCTACCTGCATTTCACGCTAATACTCTCAAACATAAGAATGCCAGGTACTCATGTGGCAAAGTACCGAAGTGTTGTGATTGCTGACAGAAGGTGCCAACTTCTATTCTGAGACGACGAGGCAGCCGTTTGGCTGCTGTATAGCTGGCATCACCAAGGTGTGTTATACAATGGTAAACGTGAGATTTAGTAGCTAATAGACACGAATTTTAAATTGGTATAGGGTAAAGATTATTTTTAAGACAAAACGATAGTGCAGACGCCAGAACATCAAGCTACTAAAGTCTGTCAAATTTCTTTAACAGATTTTGAACTTTATCACTAAAGCATAAGGTTCAAAGTTGATTGGGAAAATTTGAGTTTCGGGTAGCTTGATGTGTTTGCCTCTGTACCTATCGAATTAAGTTTTAACAAACCTGAGTTGGTATTCTTTTTTCATTCATCAAGTTCCTAATTATTTTGGGAACCGTTTTGTTTTGAAATTGATAGCTTAAGTACTTTATACTTGAAATCCTCTACTTCAAGCATAGAATTGAATGCCCCTTAACTTTCACACGGTCCATTTGTAACAGTACCATACCTACTAATGGTTACAAAGTGTCAGTTAAGAGGGGGTGCAGCACCCAGAAAAAAAATCTTATAGTCTTACTAATAACCCTGGCAGCTAATAATACAGTCCGTTACGAAACATTCGAAAATGTTACAAGTTTTAAAAATGAATAATAATGGTTGTAAAACTGTAACCTAACTGCATCAGACTCATAAGACAATGTGGCCAGACTCGCTAGTAACTATTCTGGCAGCTAGTAATACGGTCCAACGCCATCGCTAATAGACAATAGTGATTTGTGTCTCCGGCCTCATTGGCTGTTAACTGATCCTATCAACCATTATACTTTATTAATTAGATCATTATGACTGTTGTTTCGAGTTATAGCTAGCTTCCGAGTTTTAGTAATGAATTTGTCTCTATTGCAAGTGTAGCTCCCGTTCTTGCCGATTCCTTCGGTAACTGTTTCAGGGGTCGGTTTAAGAGATTCTACTATTCTTCTAATCAGACTGAGAATTAGCAGTACTTGACTGTTAAAAGTTACAAAAGGTCTTTCAAAACGCCCATCCTTCACCATTTTCTCTTCCTAGTGTTTACATTTAATGAATCGTATTTAAATAAACTGCTGAAATCTACATATTAGTTTAGTTTATTTAGTTTAGTACATTTAGTGAAAATTCATGTAGGTACCTACCAGAAATTAACTTCGACTCGAGAAACAGATATTGTTTCTGTCAAAAATTCAGCAGTGCGATTCTGTAACCATCTCACCGTGAAAACTTAGGTGAAGTGAGTGTGGAGTGAGCTGTCAGTGTCATCCTACCTGATACTAGGGATTGACTAAGTATACATTTACAACCATAATCGCTCGCATCTCAGGCTATATAAGGAAAGAAAAAAAAAACACATTGAGATTCTGACTGAGTTTCTGTCTGAGAGCTTTGAAATTATATAAAATGATCAATAGAACTAGCATAAAAAATATTATTAAAATCCCGATTATGATTGTAAATGTATGCTTGGTGCCTAGTATCAGTGGGATGACACTGACAGCTCACTCCACGCAAATATTCAGGGTGAGATTTTTACAGAATCGACCGGCGGAACATCTTTCACTTAGTTGCTCTAGCGCTGTAGTATTCAATTACCTACTCTAGTTTAGTTTTATAAATTAAGGAAAAATTATATACAAACAAAGGGTTTACCAAAAGCTTCCTTTATTTTAGTCCTAAAGGCGGACATTTCCGAGGTGTTACAGAATATCGGCTCGCTCGTAAGTCGCTCATGGTCCATCACCAACGCTAATGGTGATTTGTGTCACAGGCCTCGTTAGCTGTTAACTGATCCCACACCACGTCATTAGCCGCGGCTTTTTAAATATTGCAGCCTTGCTGTGTGACAAAGTATTTATTATGTTGTCTAAAAATCGCACTTGATTGATGAAAATAAATCGCAAATTTTGTTAGAGCAAATTCTTGCCGTCTTTCTTGTCTGATAAACTGTGGACAAGGTTATATGGTATACAACGTGAACGTTAAATGCGCAAAACCTGAAAATAGTTTGATCAGAATAACGAGCAGAATTAATTGAACCACTTTTTAATAAGGGTCACATTTTTCAAAAAATCTTCATTAAAAACATTGCCGTGTCTATTTATTAATAGGTCAAGCAGTCCAATGTCAGCGCGGCGAAGCGGCCCGGTGACGACTCTTCCCTGGATAAAGCGTCGTCGCAGACGCAAGAAACGATCAGAATGGCCAGTAAAACTAAAACAGCACATAAAACCTTTACAATTTTTTTAATGACTTATTTTCTCTCTGAAATAGGTCAATTGAATTAAAAATCAGTTGGGGTGTCTGAGGTTTTGCGCATTTAACGTTACACGTTGTATAGGGATTTTAGAACTACACCTTCCGTGCGATTCTGTGACCATCTCACCGTAAAAGCTTGGGTGAAGTGAGCGTGGAGTGAGCTGTCATTCGCTAGGGATTAACACTATTAAGTGCTCACTTCACTCATGATTTCACGGTGAGATTTTACAGAATCGACCGGCTGATATTTATTTTACTTTTAACAGATTAGATTTTTTTGTTTGCTTACGTTAGGTTCCACTGCTGCGCAAAAACCTCCCCTTCTCCCTTCCTAACCTCTCCATAGTTAGCAATTCCTGACCACGTCTGCCTTGCAACCTACCTCCTATACGTCTGCAACCTCTATACCTATAAAGTCCCCCAGACCGTAGTTTGGCCACGGTGGCCAATCTCAACGGAGACTAGTCTTCGGCGCGGGAGATATTATAGTGCACAAGTGTGCGCGCTGCGCGCAGACACAGGTGCACTTCCTCTTCCCTCACTCTCATAGTCCGATGGGACGGCAATCCGACACGACCGGAGAGATCAGGCGCAGGACCAACGGCTTAACGTGATTTCTCAGGCACGGGGGTATCACACCACCGACTTCCAAACTCCGGGCTGTTACTGACAAGGAAACCTCGCGAGGTGTCCCTCACCGATTTAGTTGCAGCTTTACTATAATAATCTACATGAAAAATTATGAGATACGTATTTTTTTTTTTGCTAACAAACGTTTTAAAGGGGTGAAAATCACCCTCAAAGTTCGTACCCCAAAATGACGGTTTGCAGTTTTCATTGAACTCATCATTATGAACAACTTTTAATATGGGACCAAACCTGAAATCGCGAAAAAAAAATCAGCTGTTCCCTACATTTATGTTCGCATAACTCGTCAAAATGTAGGGAACAGCTGATTTTTTTTTCGCGATTTCCGGTTTGGTCCCATAGTAAAAGTTGTTCATAATGATGAGTACAATGACCCCTTAAGAGGTTTTGCGCATTTAACGTTACACGTTGTATACGGTACATACTCCAAAATAACATTTTTTACAATTTTTGTCTGTCTGTCTGTCTGTCTGTTTGTTCCGGCTAATCTCTGAAATGGCTGGACCGATTTTGACGGGACTTTTATTGGCAGGTAGCTGATGTAATAAGGAGTAACTTAGGCTACTTTTATTTCAGAAAAATTCTTTTATTTTAGAAAAATAAAGTAATGTTGCAATGTCCAAGTACTGTCCAGTACCGCGCGCAGCTCACGCGCATGCCACCACTGTGCCGTCACGTCGGGCGCCTCCCACCACTTCTTCATTAATAAAAATGTTTAGTATATATGAAAAGATTATGAAGTAAGTAGTGATAGATTATTAACATTAACAAATAACTATACAATTAAAGATGACCCAGCGAAGCGGGTATTCACAGCTAGTTAAATAATAAGAGAATTTAATTAAATACTACTACTTATATTACAAAATTAATATATTTTTTCTTCTCAAATCCTACACTAATTACAAACCGTTCTCCAAATATCAAACGAAAAAAAAAAGAAGTTCAGAAACCCGATCACGGAGTTATTCATTCTCGTATTTTTATTTATCCCGTGGAATCCGACTAAATGTCAAACAAATAAATCGTACGCGTCCAACAGAAAAACTAACGTCTTTTGAAATTTAATTACTCACTCAAGAATATGTTGGGATGGTAAAGGATTAGTGTTTCAAAGTACCTACCAAATAAAAGCTCCTTTTATGCAGGCTAATCTTTTGCGAAGTATACAAAATGTTTTCATTCGTAGATTCATTGCTATGAGAAAATAATAGAGCATTTTCATATCAAGATGTAGAACTAAAGTGTCCTTAGAACTAAACTGTACTTCTCATACTTCTGACTTTGTTCATTCTTCCTTTCATATTCAGTACATTCTGCTTTGGAATGCGCTTCCTCTTGACATCAGGACGGCCACTAGTCGGTATGCATTTAAGCGGAAATTGCAGAGTTATTTTCAAAATAAATAGCGTAGAGTCATCTCAACAGCACTCTTCCTTGGATTTCCATGTATTTATATATTATAAATATATATTATAGTAAATCGTATTTATGTGTTTATAACCTATTTATGTATTTGTCTAGTTTCAATAGTTTTTTTTTTTTATTTTTTTTTATCATTTTCCTCTCAGCCAAAGCACCTGCCATCTAATCTCTTTACCACCCTTGATTGACTGGTAGATAATGCCTAAGGCATTAAGTTCGCCTTTGTACCTTTTGTGCGAAAAGTTTAAATAAATAAAGGACCAGGTATACTGGATGTTTTTTTCAGGCTCCATATTTTTACAGGGTGTTCTACTCATGAATATGAACAACTTTCACTATGGGACCAACTCTGAAATCAAGAAAACAAAATCAGCTGTTTAATACAAAAGTTCAATACCTACTTGAACAAAATTTATGAAACAGCTGATAGTGAAAGTTGTTCATATTCATGGGTGGAACAACCTGTAAAAATTTGGAGACGGTAAAAAAAGCTTGCTGTATAATACCTTATAGTATAGTAGACTAGATTGATCACGATCAACTTAGTCATAACCTACCTAATTAAAAACGTTCAAAATCAAGTCTCAAACTCATCTCAGCGCCTAACAATATCAAAAACTTCAAAGTCTTCAATGCGCCTAGAGTAAGCGTAGTAATCAAAGCTCATGCTTTCTCGGTATGAAAAGAGGTTAATAATAGGAATTTTTGTCAGATTGAGACTGAGTTTAGAATGCGAACATTCTTAAAAACACGGGAATTGCCCCTCTGGCTCTTCTGGTCAACTCAAAGCATAACGTTTTATTTTGAGCATTCACTTAAATTCCAAAATCTTCCTTCTACCAGGCTAAGTGACATCAATATTTACGCCAACCTCCTGCAAAACCAATACGCATATTAGCTAAACGATCACTCCACCAATAAAGACGATACTTTACTCGCAAAATAAATGAAAGAGCCGTCAAACAATGCCTGAAGTAATTGATGCGATGCCACAGAATAAAATTATGACGCCGGGCGGGAAGTGAAGACCTAACCGACGCGTAAATCAAACCTTCAGGACATGATGGTTACCACACACGATTGTTTCAATAACTTACAATATGGTGTGCTAAGGGAGATTCAGTCTTGAGCAGGAAAGAAGAGGGTGTAGTTTTGATTGGAAAGGAACTGAGAGAAGGGGTGTTGTGAGTTTATGTGAAAAATAGTCTGGAGAGGAATGTTTCTTCATTAGTATTGTTGTGCTGTTATAAATTGTTACTCATAACATAACAACTTTGAGTACTTCCGACAGTGATTAAGTTTCAATTAATTCATAATTATCTAATCCATTGACAACTAGAATATTACTTGATAAGTATTGAAACCTTTTACTTCTGGGATCTTTAGAGAGCCCTGCATCGTCTCAATCAGTTACCTTTAAGGAATGATGATAATTTTGGCAACAATACTTTCCCTTACATACTTCCACATACCAACATGAATACCAACCTCAAGTAAATTACATCACTCACAATGAAAAATTTCAACCGATAAATAACCGCTGTTACGCAGCAACCCTATCTTTTGAAAAAGGAACAACATGCGTATACGCAGCGCTGTTTCGACATCGGAACTAATTGGGCTAATTTATCCGAGATACCGTCACGGGGACGATACCGGGACGAGATGGCGACGGTATGGTAAGGTGACGGGACGGTAACGTGGCGCGACGGTAACGGGACGGGACTTGGACGATATATGAGGCACGCTAGCTTGCTCGGATTACGATGAAGATTGGTGATTTGTATCTACGGGAATAATATGCGGCAGACATAATTACTGAGGAATTCCTTCTGGGGATTAAAACGTCGATTACATGAAATAGTGAGGTACGCAATGTATTAATAACTCATTCCTTGGTTAAAATACTATCGTTTATAGATTCATCAGAAACCTATCACGACAGTACCTACTATATCAATCTTTAGAGATATAGCTTTAGAGATATAAATTAATATCTTATAGTTGATTTTTTTCATTGTCTTTAACATTGTTGTAAATATAGGTACAGCCTGTCGTTTCTGTAAAAATCTCACCGTGAAATCATAAGTGAAGTGAGCACTTAATAGTGTTAATCCCTAGCGAATGACAGCTCACTCCACGCTCACTTCACCCAAGCTTTCACGGATATGGTTACAGAATCGCACGGCTGGTGTTGATTTTGTTCTGAATATCCTTGGATACTACTTTCAGGCTTACTTCCATATTTCACAATAAAAAAAGAAAGAGTAAGTTAGCAAAAACTACAAAGGGTATAGAAGAAAAACAACAAGTGGCTGCATGCTACATTTTTAACAGGCGCTGGCGTCACTTACTGGCATATGCTGGCGCCTTGTCCATAATGTATCGCAATGACACACGTGTTGACGATATCAATGCTTTATGCGCGCGATTCTCGACTCTTATGAGAGTAATACACGTTTTATAAACAAACGCAAAGACTGGACCAGGCTAGATGAAATATCCAGACTGTGTCAGTACAGTTTTATGAAACGTTATCTGCATGTGGCTAAATAATAAGAGCCGCACAGGTCCATCGATCAGGTTAAGCTACGCTTGCCGCGGTTGGCCTGTGGATGGGTGACCATCTTCACATACCGAGCCCCTTCCGTGCCTCGGAAAGCACGTTAAGCCGTTGGTCCCGGCTGTCATTCGTGGATCTTTGACAGTTGTTACGGGTAGTCAGAAGCCCGAAAGTCTGACAATCAGTCTTACCAAGGGGTAGGTATCGTATTACCCAGTAACTGGGTTGTGGAGGTCAGATAGGCAGTCGCTCAATGTAAAATACGGGTATTCAGCTGCATCCGGTTAGACTGGAAGCCGACCCCAGCATAGTTGGGAAAAGGCTAGGCAGATGATGATGATCTGCATTTCAAATAAGTTTCACTACAAATACCAGCCAGATAGGTTAGGTACTGTTTAAAATAAACAATATAGGTTATTGTTTTTTGTTTCAATGCGATCAAAGGAACATTTGGTGATTTTGTTTCTCAGATAAAAATACTCAAAAACCAGTTGAAGAAAAGATAAAGCTGTCCAATGAAATCAATAAAAAATAGATTTTGAACACACCCTGATTGAACCGTAATTTAAAATCAAATGCTACTATAATTGAAATCAAAATCAAACAAACATTGAATATAGATAGTGATACTTCAAAGATTGAAGACGAGGCGCTTATAACAAACGCGCTCAAAATTAAAATATTACGAAAACAAACAAACGACGGAGCTGATGTTTATTTTACTTACGATGCTATATCGCGCTGTACCGAAGACGAACGCGGTTTCAGCGCCACAATACGTTATCATATTATTCCTTTGTGATTTTAATCGTGTTTCCTACGAAATCTAACAAAACAAACAGAAATTTATAAATTTCTTCATACTGTTTTTATTATTGATAGTAAAAACAAATAGTTTTATGAGAAATTATGAATAGAAACGTAAGTAATATCTTTTATAATTTATGGGTGATTGTAATTATACGATTCGTTGTTGGATATGAAACACGCTATGGATACAGAACAATGTTTAGTGATGGAAACAAAACCAAGTTAACATTTAGCTGTAGGGGGGAGGGGTTCACACTTGACTAACAAAAATTAGCACTTAATATTTCACAAAAGGATCCCTGAATCGATAAATATTTTTGAAAGACTTATCCAACGATACCTCATACAATGGGGTAGACGAAAAAAAACATCCCCACTTTACGTGTAGAGGTGGTACCCTAAAAACATTTTTTTATGATTTTATTTGACCACTTTGTTGGCGTGATTTGTATGTATCAATCAATCAACTCAGCCTTTCGCAGTCCACGGCTGGACATAGGCCTCTCCCAGACTGCGCCACAACACCCTGTCCTCCGCCTTCCGCATCCAGTCTACCCGAGCTACCTTCTATACCTCCAGCTAGATGAACGGACGACCGTTCATCTAGCTGGAGGGCGTCGCACACTACGCTTGCCGATACGTGGATTAGTATGTATATCCATGCCAAATTATAGCTTTCTAGTTCTAAGAGTCTCTGAGCTAAGCTGCGGACGCACGGACGGACAGACGGGCATGGCGAAACTATTAGGGTTCCTTGTTGACTACGGAACCCTAAAAATGATGTTCTTATTATGAGACAGTGATTTTCAATAACCTACATTACATTTGATTGAAATATCATTCTTCTGACCAAGTTCACCTTAAGTACCTAATACTTAACAATGAGACATGTCGTGTTTTCAAATATAACGAACACAAGAAAGCAAATACGTCACCTAATTTAAGTAAGTAATTGCCAGTTACAATGGGTACGACATACGATAAGAAAGATGAAGAAACAAAATGAAAAATAATATTGAAAACTCTACAATGGAATGTCGTCCAATTAAATTAGTATTTATTATCCCAGTAGCCATTCTCTCTAATTTGGACATAGTACTCTCTTATAATATGACCAATGAAATTGTTATTGAAGACTTCAAAGTAAATCATCACGCTGAAACAAAAGTAAAATGTGTTAAAGCTGGGCTAAACGTTAAGGATAATAATAAAGTCTTGGTAAATCATGAGAAGTGCGTGAGAGTTAAGTCTAAATTAGCTGTGACCGAGGGCACTATTCTCAAAGCTGCAATGAGCGATGTCTTTTTGATATAATATTTTAGATAAAATTTGATTTGTTTTAAATATGAATATGTATGGTTATAAGGGTAAGAGATGTTCAAAGGAAAGAGGGATGGATTAAAGAGTGTTAAAGAAGAATGGTTAAGGGGTTTAATATTGAAATGACAGACGATTAAGAAGTTTAGAAGAAGAAAAGATATGCTCCGTTTTTGGATAACACCACGAGGATGATCAAAACATTCAGTTAGATCTTTAAACATTCGGAATTTTGTAAGCATATCAATGTCCTTCAGTCCTTTACCAATTTGTATGTCCTCCATATGCCTTAAACCTACCCATCATTTTGCAATTTATGTATTTAAAAAGCGTCAGTCTACACAAAATGGGACCTTTATAAAATTCGGTTTTCTAATCATTTCATCAATAACATATTCATTCAAAGTTTCGATCGCATTTCGTTACAAACCACATGTGAATTTTAATTCCATTCATATTTCAATCATCTCGCGACTTTATTCCACATCTCGAGAATATTCTCCCAGCTGCGGCCGCCACCGTCCGTCGTATCATGACTTATGCCCCAATTGTTTGTTTTCATTATGAGCTCTCGTAATCCTGTATATTTTTTGTTTCATATTTTTTTCCGAGCACTCAAAATAGATGGTTTGTTTGTGAGCCGTGAGAATTTGAAAGGGCATGTCAACGGTGGATTAGTGATTGATATTGCGTTATGTAGGTGGTCCGATTAAAGTGTTTGTGAGAGCTTTTACACCTTCGTGTTTATGATTATTCTGAATTCTGCATGTATTGTTTCCGTTTACGATTCAATAATCGCTATTGTAATTAGTTAAAATCATCGCTATACTAACTCAACCATAATGAAATTCATTTTTTCTTAAATATTTGACTTATGTGAATTCCACATACCACTGGATCGGA
The DNA here is from genome assembly GCA_949629135.1 of Eremobia ochroleuca. Lineage (NCBI taxonomy): Eukaryota > Metazoa > Arthropoda > Insecta > Lepidoptera > Noctuidae > Eremobia > Eremobia ochroleuca. The sequence continues at coordinate 4,708,717 of OX451404.1, read as the reverse complement.
TATTTGTTGCAAATAACACCAACACAACAGATCATCATCATCTGCCTAGCCTTTTCCCAACTACGTTGGGGTCGGTTTCCAGTGTAACCAGATGCAGCTGAATACCAGTATTTTACATGGAACGACTGCCTATCTGACCCAGTTACTGGGTAATACTGGTACTAGTAAGACTGGTTGTCAGACTTTTGGGCTACTGACGACCCGTAACGACTGTCAAAGATCCACGAAGGACAGCCGGGACCAACGGCTTAACGTGCTTTCCGAGGCACGGAGGGGTCTTGGTATGTAAAGATGGTCACCCATCCTCGGACCAACCGCGGCAAGCTTAGGTTAACCTGATCGATCGACCCGTGCGGCTGTTATTAAAGCCCCTCTAACCTAATAACGAACAGATATAGAAAACAAAACCTGAACAACCCATAAACGCTTTATGAGCATCGACGATTCCGAAAAAAATGTCGTTCGCAAACACACTCGACTGAGAAACATCTATTTTCGGAAGACAAATTGCACAAGATAATAGTAAAACGTCAAGCTTGCGTGAGAGGTATCGACGTAAGGGTTGTAAAACAAAATTCATAGATAAGATAAAGCCCACGTGTAGGCGTAGAGTCTGCAATGTGTTAACTTTTTTCCGCCCTTGTAAAACTTTTACAGTTAGATGGTCGTAATCTGTCTGCCTTTTAGGATTTGCAATTTGAATTCTTTGAGTACCAATAATCTAAAATAAAAACTGCTGTTTTTCAGACTTCAGTAAATACATATATTGAGATGGAATCTTTCTTTGTGATTCGTATGACTGACAAAACTACATGTTATTATGAATGTTCTCGACAATATTGATTTGTGTTCATTTGTTTACTAAATTATATGAATGAATAAATAAAATGTCATAATTTGTCTTCAGTTCAATACATATAAATCATTTGTATTTTCAGCAAAACCAATAATTCCATACTTTGTAGGTTTGTCACCAGTAAGTCAGTCAGTGTTTTTCACCTCTTTCCCTTTAAGATCTTCCAAAATCAAGCCATCGTATTGTTTCGACCCGGATGTAATTAATTCATAATCTACTGCTCCATAATTCCCCGAAGCTCTTAATCTTTAGTTTACATTACAGTTTTTGCAATAATAATCAATGCGTTTATCATCGGGCCCACGTGTGACGGTCTGGAGTGGCGCGTATCCTTTAAGGCAAAAACTTTGTTCTACAAGATTTATGGAACTCTGGAATATTGAGGTGAGTAGGGTTGGGTGCTTGTGATATGAGAGTTTGGAGACTTGGAGTGTAAGTCACGAGTTGCCAAATAAAACTGACAAATTAGTGGTAGTTGCTTTCATAGTCTTGTTCGTTTATAGAATGTTTTGCGACTTTAGATAACTCTACGGTGAAAGAAATGTTGGTATCTTCTGTTTTTTTTTTTTTATTTTGCTTGCTATAATATCTTCTGTCTGTTTATAGAAATCTTGCTGTCATAATTTGCATCAGATGATGATTTTGAGTGTTGCAATCTTATATTAATTATGTATTCTATCTATATTAATTATCTCATATTAAATTATTTCATATGAGATACCTTAGAAAAACATTCCAGTAGAATGTCAAATCATTTCTCGTCACAGACATAAACGTTTACGACACAATAAATAGGTACCGGAAAATCTATATCTTCTTTAAATTCTTATAAACGATATTTATTAGGGAAACCATTCATCTAACCTGCTGCGGATTCATTATTATCTTTATGTTTTTTCTGAAAAGGTGGGTAGTGATGATGCTTCGTTAGTAGTTGATGATTCTGTTTTCAGGTAACTGTTCCGCAGAGATTTTGTTTTTTTTAATCCACTTTTTAAGAGAAACGCTCAAGAACCAATTGGGAAACTAGTAGTAAGTTTATTATAGTGGTATTCAGGTTAAACAGAATACAAGAAACCGTATTTCTTTGAAATCTCGCTTCCTAAAAGCATACGTTAAAAATAAATATGCTCGAATATTGCATATTATAGATTGATTCATTAGCTTTTGACATACAAAAGTAAAAATAAAAGTAACAGTAATTAGTAATCTTTGAAATAACAAAACGGTCGAATTGTAAGTATTCGAGTCAAGTAACATTGAAGTTTTTTCACGTCCGCCGGGCGTCGGTTAATTACCACAAAAAATGTCGCCCACCCCTGGCGGGTCATCAATCTAGATTGACATGTTTTGGACTATGTGTTCCTCGCTTTATTGTTTTAAAAACAGATCAAGTGGAGTCATCGAATAAAAAAAATATAAATGTTATAGCTGGCCGAAACACGTTGTCCACCCATTTGTTTGGGCCAGCCATAAAATTTACATTTTTTTTATTCATTATATGCTACGCCATTTGTTCTATTTTGTAACAATAAAGCGAGGAGCTTTATTTATTAATAATCATAAAAATGTAAATTTTACAGCTGTTTGAAACACGTTGTCCACCCATTTGTGTTCCGGCCAATTATAAAATTTACATTTTTTTATTCGATATCCTACTCCATTTGTTCTGTTTTTAAAACAAAAAAGCGAGGCGCTTTCCGTAGCTATAAAATTGAGAAAGACAAACGAAACAATGAAGACCTTGTGTGATGGCCAACCATAAAAGGATGCAGGATAAGAAAGGATGGACACTCAATTAATATAACTAAATTTGCATAAATACTGGAGGATGATATTGAGAAAACATATTGAGTATTGAGTATTGAGTATTGATGAGTACCTAATGCCAAAATATGAGGGCACTAAATGTAATGTGGAGCATTTTTGTAATGTCTAACAGGCCATAACAAATGGTCTATGAAACGATGGAGGGATTTAGCTAAAAAAGGAGGTCCGAAATGACGGCCAATAGTGACGGATGGAATAAGAAGACTTGCTGTGCCACTTCCAACCAAATTGGGATAAAAGCCGGAGCATAAATTGTAATTTCTTGTCAATAGGACGGCTAAAGTTATAATTTTCAGTTTAGTAAGTGCTCCTTGTTATATTTTTTTATTGAAACGAAGCAATAGAAAAAAAAATAGCAAAATACCCCGTGTATCTACTGACGTTTACATAATATCTTATTTTCGCACAGCTCGAAAAACAATCCGCCAAACATTTACTACCACTTTTTAGTAACAGTCCTCACTCAACAATCGTTCAATCATTTCAAATGAAACTTTTGATGTTGCGGTTACAAAGCTCGCGACCGATTTGAAATCCTAACATTATCCGAGGCAGTCACAAAATGTTCGCGGGACAAAAAGAGAGGCTAAAACTGTGGGTTAAAAGATCTGAAAGCTGTGCGACATGGTTGGGTGTCAATCGTCGGGCCCGCGTCGATCGCAGCCGCGCTGCTGACGGATAGATGAATGAACACTATCACAGAAGAGCGATGGGAACGTGAACGATTTGAGTCATACATACCAGGGACCATGAATTGTTGAGGAGCTTGTTTTTAGCCTTATAAGACTGAAGATATGTTTATCGTAGGATTTGTCTTGGGATTTTTTGGTGTTACTTCGTGTTGTTATTTCTGCATGATATTGTAGAAGTAACTTTTAGATGTGCAATTGTTTTAAATATACACTTTCCAGGGACCAAAATTTTTATTCGTGAAATTACTGTTATTTTTTTCGAACTTTGACGTTCTTTCAGTGTTTTTATTTTTTTTTAAATACTGTATTTGAGCTTCCGATTAAACATTGAACAAATTTTGAAATTTTTCGATATCACTTTTTAAAATTTACACAAATTAGAAATGACAGTTTCACAAATTGGGTTATCTATATTATCAAGAGAAGAAACTTATATTCAAGAATACCTTTGATATTGTCATGGAATGCTGAAAATCTATAGAATTTGACATTTGTTCATGTCTTCTCCGTAGATGGTAAAATTTATGCAAGTCATTATACATGCAAAAACTTGGAGCAAATCTTTTGTGCCGACGACTTGGAGGGTCCAAAGGTTTTAACCTTTTCAAGAATAACAAAAAATAGTTGTAACAGTGACGACATAAAGAAATCTACACAAATTGCACAACACTGAATTTATGAAAACTTTAGCACAATATGTTAATAAATAGGTATTTGTTAACATATTCTGCTTCTACTGCTGTTGTGTGTAAGGGCAAGAAAATAGATAGAATTTTTAGTTAATCTCTTTTTCAGCAAACTAAATCTTTCACTGAAACTCAACTGAACTTTACCCTCTATCCTACAACCAGGACTTAGACAAAACAAAGGCAATTTACCGGTTCAAGAGCCAGGACTTCTCTTATTGGATCTCCATCAATCGGCACAAAAGACATGCAGACACACAGGATCACTCACTGACCATCGAGTTGGCGCGGCTGTTGCCATTCGCCCCGCCACTCTTGTCCCTCCATCACATTTCTTCACCGGCAGCCGATTATTTTTTCAACGCGACACAATAAATCAGTTTTCTGTGCGTTAATCAAGTTATGCGCGCGCGCAGACGGTGGCGCGAGGAGAACGCTTCTGTCGTCGGCGCGCGTCGCCAGCGCCGAGCCCGCCCCGCTCCGCCCACCGCCCAATCGCGAGAGCTTTCATTCCCACAGCACTTTATTTATTTTCATCTGAATTATGTACTGCATACTGTTTGTTGGTTCGACTTTACCTGAACTGGTAGGTAGACGAATGTTATCGACGATGTACGTTTTGATTTAACTCTTAAACTTATGTACCTATTCAAGCCCACTCGGTTCGTGAAATTATCCAGAGGTGTTTGTTGAGTCTAAGTTATATTTAAAAGCAAGACAACACTGTACCGATGCATATTTGCCATATTTTATCCTATTAACTACCTGCAGACAATACTAATTATGCATTTGAAATTAATAGCTGTATTTTTCTCTTAGCTTAGAAAAATCCAAGTTCATTCTTAGAAATTGTATGTACCTATAAGAAATTAGCGGATACAATAACTAGGCTACCATTGGTTCGCCATGTTTGGGTAGTGCTGTGTACATAAGACTATTGAAACAGCATCTGGGAAACAACAGAGAAACTATTCAATAAAAATTGCAACAACACCCACAGTCGAAATAAAACATCGTGGTTTTAAATATGACGAGAAATAGGTTCCTAGTAGGCTGGGTACCAAAGTATCCAAATCAATAATAGGTACTCAAATCTGCATAAAAATGCAGTGTTACAACAAAACATAGATAGGTACTAATGTCTGATGAATATATTGTGAAAAAGCATATAGTGGAAAGCCGCTGAGGTGTGGCAAACCAGAGTATTTAGAATTTTTATAACAATTCTATCTCTACCTTATGAACCGAACTTTCTGAAATAGATGATATCTTGTGACTTTGCTTACACTTATTTAAGTTCAAAAATTATTGCTTTATTACAATTAATACAACCTTAAAAAGCACCGAACTTGCTGAAATAGATGATTAAGTGCTTGTCCTATGACCACCTAATTCATAGGTAAGTATCTAAGTTCAAAGTCTTTGCTTGATTACAAAGACCTTTAGAATCTGGCAAACGACCAAGAGAAGATAAATGGACGAGTAAGCTTTGTTCCTTCAAGTTTGTCAAGCTTTATCTTCAGGGATATCTGTGTAATTAACGTGACCGATGCCTGAATACTTTTAAAGTCAATCAGTCACCCAAATGCGGGCTGGCGACCAGGTGTAAGTGCGCTTTTGTTTCTTTATTTACAACAAAGGATGTATAGCAATGTCCTTTGGCATGGTTTCCCATATAAATAAACACTGGCAGGGCTTATGTACAGACGCCAGCACATCAAGTTACTACAATCTGTCAGATTTCTTTAATAGATTTTCAAATTTATCGCTAAAGCATAAGGTTCAAAGTTGATTGGGAAAATCTGACAGTTTCGGGTAGCTTGATGTGCTGGCGTCTGTACAATAACTATCCCAGAGTTAGGTTAGATTTCCATGTTTAACTAAAGGGTGTACATATTTTACGAGGAGTAAAGAAAACAGAATGATGCTGTTTCATATCTATTGTTATATGTTTATATTTATTTAGATTAGTACTCGTATAATACCTACACTTTATGTATGTATTCATTGTACCGTGTAAATAGTACACCACAGACTACCTACAGTATTTGTCTCTCCTTCCCTTTTCAATCCATCCAAAGGTTGTCTTTAAAGGATCGCTCTTAGCGATAAGACCGCCCATTGTCTGTAATTTATATGGTGTACATAATAAAGAGTATTCTATTCTATTCTTTAGTATGTTATTCGTGATTTATTATATGAAAAAAAAATGTACGATACTCTTGTTCAAATCAAATCAATCAATCACCTTGTTCAGATCAAATTGATTCTGGGGTTCATGTACACCCAAACCTTTAAACAGTTAGGAATCAGCTTGAAGCAATTGTGTAGCTTCGAACTACCTACTTGAAATCACTGGGACCATAAAATAACTGAAAGTGTTTCTCTAACCCCATTTCAAGGCACTGAACCTTGATTATTCTTTGGAAAGATGCATCTGATCTTTCTTTTAACCCAATTAACTCTTTGATTTACTCGTACAATTCCTACAAACCAAAATAATTAACAACGAACGTAAATTCTGCGAACGAAAAACAGGAAAAAGACTAACTACTAAAAAACAACTGCCTCGTTGGTCTAGATGTCGCAAGCGCTACTGCTAAACATGAGGTCCTGGGTTCGATTCCCGGGTCGGGCAAAGCGTTACTGGGTTTTCCATCTGGTATTTCTCAGTACCAGCCCGGAGCCTGGATCTGTGCCCGTGTGATGGCAATAGGTTCGTCCTCTATTACGAGGAACATAATAAAAATAAGGTGCAAACGCCAGCACAACAATCTGTCAAATTTCTTTAATAGATTTTCAACTTTATCGCTAAAGCATACAGTTCAAAGTTGGTTGGGACAATTTGACAGTTTCTGGTAGCTTGATGTGCATGGCGTCTGTACACCTCTGCCTTACCTTTCGGAGGATACAGGCATGATGTTATATTATGTACAGACGCCAGCACATCAACCTACCCGAAACTGTCAGATTTTCCCAATCAACTTTGAACCTTATGCTTTAGTGCTAAAGTTGAAAATCTATTAAAGAAATCTGACAGATTGTAGCAGCTTGATGTGCTGGCGTCTGTACAAAGTTCACACAATCCCCAGTGCATTCTCAGCGTTTAGCCGCCGCTGATTTTTAATCTACAGTTTTTCTAGCAATCTCTCAACGCATAAGCGTATAAGTGTGAACTCTGTTTATCTGAGCGAGATCGTTGATCAATTCGTGCAGTAAACACTGTACCACTTCAATGCAGGTACTGATTCACAGGTAGGAATGCTCAGAGTAAACAACATAATGTATTGGTTCTAGGTACCCAGAAAATATGGATGCAACACTCACATATTTTTTTTTTTACTTTCGGTCGAAAGTTATATGAGGTGGTCGAGAGTTATAGGAGGGGCCCGTGGCTAAATAATAACAGCCGCACAGGTCGATCGATCAGGTTAAGCTACGCTTGCCGCGGTTGGTCTGTGGATGGGTGACCATCTTTACATACCGAGACCCCTCCGTGCCTCGGAAAGCACGTTAAACCGTTGGTCCCGGCTGTCATTCGTAGATCTTTGACAGTACTTACGGGTGTCAGAAGCCCGAAAATCTGACAACCAGTCTTACCTAGGGGTATCGTATTACCCAGTAACTGGGTTGTGGAGGTCAGATAGGCAGTCGCTCCATGTAAAATACTGGTATTCAGCTGCATCCGGTTAGACTGGAAGCTGACCCCAACATAGTTGGGAAAAGGCTAGGCAGATGATGATGGTCGAAAGTTATATGAGGTGTGGTTGATCTGGCTCAATCGAACGTATACCTTACAAGAAGTAAAATCCATTCAAATTCAAATAGCCTTTATTAATAAAGTATTTCACAGTAAATATTTTGCATATAATTTAGCAGTGTGTACGAGATGGACCAAATTGACAAATGTAGTTTTTCGATTGTAGAATGAATACCAGCCGTGCGATTCTGTAACCACATCACCGTGAAAACTTGGGTGAAGTGAGCGTGGAGTGAGTCGTCAATAGTGTCAATCCATAGCACCAGCATGACTCACAGCTCACTCTAAGCCCACTTCACCTTAGTTATCACGGCGAGATTTTTACAGAATCGACCGGCAGCTGGTATTAAGAACATTCTGGTTTTATTCCATTAACATTAAGTCTTATCGTGATAAGACTGTAGACGAACATACAATTTACAGACGCCAGCACATCAAGCTACTACAATCTGTCAGATTTCGTTAATAGATTTTCAACTTTATCGCCAAATCATAAGGTTCAAAGTTGATTGGGAAAATCTGACAGTTTCGGGTAGCTTGATGTGCTGGCGTCTGTACAAAAGCCAGTTGTCTTCTTTGTATGTATTATTAACGTTAGAAAACTGAAAAAGCGTTTTGAGCAGTAGTCTACTACACTCTACACACAACATTTATTACATTATAACAAATAGAAACAACAAAGACCAAATGACAAACCAATAAATAAAATACAAAGAACAAATAAAAGCTTTTATAGAAATATAAATATTTTCCAAAAATTTTGATTTAAAAATAAAACTACGATCACGCTACGATCGCTACGCGGCTACGACGTCTCGTAGCAAATATTTAAATGATTGGTAACTGACCGGAAGTAAAAGGTCGGTAGTGTTTTTGGATTCCTACAAGTGTAAATATTATACGGAATTCTTATTGATTAGAAAATCGACGAATACAGGAATAGGAAACCTCACAAAAGGACAGATTGTAGGTACTTACAAACATTTTGTGGAATTCAAGAACTTGTGACTGCGCCGTGCGCCGACGCATCCAGTGCTGGAGTTGTTATAATTCTGAAAATAAAACCAGTGATTTTTACCTTCGCATTGTTATTATTTTTTTTATTTTTTTTACCTTTCGCATTTATTTATTATTCTAATACATAAATAGCTTTCCCGAATGTCATTTCAATCGCAAGGCAAACGGCGTTAAATTAACTTGTATCACCCGTATTTTGTTCAGTAGATATCGTTTATTTTTCTGATACCTTGTAATAATAAATTCAAACGTTAGATTCCGTGAAAAAAGTAACACTGGTTGGCACGTCCAGGAGAGTAATATTTCTTTAAGAAACACAAAAATCTGAGTATTTTTTTTTTATATAAAAAAGAATTATTGACATACAATTTAATATAAACAGTTATGATACATCGAGAACATCGGCCATTTAAAAAAAGAACCATGTAACTGTCGAATGTTATAAAAATATTTCACAGACCTAATTTATTTTTATTAGCACATTATTTTTTATTCGAAACAATCCTGTCGAATGATATCCGACCGAAACACAACAACATAATAATTCATAATATTTTATACTATTATCTCAAACATTAGATAGTCTGTTAATATTTTCAGTCAGGAGAAAAGCTTTTTTAAACTGTAGGCGTGACTTACATATTCATCTCTCATTCTTACGTGCTTCAAGATGGGGAGTATGAAAGAGATGAGGTTATAATAGGTGGAGTTTCGCTGTGGACAAAGATCATCCCACGCATAGTACCAAAGAGTTCAGTTAAAAAATAAAACAAATCACCAGTTAATAGTTTGTTTAATGTACCAGTCTATTTGGGTATTGAATGCAAAGAATGAATGTGTGGTGTGGCAACGGGTCATTTGTCAAGATGTAGGTACCGAGAAAGACTAGTCGTTGAACCTACGTGCGTATGCGTTCGAGTCTAGGTCGTTGAGATGCGTATTCTTGGAGACAATTTGTTCCAAAACGAACCTTAAGATATTCTTGGGATATGTGAATGCTGTTTATTCTGAGAAAACAAAGAAGCAATTTACTGGCACGATTTCCGCCCCAGTTTATTATTTGAGGGAGATATTATGTACCTAATTCTAGATTTCAAGATTATTTTTCTTAAGTAATACATTTTCTTAATTACTCTGTCTCAAATAAAGGTTTTATTATTATTATTAATTAGTGCATCTAGCTGTTTTTGCCCTAAAAAGGTTTTCCCCAAAATCTCTCCCAATCTTCAAGACTTAAAAACTTTCATTATTTACAAACACTTCTTAAAATAGACTACGAACATATAACATTAAAAATCACTTGCGACCTATGTGAGTGCAGACTATCTATTCTGTAATTATCTCACCGTGAAAACAAAGGTGAAGTGAGCGTGAAGTGAGTCGTCAATAGTGTCAATCCCTAGCATCAGCATTGCACAGCTCACTCTAAGCTCACTTCGCCTTAGTTATCACGGTGAGATTTTTCCAGAATCGACCGGCTGGTTTTAGTTACTATAGTTTTCAACTTTTTACTAATTTATACTACTATGATTTATACCCCAAGTTAATATTGACATTAAAACTTGGGGTAATGAAAATAAAAATTGGGATGGTAAAAATTTAGAACTATGTCTACCTAGTTCTAAATTACAACAATGTTTTTATTATACTTCTTCTTTATTCGTTATTATTATTTATTAAGTACTAGAGACCCGCCCCGGCTTCGCACGGGTGCAATGGAGAAACACTGATAATTTTTTTCGTAAAAAGTATAGGATAAAAATGGTTATTGTGGGTTATCCCTAAGAGATAGACATATTACCATCGCGGACTTTTTTGTAGACCTTTTTAAGGTGTACAATACTGTAGTACATTATTTTGATCTATCTCGACGGGTTCAGCCAGCGTTTATAATGTAAGCGCAAAAAAATGAGTTTATTTACGACATAACATTAGAAACCTCTAAAATTATCAGTGTTTCTCTACTATATTATGCATGTATTATACATATAAACCTTCCTCTTGAATTACTCTATCTATTTAAAAAAACCGCATCAAAATCCGTTGAGCAGTTTTAAAGATCTAAGCATATATAGGGACAGACAGACAGGGAAGCGACTTTGTTTTATACTATGTAGTGATAGCACGTGTTGTCCCACTTCAGGGTAAAAGCCTTCCTGCCCTCTTTCCACATTTTCCGGTCCACTGCGACCTTAAAGAAGGAGTCTTGCCATCTATTTCTGTGCCTTAATTTGTGCATTTTTATTTCTGTTCTAGTTTTTAATAAAAATTTCACGCTGCCTGAAAACTCTTTTTCACAAAATCTCTCCGACAACATCAAAACACTTTCGCATACAAAAACATCTCAAAATAAAGTGCTCGCATCTATGCAGTGAAAAACCACTCGCGAGCTAACTGAGCGCTGGTTTTATTTAAGTTTAGTGCGCGGGCGACGACAGCGCTAACGACACGGTCTTCCTGCAAGCGTTTGTCTGTCAGCGGCCTCTCCTGCGCCGGATGCACTGTCAGAAAAACGGCTTCGTAGTAAGACTACGTGCTGGTAGAAAGTTGGGACATCGATGGGAGGATTTAAATGTAATTTTGATAAATTGAGACATGTTTAAGGTGACATCAAAACAATGTGGACTGTGGTATGTACCACCACCTATTAACCTAAATATAAAATAATTATCGTTTTTAGAAATGTCCGCTAATTGACTAGTTTCCATCAGCTGCTTTACTAAGATCAACACCAGAAACCATCTCGGCGGTAGGTATCCTGATTATACAGTGTGTCCGGACATGGACTAGCGATATTCTAAATACTTAAATATAAGCTATTTTAAAGTACAATTACACTATAGGCTTAGGTCCAATATACTTCCCCGCTATGTGGCAGCCATTTTGTTTTTTTTGTTGAAGTATGCTCTATGCGAGTACAAAAAAAATCATATATCTCAAAGTTTTAGTCATACTGAGATAAAAATAGGCTTATTCGAAAGGCAATAATATTGTCTACCGTCTGCACTACAAAGCAATATGTTCACAATTCCATAACTTTTGAAAAAAAATGTGAAAGTCGAAAAAAAAAACAAAAAATTATGCAATTCAACCAATAATTGTTAATTACTACAAAAACAACCCCGAGAGCTTTTTTATTTTTTATACTAGATCGACAGTTTTTGAGCTAAGCTACAATACAACATAAAATTCACAACTGTATGTCTAATACTTTAAGAGTTATTGTTGTATGAACATAGCGTATGCGCAAGCACAAAAGGCCTTTGTCGGAACCCTAAACAGGAAATCATTAAAAAAACATAACATTCATATTGAATTTTATTTAATGTTTTTTCCAATATTAAATGAAGATTAAAATATCTAAAGCAGTTGCTCAAAGTGGCCACCTCCAGCTTGTAGACACACTACGGCTCTCTGTGCCACCTGGGTTGATGAGCGCCTAATTAAATCCAAATCAGATCTAATTTCTTCGGCGGCTGCCATAATTTTTGCGACGAGTTCTTCCCTGGTATTTGGAACTGTAGCGTATACTTTTTGTTTCATATGACCCCACAAAAAATAATCCAAGGGTGTCAAATCGGGTGAGCGAGGCGGCCACGCTACTACACCACCACGACCGATCCACGGCTGTAGATTATTATTTAAATATTCTCTCACTGCTCGAGAAAAATGCGCGGGTGCACCATCGAGCTGGAACCACATACGCCGACGGTATGATAGAGGTAGGTCCATGAGGCTGTCCGCAAACTGTGTCTGTAAGAATTCTAAAAATCTAGCGCCGTTTAATGTAGGTGGCAATTCCAATGGCCCTATCAGCCTATCGTTGATTATGCCGGCCCACACATTTACTGAGAATTCATGTTGAAATGAGCTTGGGCGCACCGCTCTTGGAGTTGCGGAGCACCAGAGATGGTCGTTTCTGTGGTTTGTAATCCCAGCTCTTGTAAATTTGGCTTCATCAGTCCACAGTATTCTTTGTAAAAAATTACGGTTCTGTCTCAAATTTCTATTTATCCACGAACAAAACACAGATCTCGCAGCAAAATCTGGTTCGATCACGTCTTGAACCCGTCGAAAATGATAAGGGTGTAACCCTTCTCTTTTCAAAATTCTCCATACATGCCACTTAGACATTCGAAGTTGCACTGAAATCCGTCTAACGCTTAGTCTAGGATCATTGGTTATTAGTCTAAGCACTTCTTCTTCATCTTCGGGCGATACCAAGCGATTGCGTTCATTAACAGCTCTTTGAATACCTCTTTCCGCTAATCTTGAATGCACGTCGATAAAAGTTTGGCGACTCGGTGTAGGCCTGTTAGGGTACCTTCGTCGATATTCTTGTACAGCCAAATTTGCACTTCCATTGCAAAAGCCATACACAAAGTGTATGTCAGCAATATGTTGCGATGAATATTGACGCTGTGCCATACTTTATCACACTTTTAAATACAAAACACTAACGCAGCACGTAAACAGCACGGACGGTAAGTGAAAGTAGCGATAGCGATCACAACGCAGGGCGAGGGACAACTAAACTAACCCAACTAATAATTTGTCCTTAAAACTGATTTTGTTTCAGGTAGTGGACTAATACGTTCTATCTCGCTTACTCACGGTAGTAACGAACAGTATTTCTCGCCTGCTCTCAGATGGAATACAGTGAATGCCATAAATGACACTCTGGCGGTTAACAAAGACGTTTTGTGCTTGCGCATACGCTATGTTCAAACAACAATAACTCTTAAAGTATTAAACATACAGTTGTGAATTTTATGTTGCATTGTAGCGTAGCTCAAAAACTGTCGATCTAGTATAAAAAATAAAAAAGTTCTCGGGGTTGTTTTTGTAGTAATTAACCATTATTGGTTGAATTGCATAATTTTTTGATTTTTTTTTCGACTTTCACATTTTTTTTCAAAAGTTATGGAATTGTGAACACATTGCTTTGTAATGCAGACGGTAGACAATATTATTGCCTTCCGAATAAGCCTATTTTTATCTCAGTATGACTAAAACTTTGAGATATATGATTTTTTTTGTACTCGCATAGAGCATATTTCAACAAAAAAAACAAAATGGCTGCCACATAGCGGGGAAGTGTATTGGACCCAAGCCTATAGTGTAATAGTACTTTAAAATAGCTTATATTTAAGTATTTAGAATATCGCTAGTCCATGTCCGGACACACTGTATATTTATTAAAACAATAAAAAATATTAATATTTAGTGGATCCACCCTTCGCTTTTATCACCGCAGCAATCCTTTGGGGCATACTGCGTACGAGCTTTGTGCACTCATCAGGACTTATGGCATCCCACTCACTTGCTAAGGCATTTTTTAACGCTGCCTTTGATGTAATGCTATGCTCCCGTATCTTGCACTTCATATACCCCAAAGATGCTCGATGGGGTTCAGATCTGGAGACTGCGCCGGCCAGTCCAGCAAGACAATGCTGCTATTTCTAAACCGAGCCATCGTGGTCGCCGATTTATGACATGGAGCATTATCTTGCTGGAATTTGACGCCGTCTAAGTTGGTGCCACCGAAAATACGCACCAACGAAGGCATCAACACAGTTTCTAGCAAATTGCTGTACTTTTCACTGTTCATGCGGCCTTCGCAAACAAACATTTCGCCAACCCCATCGGCAGCCATGCAGCCCCAGATCATAATGCTGCCGCCTCCGTGTTTGACGGTAGGTACCACACAATCTGGATGGTATTCCTCGCCGACACGCCGCCTCACAAACGTCACACCCGGCGTTCCGAATACCTAAAAACATTTTTAAAAAAACACCCATGTTAGATTGGTTGTAATTCTTACAAAAGTTAATGAACTAATTAGTAATTGTTGTTGTTGTTTTATACCGATGATATAAAAACTTACCCATAGTGTAATAGTACTTTAAAATAGCTTATATTTAAGTATTTAGAATATCGCTAGTCCATGTCCGGACACACTGTATATAGGTACCTACCAACCCGGACTGAGCCCGCATGGTGGATTACGGACGGCCCACTCCCTCCCTCAACAGTGGGAACATTATACTTAAGCTGATAATAGGTATTATAGGCTTTAACTGCGAAGTGGTGAATGGCAGGCGTTTTGGGATACTGTCTTATGTAATTTGTACGTTAAAAAGTGCTGAATCTCTCGTTCAAAAAGTGATGATCTCAGCCTAGTTTGAATAAACTACTTTTGATTTTAATACACTAAAGTTAGCCGAGTTTCTTAATGAGTGGTGATTGCTTTGCTTGCAGTTTGAGGACTAAGGCCGGGACTCCACCAAAGCAGAGATGTGTGCGGTGTGCTGTCTGCTGTGCGAGAAGAGATGTTTTTCAGCTCGGGGGACTCCACCAAAGCGGAGATGTGTGCGGTGTGCTGTGCGAGAAGAGATATGCACGCGCACAGTGGGCCGAAAATGAACTTTCATAGACATTTTCATTTAATTTTTTGAATGGCTGTTTTTTTGCATGGATGTGCTTCGGAAGACTAAGTATATGCTTATAAATATAAAATTTACGGAAAAAGATTGCAAACGGCTCACAAAGATTTTTTTTTTGAAAATGTTGTATGGAGTTGACATTAAAATCGACGATAACTCAGCTATCGCACGATTGCGCCTTATTTCCTCGTAGGTGTTTTTACTACCATTTATTTAGGATTTTTTGGCATACTACTTAACCCGGGCACTGGTGCGATTTATTTTTTAAAAATCCTTAAATATTTTTATTTTTTTATTTTTATTTTTATACTATGTTTCGATCTTAGGTAAAGGTTAACGTAATATGAAGTACCTAAGTCACGTCTAGATCAATGACAGATAAATTGGGGACTAAAGTCTTGGTAGTTTTTTTATAATGGTTCATTGAATAATTTACTGTTCAATCTCTGTGATAGTAGGCCTGTGCCCCTTAATAATAAATTAGTTAGTATTGATAGCATTACGAGGACGACATGATCACGTTTGTATTTGTATACTAACATCTTATTTAAAATAAAGATTTAAATAAAGGCTGCTGACGAATAGAAAGACTCTAACCATAGAAATGCTAACAAAAACTATAAACTGTTTGAATATATCATTAAATAAAAGTATATCTTGAATATAAGATTTTATTATATTAAAATGCAATCAAAATATAAACAATTTGAATATATGTAACAATAAAATTATATCTTGAATATAACATTTAATGATCAATAAAAAAGTTAAAAAAAAAGATCTAATGGAAATACTTATTATTATATATTATTATAAATTAAAAGATAATGAAAAAGAATTATATAAACTAAAATTATTTTAAAAAGAATTAAATAATGGATAAAGCACTTAATTATCTACTCCGAGTCATCATCACTACTGATAGAATCAGAATCTGACGATTCAGGATCCAAATTAGTGATATCGCAGAACTCTATTTGATTGTCTGGTTCTTGAATATTTAATAAATCCCATACTTCTTCAAACAAGACTTTTTTCTTTTTTGCATCCATAGTAGGCCTTGTCGCTGAAATAAGTGGATCTGAATAAAGGAGAAGGAAATTGAAAATGTCCTCGTTCGAACATACTCTGCTCTTTTTGCGGGAATGGTGCTCTCTTAGTCTTCTGAAATCTTTATTGCGAGCTTCCGATGCCTCCTCAGAAAGACTCCCAATAGGTACGATTGCGTTATGAGCTATAATCTCTGCTCCATGTATTAATATCTTGTGCACAGTAACAGGCATATTATACCAACCATATATTGACACGAACCTCTCAGCAGTTTGCCATGTATACTCCTTGAACTTTTCTACCTTTATATGTTCACCTGATGTTATGGTCTGTAAAATTACAACAAACCTGCGGATAAGTTCTATATCCAGCCCCGTTATTTCAGCAGTTTTATCGGGGAATTCAAAAAACATTCTGGCTGTGTTTCCGTCGTTGGTTGTTCCGTGTCCTTGTTTAACCACATCAATAAGCAGATTTAGATCCTCTTTAAACCGGTTTTGAATCATCTTCTGTCGTTGCTTCATCAATTCTTGGTCAGCATCTCTAGCAGCGCTCTTCTTGAAATCTAATCTGTATGCAATATGCAAGAGGCACTGCATCATATTTATGCGCGCATGAAGTGGAGAAAGTCCAAGTTCCATCATATTCTCTGATATTGGCTTGACTTTCACTTCTGTCAACTTATTCATCTCAGATGGCTTTGTTAAACAAAGATAGCATGTTGCTGAAGATTTCGCATCTGAAAGATATGTGCATATTTTACCATCAACCATAGTTAACATAAGCTTGTGGTCAATTGTATTGCTTTCGCAAACAGATGGTCTTAGAAATTCTATTTCGTTCTTTATTCTTTTTTCTTCTTCCTTTACTACTGCTTCACTTTCTTTAACAAACGTAAACTGCACTGGACGACAAAATGCTGCCGAGCAGGGTTTCGGATTCTCCCATACTGTCGCTCCTTCACAAGTCATTTTCAATGGTGCCAATGAAGTCATAAATATACTGGAATCATCATGTGCGGAATCCATCTTTTGCTTTTTCTGCTCTGGCTTGATGCACCATCGAAACCCCACTTGCTGATCAACTGCAATTGTTTGTTTTGAATATTTTCAGGCAAAGTTTTTGAAATCCGTTTCGCTGTTAAATCTAAAATAGCTTGCAGTGTAATTCTGGCAGAAGAGTCAGTAACTGTTATATATTTTTTTGGTTCAGGTGGATAACACTCTTGTTTTTCTTTCTGTATACGGTAATAGGAAGGGTACATATTCTTTAGACCTTCTCGGATGGCTGACTCTCTCAACGTCATATATTGCCACTTTGATAGGTGAAGTGATATTAATAAACCAAGTGCCTTCTGTGGTGTGAACGTAGTCAGTGGTTTTTTAATGAGGTCGTGAAACTTTTCAACAGTTTCTGGGTGCTTTAGCAAATGTTCTATCACGGAAGCAAAATTCTCTTGACCAGTTTGTTTCATTTTGGATATGGCTGCATGTAAAAGTTCACTGGATTCGCTGTTTATATATTCAGAACTCCGTCTCTTCTTCTGTTTAGATCCCAACTCTTCAAAAGGTATTTTAGAAATGTATTTTCTTTTCGTCATAGTCCCAACCGATGTTGATGGCTCGGAAATAGACGCACTAGCACCTTCTTCCTGTTCTGTCGATGATGCTTGAGGTTCTGGAACGTTTTCTTTAATACAGCTAGGCCAGTCAACTTCAGCTTCAAGCCAACTGCCATAATCTTGTCTAAAAAGTTCCATCTTTCGGTGGGCTGATTTCCAACGCTTTGCTACTGAGTTTACAAATCTTCGACAAAATTCTCGTAAAGTCATTTGATCTTCTTCACTTAGGCTGCAATTGAGTCGAGATACTACAGCCTCGAATAAAAGATTGTAATCACATGTTTTTTCTAAACTTTGTAAAATAACAAACAAGTCCAGATTGGTTACGATACTTTCCATGTTTAAATATCAATTAATGTTGTACTAACTTTCAATGCGTAAATCAAACTGCATTAATTCGGTTTGCACTTCCTTATATACGGTGAAGTAGACATACCTAATTTAGTAATTACCCTCAAAACGTTAACTTAATACTCTTGTCGTTAGCTAATTAGTAGCTAATATTCTACCCATTAGAAAACTTCCTAATGTATTTCATATAATTTCATAATAAAGGTAGCATTCAAAATCTTAAATGATTGCACCTAATTTACTAATTACCCTCAAAACGTTAACTTAATACTCTTGTCGTTAGCTAATTAGTAACTAATATTCTACCCATTAGAAAATTTCCTAATGTATTTCATTTAATTTCATAATGAAGGTAGCATTAAAAATCTCAAAAGATTGCATTGTCCGGTAATTATTATTATTGATGATGACGTAAAAATATCGATTAATGCAAAAAAAATATGAATTATTTTTAAGTCGTTTAGTAATTTTATGGCATTAACTAATTGACGTCTTCAACTAGTTAATACCCGATTTCGTGATTACCTTCTTTGTTACATACATGTTCACCGTATATATTTACGTATTAATTGAATAAATAATATCTTCAAGATATTTTATTTTAGGATGTATTCAAATAGTTTATATTTTTTGCCTCCTTTTAATATAATAAAATCTTATATTGAAGATATAATTTTTGTTAGCATTTCAATAATTAAGACTCTTACTATTTGGCTCAGCAGCCTATAAAGTCCTTACTACAGGGGCACAGGTCCACTTTCACCAAGAGTGAACAGAAATTAGAACAATCATAATTTAGACGTGACTTAGGTACTTCATATTATGTTAACCTTTACATAAGATCGAAACATAGTACAAAAAAAAAAAATATTTAAGGATTTTTAAAAAATAAATCGCACCAGTGCCCGGGTTAAGTAGTATGCCAAAAAATCCTAAATAAATGGTAGTAAAAACACCTACGAGGAAATAAGGCGCAATCGTGCGATAGCTGAGTTATCGTCGATTTTAATGTCAACTCCATACAACATTTTCAAAAAAAAATTCTTTGTGAGCCGTTTGCAATCTTTTTCCGTAAATTTTATATTTATAAGCATATACTTAGTCTTCCGAAGCACATCCATGCAAAAAAACAGCCATTCAAAAAATTAAATGAAAATGTCTATGAAAGTTGAATTTCAGCCCACTGTGCCGCTCACATCTCTCGTCTGCACTGCGCATCGTCCGCGAACAGCTCACATCTCCGCTTCCATCGCTCCATACAAATATCAAATATTATACATCTCCGCACAGCGATCTCCACTGAAGCTGAGCAGAGAGGAGATGTGTCAATAACACAATTATATTGCTTGTTTAAAAAACATCTCCTCTCCGCTCGTCTCGTCTCCGCTTTGGTGGAGTCCCGGCCTAAGGGTTAGTTTTAGACACATTTTTCGAACATATGGAGCAATGGATTAGCAATACGCTTCAAAATGATTCAAATTGAAAGTAATAGTGTGTTACGCAATTAGGGTGCGGGTATTGTGGGCCACAAAACCCGGTTCTGCGCTTTTCGCAACCACTTGTAGGTAGCGCAATTAAGGAAACCCTGTCTCCAGGTTTACAGGAATGCCTGCATGTATTTAGTTTAGGCACCTACTATCGTATATACTATTATGACGCAGTCCATACAGATCAGTACCCTAAACATGGAGACCCTATCGTAACAAAACTTTATCTGTAAACACGACACAGTAGCGTTTGTTTACTCGCAGAGATCGTAAAGCAGCGCAAGAGTGTGCGCGCGGCTAATTTTGTTTTCAAACAGCCTCTTCAAAATGAAAATTCTCAGAAATAATATTTCAAAGAAAGTAATTAACGTAAAACGTTAAAGGAAAATGTAAAAGAAGGATTTAAAGAAAAATAAATGTACATTCTGATGAACTGGCGCTTACAATACCGAGTCGAATAATGAAAGACGTAGTGATCATCATAATCCAGCCTAGCCTTTTCCCAACTACGTATATATTGGGGTCGGCTTCCAGTCTGAACGGATGGAGCTGAATACCAGTATTTTACACGGAGCGACTGCCTGCCTGACCTCCACAACCCAGTTACTGGGTAATACGATACCCCTTGGTAAGACTGGTTGTCAGACTTTCAGGCTGAAAGACGTATATAGAAAAATCTGGTAAATTAATTCAATCAGATCACTCTAGTTATTTTACACCATGACGCGCTCTGCCAGTTCTCCAAGCTATAAGACTCTTATTATTCTAATCTTCTAAATATGAAATAGTGTTTATCTCATAATATTATGTCATCAACTAACTTAGGTACCTATAAAATATTCGTGAAGTTTGGTTGTCAAAAACAAAACCTAGGCAAAATCAAATCGGGTCAAAACCTGTACAGTAGGTACTTACCTACCTACAAGAGTATTATCGGTATTGCAAATCTGAAGTAGCAGTTTCGAAACAAACGAGGAACCTGAAAGTTATGATTGAATTAAAATATAAAGGAATTTTATACTTACATCGTATTCTAACTTGTGTGAAATAAACACATAAAATAATTGTTTCCATTATCATTGATTCAATTAATAAGTGTAACGATGGATAAATTTATAAAATCGTTGTTGTGCATTATTTTGACGATGCATCAGATATCAAAAACGCACGAATCCAAGATTGATAAGTATTTGACGGAAATGAAACCTAGGTATGGTATAAGATGCCCCGTGGATAGGAATCACAGATTCATAATGTCAACAACATCGTTAAGTTATATCCTAAAGTTAAGGAATAAACCATAAAAATGCTTCACGACACCCTACCATGATTTCCCTGTTTCCCGTCAATATCGCTGAATACGGGTCATGAAAAGTATCTGCAGCATTTATTATTTATTTAAACTTGTCGCACACAATAAGGTTACAAAGCCGGACTTAATACCTTAGATATATAGATTAGATGGATAAACCAATCAAATTAGCCAATTCTGTTGTCATGCCCAAACAATTACGAATAAAACTGTGATTCAACTTCGCTGTTTGTGTTACATAAAAACGTAACAATTTGACCGATATTCTCTCCGTGGTCAAGGTGTTACTATTATTTTTATCATCACAAAATATAGAGGGATGTCGTAAAACTATCGTCGCGGTTCAGGTGAACGGCCGGGCGCATGCGCGTCGTTCGCAAGATGGCTCCCATATATCCGTCATCGGGGTGCGTGATGCGCGCCAAAATAAGATTATTGGAAATTTGACAGAGACGAGCGCGCACACTTTACGATCGACGCTAGACGGAGTTTATGAGAAAAGATCTGATGTCGATGACGCATGTAAGTGGTCCTTGGGTATTTCTGGACGCTATGGAGTATTTTTATTAATTTCTGAGGGTACCTAGCCTGTACTCTCTGCGCACCATGAACTTGTAGTTAAACTTTCTGAACTTTTATTGGGTTTGGAAGAACGCTGCTCAATAGCACTTCGTTGGACCTACTTTCATTTGGGTAGGTAGGCACTTACGCGTTTAGTTTATTCCTGCCAATCAATCAAAGTGGGCTAAGCACGTTATTCTCATTTACGTAGTTAAATGCTTAATAATCCTATACTTATTTTAATTCCTAATGCTGGGAGATAGGCCTCTTTTCTGTGTCTTTTCTATCTAATCCATCCCGCGGACCCATTGTAGAACAGTAGGTAATTCATATCTTCTAATTGTTGATTCTAGGAAATGCGACATCGGCAGTTCTGATGAAATAAATTAAACAAATTAACATGTTAACCGGGCGGGACGTATAAATACGTCAAACTTAAACAGTAGCGTGTACGGAATTCCCCGGTTAACAGGTTAATAAATAAAATATATTTGAAGTTTCGATTGTATTCTATATTTTAGAATGACTAATTCTAATCTAATTTAATAATTTAACCTGTTAACCGGGGAATTCCGTACACGCTACTGTTTAAGTTTGACGTATTTATACGTCCCGCCCGGTTAACAGGTTAAAGACTAGTAAAAGCAGTGGTGGCCCAAGGGTAACGAGCGCGACTTCCGAATTGTAGACCGTAGGATCGAACCCTGTCAGGCACTTTATTTTGTGTAAATTACTTATTTCATCACCGCTGCTCTCAAAACCAGCATGTCCAGAGCCAACAAATTCGAAGACGTGACATCTACCAACCCGCACTGGGCCCGCGTGGTGGATTCCGGCCCAAATCCTCTCACAGAAAGGAGGCCTGTATTGGGAATATTATGCTAAAGACTTATGGTTCAAAGCCAGGCCGAACCCGGTTCGAGCCATAAGTTAATGCCGTTACCACTAGGCCACCACTGGTATTGGTTAAAAGCTATCCCGTAATCCCGGTGATGTTCAGCAACCACTAAGGCTGACCCCACATTTGGCGTGCGCGATCCTCGGGCGTGCGAGTAGCGCGAGGGCCGCGTGCGCGTTGCGCGCGCTGCGTGAGCGTCGGGTGTTGCCGCCGTGTGACGTGCATGCAGCGTGCGCGCAACGCGCGCGCGGCGCGCTCGCGACGCTCGAGTCGCGTTCTGCGTCTGAAGGGGGTTAAACGCCAAGGCGAGCGCCGCGCGCACGCCTTACACACGTCACACGGCGGTAACACCCGACGCTCGCCCAGCGCGCGCGCTACGCGCGCGCTGCGTCCGTGCAGCTCGCACGCCCGAGGATCGCGCACGCCAAATGTGGGGTCAGCCTAATACCAATAGGTAGATACACTCATTCCCAGGCGCTGACTAATTTGACAGAACTAAACTAATATTTATCTTCTGTCCTTTTCTTAATGAAATATGTAGAAAGAAAAAGGCACTGAACTTAAATTTAGTTTAGTTTGTGAACAAGGGAATCGGCACCATTGACGTTTGTTTAATAACCAATTTTTTTTTAATAAAATGTGTGTTGTGGTGTGTTTAAATTAAGATTAATTTGACAGGACTAAACTAATATTTATCTTCTGTCCTTTTCGTAATGAATTAGAAAGAAAAAGATGCACTGAACTTTTTAGTTTACTTTATGAACAACAGAATGGGCAGCATTAGTCCATTAGGTATGAAACTGTCATCGCATTCGCAGATATGATCCTTTACAATTCACATGCAGCTTTGCTGTCTACTTCTATGAAAAATAATTAACTTTCCCAATCATAATAAAAAGGACACGAGCCAAGACAAGTAAAATGTTTAGAGGTATCATTAGTAACGCCATCTACATTTCATGATGCAAACTATTTTGAAAAACGTCATCTATTGTTTATCATTGAAACCTTTTTACGACTAGTGCTGCCATCTAGCTTCATTTAATATAGTTTAATTTGTGTAAAAAAAAAAGCAGGTTTAAATATTAATTAGAAAAGAAACTGCCTGTCAATAATTTACAATACTTTACAATGTTTTCTAAATCAATACACATTATTTTTGTTTTATTGTTAGCTAATTAATTTATAGACAGTAAGCAACCATATTATTTTTCATGTATGGCAACAAAACTTGTTTTCGCGAGAAAACTTGTGATAGCATCGTGAATTTTATTTTGATTACAAAATTGGCATGAAACTCGGTAATAAGCCGAAAAATAGTGAATCGTCTTTGCTTAGTTATTGTGTTTAATGTGGTGTATTAAATATCCGCCTTCCAAGTGGAGCTGCTAAAGAAATTGCTTGCCATGGCGGGCCCGTCCGACGGCGATCCCGACGGATGGGTCGAGTTCTGTGAGCGTCAGGCCAAAGCCGCCGCTCAGGACTTCGCCAAGGCTTGCTTGCAGTACGTACAGACCGGTGCCAACGACCCCATGGCCCGGCCGCAACCTTCACACAAGGACCTGCTGAAGAAATTCGTTGAATGTTTTTCGGAACAGTTCGAGTATGAAATCGGGAAGCTGAAAGCTCTGCACAAGCTTCCTAACGGCACGCACACGGGACACGATGAGAGTGACTATTCAGAGGATACGGACTCGCCAAAAACGCAGCACAAACCATTTTTCCGAAGGTTATCTTTCAAGGGTCTGAGACGCGGAAAGGGGTTATTTCACAAGCAACATTCGGACGAGGTAGAACTATCATCAAATCTGAACAAACATAACAAGACTAAATTAGCTAAGATAGTTGTAGAGTGTAGGAAGGAAGGGTTGGTAAATTATTTAACTCCTGAGAGCTTGGAGCAGCCCGGAGGCCCCCAGAAATGGGAGAGATGCAGGCTAGCGTTAGTGAAAACTGTTGGGGGATACATGCTGGAGTTCTACTCTCCTCCGAAGGCTCAGAAACCTCGCAGTGGAGTGTTCTGTTTTCTCATATCAGAGGCTCGGGAAACTACTGCATTGGAGATGCCTGACCATGAAAATACTTTTGTATTGAAGGTAATTGTTTTAATTATTTGCTATAATAGTACTAGTCATATTAAATGGTATACAGTGTGAATTCAACAAGTGTGAGAAACATGCTTTTATTCAACAGAACAATAATGATAATCAAAATCAAAATCAATGATTCATAATTTATTAAATTTAAATGTGAATGGATTCTGGTATTGTAAGTAAATGGTTAATTTTATGGTTTAAGATTTTCCAGTTGTGTATTTTTTTCATGTGATATTAAATTATTTGTTTTAATTCTAGTTTTTCCTGTGAGAGTCATAGTTATAGCCAGTAGCCACATCATAGGAATTTGTGTTGAAATAGGAATGAATGTGTGTTAGTGGTATGCTGTTACTCATACAAACTAATAAGAATTGTCATTTCAGCCATACTAATATACTAATACTAATCTTTAATAGAATTTCCTATACCTATTTTTTTTTCAATCACTTTTTTTCCATTAATGATAACAAATTTAAGACTTATCAATTATTTTGTGATATTGTCAGACTAAAATAATCTATTTATGTAATAATTATGAATTTGTTATATATTTTATTTAATAGGAGAATTATTTCAATGTGTCGCTATAAAACGAAATTGTTTATTCTGTACATAGAATATTGGACTCCCTTAGACATGTCATATTATTTTAAAAAAATAAAAAATAGCTAGATGAGGTCAATGTTTCCCATCTGACTACTCTGAGAAGAAAGGCCGAAACAAACTCAGAGGTCACAGTCTCAGTCACGAGAGAATCTCACTCGTGAAAATCTCACAACATTAAGAAATTGATGAATATTATATAATATTCATCAATTTCTTAGTATCGTGATCATCAATTTCTTTTCAAGTTAAGCAACTCTGATAATAATAAAAATAATTTATTTCTCAGACCATACAATCCAATTTGTAAAGTAAAGTAAAATGCTTTCTTTCTGCTTTACTATAGTCAAATATTAAAACAAAGAAAGGAAAGAAAACCATGGAATGTGCTCCTACAGACCTAAGCTTTTTTAGTCATCCTTATTTATTTTTATATTAAGCCTTTTTTGAGAGTGTTAGTTGTAGTACAAAACATTTAATATAAGTTCTGAGCCTCTGTGTGCCTGTGCCCTTTGGCAAAGGCCAACTCCTTCCAATTCTCACTGTTCCTTGCCTGCCTAATATGGATTAGACACCTCTCTAGAGTACCATCAGTCAGTCATCCTTAATACCATCTATATTCAATGGGTTTGATTGAATTGCACCATCATAGCCAAATTATGAAATACTTTAAATGGTTAAAATGCATTTTCAAAGAGTTTTAGCCTCGTAAAAAATAACCCCATTCCTATTACAGGCAGACAACAACATGGAATACGTAATAGAGGCAGCAGATGTAGACGACATGAAGTCCTGGCTAGCAACAATCAAGTACTGCATGCGTTCGCCGCCGACCACGCAACCGCCGCCAGACGCGCTCCCCGGCATGCCCGAACCAGCGCCGCCAGACCTGCCCCCGAGGAGGGATTTGCCATCCAGTTCCAGCAATGTTGACTTAGCTACTGATACCCCTGAAGAGGCTGAATTAGGTGAGTTCAGATTTTTAGGTAGCCTTATCTATGGCTATGCCAGCCAGCACCAGCAACATTGACTTAGCTACTGATACTCCTGAAGAGGCTGAATTAGGTGAGTTTAGATTTTTAGGTAGCCAGTAGCCTTGTCTATGGCTATGCCAGCGAGCACCAGCAACATTGACTTAGCTACTGATACTCCTGAAGAGGCTGAATTAGGTGAGTTTAAATTTGTAGGCAACCTTGTCTATGGCTGTGCCAGCCAGCACCAGTAATGATAAATGATAAATGATAAATGATTTATTTTCTGTAAGTAGGTTTGTACAAACACTTTTACATGTCAATCATATTTTTTAAACTAGATGAGGTCGGCGTTTCCTATCTGACTACTCTGAGAAGAAAGGCCGAAACAAACTCAGAGGTCACAGTCTCTTTTAAAGTCCAGACATAATCTTGGTCAGATCATGTGAAGACCATGCAGATTGGTGTCTGAAATGGTCTTTTGAGTAAAGAACCACACAGATTGAGCGGACCTGTCCAGTCAGTGCACGCATTTGTCAAAAATTGTGTAGCTCAACTCAGAACTTGAGGAGCCTTACGATTCGACGAACAATACCAATGAAAGGACATTTGGGTAGGCCGCATAAATTACTCAAACTGCCAGACCATGATTAAAACTAACTAAGAAGGAAAAAAGAAAAAAGAAATGACCCACATAGTCTTCACACTCACAATAATAATAATAAAAATAAGATACTATACAAAGTAAATATCCATGTCATTGTTTATATAAAATTCATCAATGTCAATGTGTATATAAAAATCCGGACATCATCTTTGATCTTTGAGGACCATGTAGATTGGTGTCTGAAGTGGTATTTTGAGGGAAGAACCACACAGATTGAGTGGACCTGTGCAGTCAGTGCACGCATTCGTCAGTAACCGTGCAGCTCAACTCAGAACTTAAGGAGCTCAACGATTCGACGAGCAATACCAAGGACAGAACATTTGTGTAGACCGCATAAACCACTCAAACTGCCAGACCATGATTAAAACGGAAACAATGACCCACATAGTCCTCACATTCACAATAATTAAAATAATATAAGACTTTAAACAGTAAATGTTCATGTCATGTCATAAATAGATATTAAGAAAGAAAAAAAATAACAAAAGTGTAAATCAGCAAAATAAAAAATAAACAACATTCACTGTCTAGACCTATTGGAGCAGCTCAATCCCAAGCGTTTTTGTCCTCAATATAGTCTTTTACAGTATAATAGGCTTTGTGGCATAGTTTTAGCTTTATAAAAGATTTGAATTTATTAATGCTTAGTTCTTGAATGTGGCTAGGAAGTTTATTATAAAAACGTATACATTGGCATCTAAACGAGCCACCTATTTTCTTGAGCCTTGTTGTAGGAACAACAAATTTATGTTTGTTCCTAGTATTTATATTATGGATATCACTGTATTTCTTAAACAGATTAATATTTTTATGTGCATACAAAAGATTATCATAAATGTACTGAGAAGGCACAGTCATTATATTAATCTCTTTAAATTTGTCTCTGAGGGAGTGTCTGGGACTTAATTTATAAATGGAACGAATTGCCCTTTTTTGTAAAATAAAAATTATCTGAATTTCGGCGGCATTTCCCCACAACAGAATACCGTATGACATCACACTATGAAAATAACTAAAGTAAACTAAACGGGCTGTCTCTAAATCAGTTAAGTCACGAATTTTCCTAACGGCGTATGCTGCAGAGCTAAGCTTTTTTGACAATTTATCTATATGGGGGCCCCATTGAAGCTTGGCATCCAAAGTTATGCCTAAGAATACTGTGGTATTTTCGGGTTTTAACTCTTCACCCTTTATGAGAACACTAGTTTCTACTTGTCTAACATTTGGTATCGTAAACTTAATACATTTGGTTTTTTTTTCGTTAAGAAGTAAATTATTAACATTAAACCAGTTAACTACTTTTGCGAGGGCACTATTTATACTGTCAGTAACCAGCTGTTGACGTTTGAGTTTAAATAAAAGTGAAGTGTCATCTGCAAACAAAACTATATCATGTTCATCCTTTATGAGGTAAGGCAAGTCATTGATATAAACAATAAATAAAAATGGTCCAAGTATTGAGCCCTGTGGGACCCCCATTCTTACTACAGATCCGGGTGACCTTTTCCCGTTAACATCAACTCTCTGAATCCTATCACTTAAGTAAGAAGTGAGAAGATCCAGAGAGGCGTTCCGGATTCCGTAGTGGTGAAGTTTCCTGATTAAGGTTTCATGAAGAACACAATCGAATGCCTTGGACAAATCACAAAAGATGCCCAAAGCATCGCATTTGTCCTCCCATGCATTATAAATATGTCCTAAAAGTTCAACTCCGGCATCGGTAGTTGAACGACCCCTTGTAAAACCGAACTGTTTATTATTCAGTAATTTATTGTTATTGAAAAATCTTTGCAATTGATTTAAAATAAGTTTTTCATAAATTTTACTAAAGGTGGGTAGTACGGAAATAGGTCTATAATTAGTAGGGTCTGATGTACTACCTGATTTAAACAACGGTATTATTTTACTGTGTTTCATAAGATCAGGAAACTCACCACATTGAATACAATTATTAAATATAACAGCTAAAGTAGGTGCTACAATGTTTATAATTGTCTTAGCAACATCCACAGAATTACCCCATAGATCTGCAGTCTTTTTTACATTTAACATGTGAAAAGTTTTAATTATATCTGTACAAGTGACAAATTCGAAGTGAAATTCCGAATCACAAACTGGAACGTTTTCCTTAAGTAAAGACTCTGCAGCAGTGGGTGAGGAGCTTAGAGATTTAGTGGTTGACACAGGAATCTCTGCAAAGAAATTTTCAAAGGCCGCGGCAACCTGGGAATCTGATCTAATTACATTGTCATCAATAGCAAGGCTGTAGTCACTACTTCGGTTGCATGACCTTCCTGTTTCGCTATTAATGACATTCCAAGTCATTTTAATAATGTTATTACTATTTTTAATTTTTGAACTCAAATAACGTGACTTGGCCATACTACAGACTGTTTTAAATATTTTAGAATAATTTTTAACATATAAATTAAATTCAGCAGTGTTTATACAAATTCGTTCATCATATAATTCATAAAGTCTTTTTCTACTTTTATGTATACCAATGGTGGCCCAGTCACTGAAGGAAGCGTTACTATTGACTGATAATGTCTTTGGAATGAATGTTTTATCAAATTGTGTGCAATACATATTAAAAAAATCATTATATTGTTTGTTAGGGTCATCATTAGTCAACAGAAGTGGTAATTTACTTAAGAGTTTAGTTTTAAATGTTTCTAAGCGTTTAGTTGTTTTTGGGTTAACAGTGATATCTTTTTTAATAACTTTTTTGTTTTGATTTGTAATAGTGATCAGCTGTCCGCAATGATCTGAGTCTATTAAATTAATCATTTCTTTGTGGTTTGGTATAATATCTGTATAAATGTTATCTAGGCATGTGGCACTAGTAGGAGTTATTCTAGAGGGCTCCAAAAATAGGTTAACAAGATTGTATGACTGAAACAAACTTATGATTTTAGTACTTAACCCAGAATTTTCTAACAAATTAACATTGAAATCACCGCAAGTGATGATGGACTTGTTTGTATTACAGATTTTGTGCAACACTTCATCCATAACCTTTTCAAAACAATCATACAATCCTGAAGGAGGTCTGTATACACTTAATATAATGAACTGCTCCAATTCTATACAGGCTATTTCAATTGTCCGCTCAACAGAGAGGCTCACAATGTCCTTTCGGTCCTTAAATTTAAGCTGGTTATGTACTAAAATTAATGAGCCACCATGTATAGCATTTACTCTGCTGAATGAACTACCAACCTGGTGATTACTAAAATTGAACATGAACTGGTGGCTTTTAAGCCAATGTTCTGTCATACAAAGAATATCTACATTATAACAATTCAGGAATAATTCTACTTCTAAGTCTTTGTTTAAAAAACCTTGAATGTTCTGATGCACCAGATTGATACTGTTTAATTTTTTTACACTTTCATTTGAGTTATTAATTGCCTTAGTACCATTTTTGCTAGAGGTTGCCTCTATTGTCCTAATTTCTAATTTAAATGATGATTAATGTCATTAATTTTGAGCAAATTATTGACAGAACAGTTTAAAATATCTTTGCATTGCTCAAAAGGAGCAATTTGTTTAGCCAAAGTTTTGGCTGAAATAGAAAAAAAATATGATAGCGACATAGCTATCTGTCTTTTGAGATAGGTAGAAAGATAGTACATAACATGATTGTATCTATCTTTTGTCAAATATAAATTACTATTAATATAATAGTTTGTGTCAATTAAATGGATTAACTTATCATTGTAAGTTAAATTATGCAATGTCATGTTTATATCATATCTTAACCTATTTTCTTCCTGTGGCAAACTGTTACTATAAGGGAATGTAAATAACACAATTTTTCTTAAACTAAGGTTGCACAATGTTCTATGATATTGGAGCAATTCTCCTTTATTTAAATTTCCCCTATTTCCCATAAAAATTAATAAAGTTGTTTCCTGCTTAAAGTTACATTTAATAATTTCTTTCATAATATCAAATAAAGAACAACCAGGCATACAGTAATTTATTACAGAGTGTCCTGGATATTCATCTGTCAACAAGTGACCTAAGTCCTTTCCAATCTCATCACAAAATATTACAATATCATTGTTTACAATTTGTTTACACGGTATGAAGGAGCTATTAACAGAAGGAATTGAAGGAATTGGCAAATCAACACAGGGATCCGGTAATGTGGTATTGCATGTAGACAATGAATGCTCCGGTGTAGGCCCATGGGATGGTATTTGACAGCGATCACAGCTGTTAGTTTGTGAGTTCACCAGCTCATTCATTGCCAACACATATTCCCTCATCAGATCTTCAGAGGTATTATATTTGTTAGTCATTGATCTTAGTTTCTCCTGTAGATGGTCCAGTTGAGATTGCAAGTCCTGTGTGTCAATGTCGTATTTCCTAGTACTTTGCTCCAAATTAAAGGAATACATATCTAACTGTTTAAGTAAATTTAACCTTTCCCTGTTAAGTTTAACATTTTTGATAAAGAACTTTTGTCTTTTTACCATTTTTTGCGTTTTAACAATCTATTTATTAATTTTTATGTATTTTTTAAGTTTATTTTTACTAGTGACTACCCTCACTGAATTACATGATTTTGATTCATCGTCACCTGTCAAATCAATAGTGTAAGTGGGGTTTATGGCAGAAACCATTGACGGGGCAGTAGACACCAGCTCATTGAACAGACTTTGATTCAGCGAGGCGGTGATGTTATGATTTTTAGTCTCAAGTTGTGTAATCTGACTTTGAGCCTCATGTAGCTGCTGTTGTAATAAGTGTTTCTGGCTAAGAGCTTGTTCATACTCTATGCTACACTGGCTGAACCCGTCCACAACAACCTGGAGCCTATCCCGGGCTTCTATGGCATCAGTGTATTGAATATATAACTGAGCCATTTCATTTTTCAACTTCCTATTCATTTCATTGGCATCAAAGAGCACTCTTTCATTGTCATCTATTTCCTTAATTAGTTGGTCACAGGACTCCCTTGACGCCTTTAATAGGCTCAAAGCCTCACTAAGTTTGGACTCTTCGAGGCGAGCACGGGCGCTGCGAGTCATAATCATGACGAAGGATAGCTTTTATAAGGAAGAGAAAACAATTTAGAAGAGCTAGGTAGTTGTGACAGCAATTTGAAAGAGGATTAGTGTAAAGGAAAATGAAATTTAATAAAGTAAGAAGTTCTGTAACCAAACCAAACTAAGGTTATGTTTACGTTCAAAGGTCATTGGCTTCAACAAATAGCCGTATTAAAAGTGAACAGTGTAATTTATTTTGTAAAGAACGCAAACAAACAAAAGCAAGTAAAATATTAAGTATTGTACCTGATAACAAGATGACAATGCAAAATTCACTTGAGCCGGTAACTGTCACTCATTCACATTTAAATATTTACACTTATTTTGCACTTAGTAAGTGAATCTAATACAAAAAATTGATTATTGTTCTATTTACTTGATGAGTAATTGGAAATAGGCTTGAAAAACATACGAAATTAAATATTTAAGATTAAAATAACAAGAACAAATTCAAATCAGATGTTAGCTGTAGTGTTGCCACAGAGAAAAAAAAATGTTGTAATGTTGACTTAGTTACTGATACTCCTGAAGAGGCTGAATTAGGTGAGTTTAAATTTGTAGGCAACCTTGTCTATGGCTGTGCCAGCCAGCACCAGTAATGTTGACTTAGTTACTGATACTCCTGAAGAGGCTGAATTAGGTGAGTTTAAATTTTTAGGTAACCTTGTCTATGGCTATGCCAGCCAGCACCAGCAACATTGACTTAGCTACTGATACCCCTGAAGAGGCTGAATTAGATGAGTTTAGATTTTTAGATAGTCTTGTCTATGCTATGCTAAACATATTTAAAA
Organism: Eremobia ochroleuca; assembly: GCA_949629135.1. Taxonomy (NCBI): domain Eukaryota; kingdom Metazoa; phylum Arthropoda; class Insecta; order Lepidoptera; family Noctuidae; genus Eremobia; species Eremobia ochroleuca. The sequence continues at coordinate 4,675,962 of OX451404.1, read as the reverse complement.
CATAATTCTGTCTCAATCACCTGCAAAAGATTGACAGAAACAGAACGATGTTTTCAATCGTTTTGTCTTCGTCATCGGTTCATCTTACGTGGTATTTCTACTCTCTAATAAAAATCAACAATTTCCTCATCCCCCAGGTTCAATAGCAGAGGAAGCATGCGAGTCCTCCTCCCGGGTCTCGCTCGCCGAATGGCCGTGGTTCCACGGTACTTTGGCCCGGGCGGCGGCGGCGGCATGCGTGTTGGCGGGCGGCGCGTCTGGACATGGATGCTATCTTGTACGACAGAGCGAGACCAGACGTGGGGAGTATGTGCTGACATTTAACTTTCAGGTGAGAGAAACTGATGTTTTTTTTTATCCCCAAAATACACAATGATACAATGTTGTGCATCATCATGGCAGGCCTGTTGGTCTAGTGGTCAGTGGCCCTGACTACTATACGCAAGGTCGTGGGTTCGATTCCCACCCAAGACAAATGTTTGTGTGATGAGCAACAATTATTTGTTCTTTGTCTGGGTGTAATTTATCTATAATATGTATGTATTTAGAAATATACATGTATGTTTATCAGTTGTCGAGTACTCATAGCACAAGCTCTGCGTAGTTTGGGACTAGATGGCGTTGTGTGAAAGTTGTGGAATATTATTATTATTATTATCAACACCGATTAATGTAGAATTTTGACTATATGTAGCTTCAATTCAAAGTTCCCGCGTCGTTCGTGAAGAATGTAGTCAACGGTACTAATACTGTTGCCCTATTCTACCAAATAATGTCTTGAATTTAAACCTAGTTGATAACCCACAGGGTCGCGCCAAGCACCTTCGCATGACCTTAAGCGAGACCGGCCAGTGTCGGGTGCAGCACCTCTGGTTCCCGAACGTGCACGACATGCTCGAACACTTCCGAGCGAACCCGATCCCGCTCGAGTCGGGCGGCGCTGCTGACGTCACGCTGACAGAGTACGTCGTCTGCCAGGAGGGGAACAGACAACAAGTGAGCATCGCACAAATGGTTTCTTAGCTATCTAAAGGATTATAGGGTACCATACATGGATGGGGGAAATTACGTCAGTTTGGTCTGGGACACACATCACCACTGGCTTTACCCTTAATTTTAATTGAACTACTATTTTACAATTAAAAAATATATAGTAGAAAAACATCTCAATAATGAGTTGTGACGCCTCCGTTGCTATGTGGTTGCAATCTAACATTTATCTTCTTTTTGTGAAATTCTTTTGTCACATTCGTACATGAAGAATCTCGCTAGGTTAACAACTGCATTTTACTTAAACTAACAGATTTGGGCCCTTGATCTCCTGAAGATATACCTGATCATGTATGGTAGCCTTTATGGTTCTCGGTTGTTTATTATGCCTGTTTTTTTTTTTTATCTGTCAGCGTAAATTTTTGGCAGTTATATATTTTATACCAGTGAATGTAGATATTTAATTTTTTAAAATCTTTGAATAGTACAAATTGTTAAACACCTGAGAAATAAACATTGGCTCGCTCTGTGAATGTTAAACCGAAACGCCGAGTCGTGCAATGTTGTTTGTAAACAATCGAGAACCATCAAAAAAACCTACTCATTGATCTTCATTTGATTATAGAAAGAAGTTGATCACAAACAAACGCACTTTTGATGACACACTACAATACCCGACCATAAATATGACACATCGATTTTATAGAAAGTCCGGAATTGTAGAGCATTGTCTCTGTCACTCATTGCTATGTGACAGTCTCTTTCTAAAGCCTGATGTCTCATATTTACCGTACATCAGTTTTAATAATGAGGCAGATTGACCCACCGAACCTTACTGCTACAAGCTTTAAAATCAGACAAAGAATATTAAGGTTCACAAGCTAATTATAATGTAATTATAATTGGCAATAATTATACTTAAATCGACGAGACCTTAAGACTCAATGGATCTGAGATTTGTTTTAAAATATGTGCTAAGTCTTTAAGGTCTAAAATGCGTTGATTTAAGAAACTTTTGAGGCTCAATACTGCTCCATGCCATTTCTGCTTCAAGCAGAAGCGTTATGGCTATATTACCCAAAATTGTGGGTATTTCTTTATACACACCATGCTATTTTCGAAGCATGAGTTATATTTATGCATAGAATGTTTTTTTTTTTTTATGTTTCGCCTTCAAGTAGCGTTTGTTCATATTTTGTTGCTATTGATGTTGTTAGTATGTAGCTTGTAGTTATATTTGCTCAGCATTGTTTGTTCTCATACTCATTTATGGCCCACGACTTACTAAGATGGCCCAATGTTTCCTAAGTAAAGACTCAAAATAATATAGTCCCAATTTTTTTCTCAAATTGTTTTCAAGACCATTAAAAATATACTTTAAGTGTTAAATATTAAGGTACATTTTTAAATAAAATCCATCATAAGACGTGGGCTGGTAAGTGGATCATTTGTACGCATTACAAAACAATATTAAAGTAGAACTTAATCTATTAAAACACAGTTCGCCAATCTTTGCCAATAAACACATGGTGACCATGCTTTAATTTAAGATAGCTACGTCTCATAGCTTTAACAAAATAGCTCTTATGTACTAGAACCTAAAAACGGTTTTTGAATATGATTATTACGAACAATATTACGATTAAGTTTAGTTACTCTTGTACCCACGATTCCTGTACGTGCATTTTATTTATTGATGACAATAAATGTAAATTTATTTATACGTCATATTTAAAATAAATAAAATTAAGATATTATTACGTGTATACTTAAGTGCCTATATAGATATATAGGTGTAAAGGAATCACAATGTTCTATTGAATAATCGCATTTAAACTTAGTACGTATTGTATGTGTAGTAGGACACAAGTTCGTTTGCATTTTTATTGATTTCGTTATGATGCTAACATTATATGCCAGTTGTGGTAGGTATCTAATAGTAGTATACCCGAATTAGTTGGGTTTGCAAAGGAATAGTTTGGTTCTAGTGAACAAAGAAAACCAATGTTGATTTGAAACATAGATTTTTAAATGCCACTATTTAATTTTGTGTCTTTCTCTGAGAAACGTCACATTGCCCTTATGCCCTGCCAGTAATTTTAACTTATTACAGAATAAATAGTAGTATATGTTCCTAGTATTTTAATAAGTTATTTATAAAATATCTATTAAAAAAATAATTTGAAAGCAATCTAAGTTTCTGTGAGATATTGATAACAAATTACATTTCTACTAGGGCCCAATTATTCCTTAATTGTTGTAGAATTTATTTATCATAACTCAAGTTTGATAAAATGGACTGTTAATATAATGTACTAACAATTGAACTTAGAATATAATTATATTGTTTATAATTTGTACAAAATCATGTTCTTCCGAGCTTTAATTTTAATTTCTTGGTTGTAAATTTTTATTATTAAACTTTATTCTATGGAATGGCTTTGTTTTTTATTTTGCTGTGTTTTTTCTTCGTCTGTGTTTTTTTTTTGTCTGTGTGTTGTGTTGCAAGCATACTCATTATTGGTAAGTTTTTTATTACAATATTTATGCTTTTATATATAGCTTATACTTGTATTTGTTGGCTGCGTAGCTGTTGATGTAAATATAATTGACTAGCATAGAAAAAGTAGCTGCTTTCGAACTAATTACTTGCTAAGAAGACGAAATAAACATCAAAGTATGACAATTTGCGTATCCAAACTCATCACACCCATAACCACCGGCGTGTCCACGGGTAGTACTCTACCCTACCTAGTTATCCTACTCTTCAATTCTTTAATAAATTCACCAAGAACTATCATTAAGAAAAAGATTCTACTATGAACCTGCCTAGGTTAATAATATAGGAAATAAAGGGATATTTCCTATATTTATTGGGCACTATACTCCTCAGTTGGACGTGACCCACGGGAGCGACGTCCGCATGCGTCGGGCGGAGCTCGAAGCCCTGCTGGTCGCTAGCGGCGCCCACCACGACATCCGCGCCGTAGACAACCAGTACACCTTCGTGTAACAATCACCGTACTGTGGAGCGAATGAGGGCGGAGTGCTGAGTGTCATCAACAGAGCACTCTGCTGCAACGAATACGGTACTGTACCTATTGCTCTTGTGTGAAATGTTTTTTTTTTTAGTGATGAGTCTTTTTTTGTAAACAAATATGGCGTTACTAAGATAATGAATAAAAAAAAAACTCGGCTCCTATTACATGGGATTTACCATGAAATGTGAGTTAGATATACAGCGTGTTTTTATACCGGCTACAATTTTTTACAGGGTGTTCCACCCATGAATATGAATAAGTTTCACTATGGAACCAATGAGATCACGAAAAAAAATCAGATGTTTCATACATTTTGATCAAGTAGGTATTGAACTTTTGTATTAAACAGCTGATTTTGTTTTCGTGATTTCAGAGTTGGTTCCATAGAGAAAGTTGTTCATATTCATGAGTAGAACACTCTATAAAAATTTGGAGCCTGAAAAAAAAATCATCCAGTATACCTTTGTCTACCTCTTCGGGGAATAGACGTGATGCTATTTTATTTAGCCAATTGAAGTACACTGACCGAAACACAATAGAAGTTTTATTTTTATTTTGCCTGGAGAGTTTAGTGTCCCGCAAAATGTTAATGGACAATAAATTCAAAGCAGTTTTTTGATGAAATTAATGATCAGAATGTTCCTGAAAATGATTTTCACATTCATCGTAACTTAAAGTGTCTGATTGATGCCAAATTTTGTAATTTTACCATGTTTGTTTACCAAATAAGACATGTAACAAAAAGCCACACTGTATGTAGGTTTAGCCAATTTTTGTATGTGTCTGACACAAGTCAATGTATATCATTTACAGTAAATTTTAGGTACAGTAGTTCGAGACTGATGGGTTTAGATTGCCGGTTTTGTTAAGACAGAGTAAGGAACACATAACTGTCAGCCATTTTTAGATGTTTGTCAAAGTGTCCTGCTGACAAGTGAGATTGGTCCCTAAAGACTCGTTTACACGTCTTTGGTCATACAAATTAGTGACTCGAACAGTGTAAATTGCCAGTAGTTTACTTGTTCATAGCACTAATAAATTGGACTAAAGACTTTACTAAATACTGGAGACGTGTAAATTGGTCATGGATATCTTACTCTGCTAGAAAGTGTAAGTAAGTGTATTTATATCCAACACACTTCTAGTATTTGTACCTAATTAAGGTATTCATAAGCACAAAGTGAAATCGGGTAGTTAGGTTGTATAAAATGAATGCTGGATGAGTTTACTCCACAGTATGAGTATAGGAAAATAATATTATTGTATGTACTGCTGTAGGCCAATTAGTTTCATTGTCAGGTGTGAATCTGATGTAGTTTAAGGACTGCAATATAATTTGTGTAACATAACTTTGCAGTCCAATGCAAAATGTAGCTCATTTGTTATTCTTAGGCCGAGACGTTTTAGATTCAGCTAATTCAGGCCATATTTTATTTATTAATTACTACCCGGTTCCTATATTAGAGCCAGGAATTTGAGATAATTTTCAAGTTATGGAACAACAAACTGAATGCCATACTTAACTAAGTTCAAATTCCATTGCAACCAAAAACTTATTAGGACCTTTTTGCTACATATTTGCAGCAAAACGGTCCTAATAAGTTTTTATTTCATTTCACTAAAGTGGAATATAAGTGATTAAGTTGCGATAGAATGTAAATTATCTAAGATTACGAACACTGCTTTATATTAAAAAAAAACATGCCCAACAGCTCACATAAAAACTATGCTATGGAAATTACGCTTCAATAAATACGACGCTTACCTTTAACCAATGCCGATAGGTAATTTATAGGAACCGGGCACTGTGTATGGCCTGAATATTCCGCAATTATTTATTTGTGCAATAGGTTTAGTATATTTATTCTAGGATTAATTTATTGTCATAATAAGGCTTAGCCAAATCTATGTATGTTACGTATTTAATGTACTTAAATTAATATTTTAGATATTAAGTAACAACTGTATTCTTCACTGCCAAACTGCCCCTTAAATAGACAAAATGATTAAAAATATTTATAAAACGAAAAATATTACTTGCAATGCTTATGAGGCTCCAGACACCTGTGCAATTTTTTTAATGAAAATAATTAATAACGATTGGAATTAGTTGCTATTTCACTTGGCTGGTATTATTATAATTCTTTTGTAAAGAACAATGCCCATCTATCATATATCGTTAGGCCCAAAAATGGACAGTTAAATATTACACTAATATTATTTATATTAGTTAGATAAATGTCTACTAAAATAAAAAAATCTAAAGAAAAATTCGTCACGTTATTAGTATCACCGAAAATATCAGTAAAATTAGAGTAATCTTACAACAAATAAAAATAAGAAATAACAATTCATTAGATATTCTAATAAATAATAACAAATAATAACGATCATAGGAGTACTTTTAACAATTGTTAAAAAAAATATTTTTTTAAATATAATTGATTACATGACTTCATTAAATTCTATCATCCTGTCAACTTGTGGACCGAAAATGGGCATTGTTCTTTCTGCTGAGTTTTTAAGCAGTTTTAGTGAACCTAAGAGGCTTTAAAACTAAACCAAGAATTAATACAGGGGCTAGTCTGATTGTAATACTAATAATAATAGGTAGGGGGAATATATCGTATTATTACTGTTCCGTACCTTCCACTTGTCAGGTCTAGTAACTGATTGCTCATTAGCACCAAGAGAGGTTCTCGGCTTAGGTAAGCGATTATTGAAAAGAGCAGGGTTCGTAAGAAATCGATATTTATAATAAATATACAAATATTTGATATATACAACGTGTAACGTTAAATGCGCAAATCCTCTACACCCCAACTGACTTTTAATTCAATTGACCTATTTCAGAGAGAAAATAAGTCATTAAAAAAATTGTAAAGGTTTTATGTGCTGTTTTAGTTTTACTGGCCATTCTGATTGTTTCTTGCATCTGTGACGACGCTTTATCGAGGGATGAGTCATCACCGGGCCGCTGCGCCGCGCTGACATTGGGTTGCTTGACCTACTAATAAATAGACACGGCAACGTTTTTAATGAAGATTTTTTGAAAAATGTGACCTATATTAAAAAGTGGTTCAATTAATTCTGCTCCTTATTCTGATCAAACTATTTTCAGGTTTTGCGCATTTAACGTTACACGTTGTATATTTATCGTGTATAAAAAGATGCGATTTTCATTCTGTAAGTGGTTTATATGTGTTTTAGTTGTAGAATAAAAGTTTGTGACTGATTATTTATTACGTTTTTATTATAATAATAACAACAAAAAAAATAGTCTTTTATGAATATTAATCAGTCTTGCTTAATCAACACTTAACAAAATTATAATTTAACATTATTTTTAGTGGCTGACCATATTTTTTTATTTCAATATGTCAAGTTAGTGTTGTTTTTTTTATCATGTGTTGCTAGGTTAAACTTTTAAATCTACTAAATTTGTAGTTTTGACAATAAATACCAATTGATATATGTATATCGTGATATAATATCCACTGATAAATCAGCGAACCCTGGAAAAGAGATAAACTTTACTTACATTCTCGCGTGCTGAAATGCAAGAAACGCCTAGTCTTTTAAAATTGACATCGTGCATTTTAACAACAAGAAATTCTGTTTCGAGATGTCAAATCACAGTTCGTGAAATCCGCCTGGTAAGACTCGATATGACATTCGTATCCTAGTTATTGTTTCTTGCTTGAGTGTTAAGACAATCATGAGTGCGATAATCGCTTGTCGCTCATGGACATTCTTGTCTCTTGACGTTCGAGAATCTCTCCTCGTGTAAATGAGCCCTAAAATTGAGTAATTTCCTACTATGCAATGATTATTTAAATCTATTTTCCGATACAGTCAGTATCGGAATACTATTCGTCTGTGTTCTAATTTATCTAATAGGATAATGTATTTATTGTGTATGAAAATTCTATCATAACGAAAAACTCAATTGTACTGAAAAAATACTAGAAAAAATTGCTAAGTGTTTACTCCAAAAATTGCATAGACAATTATTTATATTGTCATAGAAGAATCGATGTTACTTGAAAGTGCAATTTGTATATTCGCGAAATGACGAAATTTCCATTTCGATCAATTAAAAAACTATTTGATCTTCCACAAAGGAATCAAACAACTGATGTTTAGAATAAAATTAGCATAAACTTTATTACGTGTAAAATTAAATGTTGTTGGAATTGATAACGATCATTATAAGGTATTGGTACCGATTCTATGGTTCACAAACTACTTTTTTTTTCTATGTCATTAACTCTCTCAGCGCCGTGATTTTCTAGAGAAGCGGGCCATGTGGGCGGACGGCGGACCACATGGCGCTGAGAGTGTTAAGAAAACGACAGAAGATAATTATTACTTTAGTCCTATCAAATTAAGATACCTCATAGACAAGTTTAAACGTAATTCAAAAATTGGCTACTAAAAATACGCCAATTTACGTCAGGCTCTGACTAATTTGACAGACTAAACTAATATGTATCTTCTGTCCTTTTCTTAATGAAATAGAAAGAAAAAGATGCACTTAACTTACATTTAGTTTAGTTTGTGAATAAGAGAATCGGCGCCATTAACTCATTAACAAAATTATATAACATGTTTGTTGGTTCTCGAAAACTGCATCACACTGAATAAAATTTATCTTGGAAACAATGTAACTTAGACCTAAGTAAGCTTAATTTGTGTATGTGAAGAAGACAAGCGAAGTCGTATTGACGACCTATATGTACTCATCAACAGTTCCACCAGTCTTTACTTAACAGACATTCCTTATAAGTTGTATGTAATTTTTTGAGAACGAAATATAGTCAATATATTTTGCAGGTTTTTTTTTAATTTGTATTACTTAGCTGTGCTCGCGGCTTCGCTGACGTCACTGTGTAATAAACAGATTATACAGAGTGGCCAAAAAGTTGTGGATTAAACGAAATAGGGAAATAAACGAGGTCATTTCCAACAAAAAAAAATATTTCTACAGCATGGTCATAATTCAATTGCCCTAAAAGTTATATTTTTGTTTTCTTTAAATAAATTATCGAGTTTTTTTTTTGCAATTAGACTAATTTAAAAACAAAAAGTGATATAAAATAAACGGTTTTATAGCACTTTTTGGCCACCCCTGTGTAAGTCAATGGAAAGGGAAACGTAGTCACAGCACATTCGGAAAAAATTAATCAACTGAGGGTGGTTTTTAGGAACTTTTTAGGGTTCAGCAAAAACCAAATGGTAAAAGAATCCTTATAATTTCGACCTGTCCATTTGTCTGTCTGTCCGTCCTTATGTACGTTTACGCGAAGACTATTGACACGATAAATGTTGAATTTTCAAAGAAGATGTACTATTTTGCAAGTATCTATTTATTTCGTATAAAAATTTTCTTATAGTCTAATAACAGCCTTAATCGTCGAGTAACGGAACTATATAAAACTCTGAAAACATCTGCCTTTGGTCTTCTTTTTCTAACTTTAATTGTAATAACATAAGGCCGTTGGAGCTGCATCTGAGCACTACCTGCGAACAAATAATAGGAGGTTATACTGATGAACGAGAGGAAGTTATCATCATAATCATTTCAGTTAAAACAAAATAATATAATAATAATTTATGTCAATAAAATATTATTATTATTATTAGTTAAAACAAAAGCGTCCATTGCTGGACATAAGCCTCCACAATCACCGCTACTTCGACCGGTTCTGTGCTTCTTGCATCCAGCTGATTCCTGCGGCCTTCACCAGGTCATCGGTCCACCTTGTAAGAAGTTATATAATCCCACAAGAGGATGTTATATAATATGTTACCATGGATTCGGTACCATGAGTCTAACGAAAGACGAAAAATTTCAATGCAGGGTATTGAAATTTTTCGTCGGTTATTTAAAAAAAATATTGAGGGGCCCGTTGCTAAATAATAACAGCCGCACCAGTCGACAGATCAGGTTAAGCTACGCTTGCCACGGTTGGTCTCTGGATGGGTGACCATCTTTACATACCGAGACCCCTCCTCATAATAACTATTATAATATTATTTTTAGTTCATTACGAACCCGACTGTATAAATAAATAATTTAACGCCGCTCGTACAAGGTCACTTCATAAAAATGCACACGTTCGGGCACAAGTTCAAGCGCACGTCGTCGTTCGGTTCGCCCGACGCAATTCGCTGCACTTTCCGCGCCATTTTTTACGCTACGCACGACATCTAACCCTACTAAAGTCACGTACACATTTGCACGTATACAAATGTCATTTGGTTATGTAGTAATAATAGGTAATTATTTTGCGAACGTTGTATGAAGTGTCCGAGGTGAGACGCTAGGTCTGGAATCTTAGGGTGCGTTTCCACAGAAGCGGAGCTGGGCGAAGCGGAGCAGAGACGTGCAGGAATCGACTAATCACAATGGTTGAAACCCTCATCGCGTCACTCGTCTCGTCTGTGATTGGACGATTCCTACACGTCTCCGCTCCGCTCCGCGGAGCTCCGCTTCTGTGGAAACGCACCCTTACGCTGACTTCAGGTTCCGCAACCGCACATCGTTAACACTTGAACTACGAACACCGCTTTTACTGCTACGAAATAAAGGCGCTGTGGAAGTCAAATTGTACCCATGGACGACTTCACTGGAAAGTAAAAGAAAGAGGGTACTTTAATCTATAACAAAAGAAGGAAGTTCTCATTTATAAACTAACCTTGGTAGAAATAGCGAGTGCCTTCATAATGCTTCGTATGTGATGTAGCTGGTACTTCAGTGTGACCGGAGATTCACAGCTAAAGCTCTGGACCATGTCTGACGATTTCGGCATGTCGATGCAAGACCGGTCCTGCAAGAGAATAATGGTTTTATTTACAAAACTTATAAAATAAAAATCACCAGGTAAACCTTACTTGATTGTTAAATTAATTAAGTTAAGATCCTAGTTGATAAATACTTTCTATTTATTTTGTAAAACTACGAGCCTGGCATAATCGCTTCGCGATTAAAGCCTTTTTTTCTAAATAAAGATTTTTAAAAAAACATTTTCGCTCCGGTTATCGTGTTTTGAAACAAGTTTTCGTGGCATGCACGTCTGTACGTCGCCTTGAACACGTAAAACACGGACTTAGTCGAGAAGTTGCAGTAAATAGCTCGCCCTTTGAAATGTGGTCACGAATCGCGCCAACTACATTTGGACTAGACTTTATATCTGTGTAACACTACTCTTCGTAATTGGTATTTGTATTTTCAAAGGTCGTGCCGCGCTCAATTCCTCGTTTAAAAAGCGAAAATTACATCAAGGAGCTTCTAAAGATTTTCCAGATATCTAATGATCGTTATTGACCCTCGATATGCTGTGTTTTTAATGATCAGTAAGATCTGTCAGCGTCAGATTTTCGACGGACTATACGATGTCGATTGTCTGTCGCTCTTCTTTTTTTTTTAAAAAAAAAACTTTGCCCCACACTAGGAATGTCTCCTGCGTTTACAAACATTTAAACTCACATACACAAACAACCAGACCCGGAACAACCACTTGTAGTTCATACAAATATTTGTTCCGTGCGGGAATCGAACCCGCGACCCGCAGCGCAGCAGTCAATCGCTTAACCACTGCGCCAATCGTGCCGTTTGATCACACATGTGGATCGTTAAAAATCGAGTAAGTCCATAGGCAAGTAGCCACCTTTAGTTGAGTCAACATACCTGCATGCCATAAGTAACAATGCTGACATTGGGGTGTTCAGGCGAGAGAATGAGTTCGAACACTTCACAGGACCGCTCAATGTCTGCCAAGAGGCCTAAGAAGGCAGGTGCTTTGAGCACCAACTTGGCTACCTCTTCAGCATCCTCATCACGAAGCTCTAGCACTGACTCCGCTGTTTGAGTGGATATCTCACAGTCTGTCATTACATTGTGCATTGATTGGGGTTGTAATCTGTAAAAAAAATCAGTTACTTAAAGTTGCACGACGAAAATGAAAATAATTTAAAAAATAAGTTAAAATATAAAAGTAAAGTAAGTAGTTAGTACAACGTGTAACGTTAAATGCGCAAAACCTGAAAATAGTTTGATCAGAATAACGAGCAGAATTCATTGAACCACTTTTTAATATAGGTCACATATTTCAAAAAATCTTCATTAAAAACGTTGCCGTGTCTATTTATTAATAGATCAAGCAAGCTCATGTCAGCGCGGCGCAGCGGCCCGGTGACGACTCCTCCTTCGGTAAAGCGTCGTCGCAGACGCAAGAAACGATCAGAATGGCCAGTAAAACTAAAACAGCACATAAAACCTTTACAATTTTTTTAATGACTTATTTTCTCTCTGAAATAGGTCAATTGAATTAAAAATCAGTTGGGGTGTCTGAGGTTTTGCGCATTTAACGTTACACGCTGTATATTTGGCTTATACTTTTTATAATATGCACAGTTTTTATGCTAAATGACCAATAGGACAGAAGTCAGATACAGGATAAGCAGGAATGTAGGAACAGTGGGGATTCTTGCAAATAAGGCGGATATTTTTAGTAACTTTTCCGTAACTAACTTTTTTTTTTTAATGTTGCCCCACACTAGGAATTTCTCCTGTATTATCTGCTTGCATGAGATTGTATTATTCAAGAGAAACATACACTAAAAGCAGAGGTGATCCTTCAGCCCTGTAGTACATCTTCAAACTGGACTCCTCACCTGAACCAAATATGTTCAGGCATTCTGACAGAACTGCTATGCTGATCTGTAACATCAAAGCAGCACAATCAGGATATCATTCTGCCACTGATTTCTATCTGTGTGTGCATATCATAGAGGCAGTTATGGCTATGCCTCATGCTATCAGTGGGGCAATTCTCGTAATTTTAAGAACATTCAGTCTGACCTCAGCCTCAATCTGTCAAAAATACCATTTCCCTACATTTTTGACAAGATTTTTACATTGTTTGATTGTCCCTGAGATTGCAACAAGGACTTGCTTAAACTCAAAGCAGTGTGGGAAAATGTGGGATACATTATATAAACAGGAATTTATTGAGGTTTGTAGCAAGTAGACATTATGCAATTCTCTGGTATGCGGCCGTTCAAGTATTACGTAAGCAGACTTATGTGATATTATTACACCCCCCCCCCTCACCCCCCTCGTCAGAAAAAGTAAGCAAAGCTCTTTTCGTTTTCATTATTAATTCATAAGCCTGCTGCTCTTATAACTATTTATTTAATTATTTTCAGGAATCCCTTAAAATGCGTTTCGTTTTCAAGCAAAGACAAGTAGGGTTGCCATAATAATATGATTTCAAACCAAAATTGACTAAAATTTGTAGAAAATCCGAAAAGTAAAGAAATAAATACTGCTGACGTAATCACCATCCAGTCCCCCATCCCCCATATCATCGAAAATAAGCAAAGCAAAGACCCCCCGCCCCCTGTAGTGCTTACGTAATACATGAATGACCCCCCCTATCCTGAAAACAAGTAAGAAAAAAAAAATTACAAAGCATATTATATTTTTGTGATAAAATTTTTAATAAAATAACAAGAACATGATACCTTGTCAGTAGCCTACCTTAAACATAACATCCACATCATCTCTGACATGGTACTCTGTGAAGTTATCAGAGGGGACATACGCAGATGCCTGCACACACTTGCCCTCCTCCACTGTCAGCTTCAGACCCTCAGGTAGGGCACAAAATATTGCAGTCTGAAACATAATGGTAGAAAATATCAATCACATCTAGAACAGCAGGTCGATTCTGTAAAAATCTCACTGTGAAATCATAAGTGAAGTGAGCAGTGTCAGTAGTGTTAATCCCTAATGACAGCTCACTTCCTGCTCACTTCAAGTTCTCACGTTGAGATTTTTACAGAATAGCACTGCAGATAGCCAATAATATCACTAACATTGTATTGTGAACCCAGAGAGGCAATTCTCATATTTTTAAGAATGTTTGTATTCTAATCTGATTCTCAATCTGTCAAATATACAATCAATTTCCCTACATTTTTTTAAAACTGATTGTTGCTAAGATTGCATCTTGAATTTTAACATTTTTTAAGTTTGAGAATTGGCCTTCTGATGTTCTGATGTGTAATCAAAATATTCTTACAATTTATAATTTGGTTACTGGTGTTTTCTGCTTGCTCTGTTGTTGTTGATTTAAATATTGAAAGGGTTGTTTAGAATATGTGGTAGTCCTTGAGAATGCACAAGTTCTAAGCTTATTGGTTTGGTTATAGGATGCCATGCAAATCACTCTTTGTTTTTAACCTTTCATATGCGGGCCGGAACGACGTGCGCGATTTTATTACTTTTTTCGAAAGAGCACCTATATATTTACATTAATTTGTTTGTTTTTTCGGAAAAACTATTAAAATTGTTTTTTTGAGTAAAGTTATAACCGCGCAGATCTACGTTTGAAGCTTTTAAAAATTGGAGCGCAGACCTGCGTTCCGGCATACAAAGGGTTAATCAAAGGCACTTCCTGCTCAGTTAATTTCACAACATATTGACATAGATTACTCGTTCTATTTACTCTTAGTTTATAATCATACAAATAAACATTACCTCTTGAAACTGTATAGCCTTCAGTAAGCTGCATAGTGTCTTCCCTGAGTCCATAGAAGCAGTAAAATAGTACTGAGACGTTCCTTCATCCATTATTCTCTTCAATATTGTACATAGACCGCAGTAGCATCAAATACTGGTCTTGGTTTATTTCATGGTCAGTAATCCTGTCGAGAATTTGAGCAATCCTAGCGGCAAGTACGTGTTTGCAGAGTACTTGTGCTTTCCTTTCAAGAACCTGATGTTTAAATGATTGGCAAGGGCAGAAATTAATGCGCGGGAACACACGGTAACATCGGTCGTTTTCACCCTTGATCTCTATCAAAGTTCTTGATTTGTTCACTGTTGAATATGCAACGAATGTTGGATACTTTTCCAAGATGTCGAATGCTCTCTCTAGAACTGCTCCGAACACAGAATGTAGGGATAGCAGCTCCTCATCTAGAACTGATGAAACTAAATTAAATAAGTGCTTATTTGATACAAGGTTTAATAAAAAACCTGTATAAACATAACCAAACTTACGTTGTTTACTTTCAGATTCTTTTACCCTTTTTTCTAGGTGATTTAAAACACATTCAGCAACAATCGGTATTCTAGACGAAGAAGAATTGCTCATATCTTCAATTCTTGATGTTCATTGCATAATTTTCTCTTAATACTGCTTAGGTAGGTATTCTATTTACAATTTACCAATTTGCCGCAACTTTTGTCTTCACAAATGTCAATGTCAGTATGTCAAAATTGTCAAATAAGAACTTTTGTGACTTTTGTTGTTGTTTTTCAGTCTTCAACCTATACGGTTTTAAGGTCCATCAGTCCTAAGGTGGTCCCTGCAGACACTAGACATTATCTTATTACATTATCATTATCATTACCATTATGAGGGTTTTGACTACGTTGTTGTATATTTTATGCCTTTTTTTATATGTTTTTTTTTTTGTATGCCTTTTTTTTTGTAATGTGGGTTTTGTTTGTGCAGAGTAAAAAATTTTTCTTTCTTTCTTTCTATCTACTAGAATTTATGAGTAGTATAAACCAGACAGGCGAGTCACGTTGACCAGCAATGGCATTATACAAGTTTTTGTTCTGGTCCTGTGAATGTAACGCATAAAAAGTGGAAGAAATGAATAGGTACCATGTTACACACGCATTTGTTGCCGTATTTTTTTGGCTGTGGGCAAGCTAGAAAGATGAAATAGTAAAACTGGTATACACTCTATTGGTACTGGTCACAACACAACACAACATTAGTAGACTCTATCCTACGTGAAACGAAACTTGTGAAAAACATTTTCATTTTCAGACAAAAAAAAATATGTCACTTTGGAGTTGTCAAATGAAAACGTCAAACTGTTGGAAAATCTACGAAAATCCTGAAAATTTCTTTGACAGAGTGTTATTTTTATAGGTGTTGTGTTTTATAATGGGATTGCTGAATATTTAAGTGCGACAATACTAATACAAATCATATTTCGAACAGGAATTACCGAAAGGTTTGTAAAGGTTACAAAAATACATTTATATAGTTATTAATATTTGACTTCAAATAACTTAGCGGGGTGCGGTTTCAGGTGGCGTATGTGGAGCTATGCCGGAGCATTTAGAACTTCAACATCTTGTGGACTTGTCGGCGGGAAGCGGCGACGAGACACTACCGAATCTACTTGAGAACAAGAGACCTCTCATAAAAAGATGTCCTTACCTCGGCCTGATACTGGCGACGCTATCGTCTTTGTTCTTTTCACTATGCTCGGTCATCGTTAAGAGCCTCGTAAACATCGACCCCATGCAGTTAGCCATGTTCCGGTTCATAGGAGTACTATTACCAACCATACCCATTGTTATATACACAGAGCAACCTGTATTTCCTCCAGGGAAACGAGTCCTCCTGTTATTGCGGTCCATCGTAGGCACAGTAGGCTTAATGTTAAGTTTTTATGCTTTTCGAAACATGCCATTGGCAGACGCATCTGTTATAGTGTTTTCCGTGCCTGTTTTTGTTGCACTGTTTGCTCGAGTTTTCTTGAAAGAACCATGTGGTATTTGGAACACAATATCCATTATATTAACTCTTATTGGAGTTATATTGATTACCCATGCACCATTTTTATTTGGTGACGACCCAACCGCAGAGCACAACCAGAATTACAATAGTCTTAGGGGTGCCATGGCTGCCTTCATTTCAACTATATTTGGCGCTAATGCTTATGTTTTACTCCGAGTGCTCAAAGGGTTGCATTTCTCTGTAATAATGACAAACTTTGGTGCTATTGCTATATTACAAACATTGTTTTACTCTTACATATTTGGTGTGTTGTGTATGCCTATTTGTGGCACAGAGAGATTCCTAGTTGTTTGTCTGGCACTGTTTAGTTATTTGGGACAAATCCTGTTGACAATGTCTTTGCAAATGGAGCAGGCTGGTCCTGTGGCTATTGCTAGATCTGCTGATATTGTTTTTGCGTTTCTGTGGCAAGTCATGTTCTTTAATGAAATTCCAAGCAAGTATTCCGTTTGTGGAGCCTTCTTAGTTTTAAGTTCAGTTATTTTAGTTGGTCTACGTAAGTGGGCCCTGGCTTTGCCCACAGATTCGCAGCTGAGAAGTAAACTGGGTGCACTGGCGCGATAAACAGTATTTTATTGAATCTCACTTGCATACGTAAATTTGCTGCATTAATTTATGATTGTGTATTATTATGACTTGATATTCAGTTGTGGATGGCTCCAAAGCTCTTGAGTGACATTTGTTTTAGTGGTTAACAATAACTACAATCAGTTTTCTGACTATCCTATGTCTGAAGAAATTAGTTTTGCTAATAACCCAAAGTGAAAACGCCCAACTAAAAGAATTTTGAACAACCACTTCTCAGCTGCTTCTCTGGCTGTGGTAACTTTTCTTTCTATGTTGATGGTTTTAGCAATTCTGGATAAAATACGAATGTACAGTAGTACACTGTACAGTTACAAAGTACAATGTTACGAAGCAGGTAAAGTTACTACTTTATCTGCTTAGAAACTTATTAATTCCTATACAATCCAGGTTGACTGATGTGATAACACCCGTCAACCTCATCTGCACAAGAATGTCAAGAATAAACACATAATCAACGATTGTCTATTTGTTTATTGTTTCTTTATGTTTCTTGTTTTCAAGTGTTTAAGAGCCATTTTATTCACACTCGTCACTCTATGAACCATAGTGAGTTTTGCTTTAAGTGCTTTAAGTACGTTTAAGAATGGACAGAAACAATAACTATTATAAATTGTAATATTTAAGTAAAACCTTTCACCCTAAAAGACTGTTAAGTAAGTCCACTCGAACTTGCGTTGTGTGCGTTGGCCTCTATATAAACCACTTTGCCTAGTCATTGTGTTCCTCATCGGCTTTAATAATTTAGTCCTTATGATTCTTTAAAGTTTATTGTTGTCAAAAAGCTTGTCTATTGAACCAATTTGATTAGATTGTATGTGTTTGTTATAGTGTTCCTATTATTGTCGCATAGTGATCTCTAAATGTCTACATTTCATAGTTACATATCACCAGAGTTATTTATTTATGTTCATTAAAATGTCCTTTTATTTTAATAGATGAACTCCATATACCTAACAACTGTTACATATTAATTATTTTGTGAAGTGCAGCATCAAATTAAGAAAATATTGTCATTATCACCTAGTCATGTATTTACTAGTCATTTTAATCTAGATATTTTTTGTTGTTAATAGAATTAAATCTGATATTTTTATAGAATGAAAAGCATCTGAACATTACTCAGTTTGGTTAAATCTCACTTAATCAAGTACCTAGAATAATAATGTATGGGCTCTATTTTGTTCTGAAATTCAAAAGTTAAACTAGTCATTAATAATATAGTTATGGCACAATAGTATATAGTATGTTAATATTTTATTAATCCAAGGAATGTTTGATCACCAGAACATGTAGGTTTAATCGTTGGAAATCATGAGAACGCGTGTTGACTTATGTTTATGGACATAAGGTTTAAATTACATTGACATGTGATCATGAAATGCAATAACTTTAATAGGTACAATCAACACATCTGAAATATATTTTATATTTATTTGGATGCCAAGCCTTTTATAGTTTGTTGAATTAAATGTATGCATAATACAGATAAGTACTTTAAAAAAATGTTTAAAATGGCAAAATTGGTGTTGTTGACTGTACATAATTGATTGGATTGTGATATTTTTACTTCTAGTCATAAATACTATGTACACTGCTTAATTTAATAAATATAATGTTCAATATTATTTTATTGGTATAGTTATATATCTACCTATATTGTGTCCCACTGCTGGGCAAAGCCTCCCGACTTTTTCCTTTCAAACCTCTGTCTGGTGCGATCTCTGGCCATGTTGGCCCTGCAACCGTGACCAGATCGTCACACCTTTAGGTGTCCAGTGTTTAACTATATTTGCTTATCTTCCTTTTCCATACCTCAAAAGGAAAAACGGAACCCTTATAAAATCACTTCAGTTGTCCGTCTGTCAAGACCGTTTTTTTTCAAGAACGCGTGAAGTTATCAAGTTGAAATTAATATCAAATACTCAGGGCTGCAATACCTTGAAGCAGTGAAAAAATCTAACTTCTAAGTCAACGTAATAAAAA
Organism: Eremobia ochroleuca; assembly: GCA_949629135.1. Taxonomy (NCBI): domain Eukaryota; kingdom Metazoa; phylum Arthropoda; class Insecta; order Lepidoptera; family Noctuidae; genus Eremobia; species Eremobia ochroleuca. The sequence goes on along the minus strand of OX451404.1, from coordinate 4,656,743 downwards.
AATACGGGCGTTTTTTTTTTTTTCGGGGGGAAACCTCCAAAAGGCACTCGACCTCCGGGTAGGGAGGTCGGGGAGTGTGGGATTTTTACCTCACTAAAACCATCCTGGTGATCACCATCAGCACATAGGGGTGGTCCCGGTTCCTTTTAAAAGTCTAATTCCGGAACCTCCCATGCAACGCCTGTAAGGCATATTCCTGGGATGACTAAAGGGGCCTCCCCTGATCCCGCTATGCACGGCAGCACATGTTCCATTGACCTGGAATCGTGAAATTTGGCCAGAAGGAATGTCATTTAGCAGAAGTAAAAGAAAAAATCCGAAAACCGTAAATTTGTAGTTACATACCTAGAAATTAGTAAGGAACCCTCGGTGCAACGAGTCCGACTCGCACTTGACCGGTTTTTTTATTATTTTGTTCTAGATTTGATTGGGCTAGATGCGGCCGTGCATGGAACAACAAAATATCCTTTCGCCTATAAGACCATTCTCATTATTTCTTATTATTTAATGACCTCATTGGTGCATTGGTGAATCTCAAGGCCGCATGTGCAACACCTGAGCGTAACTGAATGCTCGTTCCTGGGTTCGATACCCAGGTTGGGGACAGTGTTAGTGCTTTTCTATTAGAAAGTTGCGGGTGTACTAATACAGTTTATAGACCTCTGTCCTCTATCTATCTATCGTCACTTACTTAATCAAAATGAAGTAATTTACATAAACAGTAAACTCCTCTTACAAGATACCTTTGGAAGAGTACCTTGGCGAGACAGTCTCGGGTCTGGGTAGGTATGGTTACATCGTCGAACGTTAGAAATCTATACTACATTAAATAAACTAGATAGACCGAGTGCCAGTGCCCACACTATAGACCAAGTAGGTAGTACTGCCCACACCGACCACCTCCTCGCTTGAGCCTACTTGGCAGATTGTTGTGATGTGGTTTTGGGTTTATGATTAGATGCTTAGAGTTATGGTTTCATTACAAGCAGCGAGTACGGTGGTGAGACAGTGTTCTTGCCCGAGTGCACAGTCTTGGCACTGTTCTCGGTCAATAGCACTGCCTCGGTACTGTACTCGTTACGTGTAAGTCATAATAATATAAAAACAATACGTGGAACATCGAGTTGAATGGTGTGCAATAGGAGAGGCCTATCTCCAGCAGTGGACTGCTATAGGCTAATGATGATGATGATGACGTGGAAGATTTAAGCGACATCAATTATTGACTTATCTTTCTTCCCATATCGCGCCCATGATCACGTTTTGTTTCATATAAATCTTAATGATCGCGCCTTCTAAAATCTAGTTTAAATATAATCTGTGGTATAGATTGTCAGAAAGATTTTCTGTCATTGATCTGCGGCTAACTTCACTTCAGTCAGTTTCGTTTGCGTGATTCGCATTGCTCCTTTTGGATATTTATTTTATTTAAATTAAATTTTCGCCGTATTGTATTCACAGTTTGTATTTAAACGTGTTTGAATCACATACCAGTCATGGCAGACCGTCTTACCCAGCTTCAGGATACCATAAACCAGGTAACATAATGTGAATTCTGTCGTAATTTTGGTGCTGCCTCAAATTTATATTTAAATCGGTATTTACTGTATTACAGCAAGCTGAGCACTTTTGCAACAGCATAGGTATACTGCAACAGTTCTCAACGCCAAGTAAGTTCCCTGGGTTCGACCGCAGCGGCTCTCAAACGCCACAACAACAGCAAAACCAGGAGGACTATGCAGTGCTGTTTGCTGCGTTGATATCTCGATGTGCTAAAGATATCGACACGTTGATTGAATCTTTGCCGAGTGAGGAGAGCTCAACCGAGCTGCAGGTGCAAAGCTTGAGGCGTTTGGAGGCTGAGAATAAGGAGGCTGCTGAGCAACTTGAGGAGGTATGTTTCTGTTGGTGTTCCTAATTTAAAAGACCGTGAGAATTTGAGTAATTCAGTTGCTTACTTTCAATTTATAATCCTTCTTATTTTCTTACGAAATCTATAAGACATAAGGTAGTGATGGAACATTGTGGTGATTGGTCTGTCAGCATAACTAAAAAAACATTACTCTCCTTCTGGGGTAGTCTGGCGAAAACAAAAACAAATACACTTGCTTCTTAACCATCTCTCAAAGCAATAATTCCAGTTATGTTCTAGTAAAGATACCTAACCCAGATAAGTACAACAAAATAATTTGAGTTTCTACCTGTACATATAAAAGTAATGTTCAAATTGTTGATATACTCGCACAAAATACGAATTTCTATCTGAATGTTTCTAATATTCTATAATTAAAGAAATATTTTGTTCCAGGTGGTACGCCAAGGAGAGATCCTCCTAGAGAAGATACAAGGAGCCCTAAGTGACATTGCTCAATGTCAGCTTGACATGCAGAACCCATTGCTGATCCTCAATAAAGATTTGAAGCCTCAGTTATAGGACAAATGGATACACGGTAGCAAATACCGTTGGTGATGATCTGATACGGACTATAATACAAATTGTTATGTGGTTTATGATTCTTGCATAGAAAAGTAATTTCAATACTGTTAAGTTTGGTTTACCCTAGATATTAAGTATAATTTGTATAGTCACAAGTATTTATTGATGGATGGATTTTAAAAGAGGTTGTGTCTGCTACAGTGAAGTCTCCTTACACAGATACACTGTAGGACATACAACTATTCTGAAACCTTCTTGAGCCATGACCACTTCTTCACATAAATGAATTACTTTTTATTATTATCCTGACTGTAAATTAACATCAAGACTTTGCTAAAATTATAGGATAGTAAAAGGTTTTGTGTGCAGTAATGTTTAATATTGATACAGGCAAATGCAAATGCTTAAGAACTCTCTCTTCCTAGCCTTTTCCCAACTATTTTGGGGCTGGCTTCCAGTCTAACCGGATGCAGCTGGAGACCAGTATTTTAAATGGAGCGACCGCCTGTCTGACTTTCAACTACTCTAATGCATAAGACCTGTACCTGTATTTATTATTTCTTGACAAACTGATTTTGTATAAAAATGTACTTAGTGTGGTAGGGATGATATTATCATTGTCGTATTTATTCTTAGTTGTACCAGCAAAAAAAAAGAACCAATGTTTATTTTTGGTGTAAATAAAGATGTGTGGAATAAATAAATCAATGTTACCCAACTAAAAACATTTTTTTTACTACTGTTTTATAATTCCATACTCACATTAATTTGGTCAGAGCAGTCACTTAGACCTAGACGGCGCTGTATTTTATCTTGAAATAAAATGTTCATGAGGAGACACCTTTGCCCAGCTGTGGGATGGTATAGGCCCCTCTGTAGGGTATATATGTTCTGTGGTATAGGCTAACTTGTGAGACTTCCAGTATAATTTTCAGAATTTTGGCGCCATCTAGTGTCAAAAGTAAATATTTCGGAAGTGTTAAAATGTTAGTTCGCAAAATATGCCATAGATGTCGTTATAGATGTGTTAGGTTTGGGTTAGATTATAAAAATATGACAGCTAACTGCTGTCATATTTTTATTCCTCACGGGGATAAGCAGACAGTACAATTCGCTGACGCTCAGAGTGAGAGTACTTGGCTCCACGAAAGCGATCGCGAGCGGTCTATCTCCTAAACAGGGTCAAATTAAATTAGCTTGCCAAACTCAGCAGACTGATGCGTATCGGTATCTAAGCATGATAAACCAAAAAATAAATGAATTTGATGTTATTTTTTTTGTGGGGTTATCGTCCGCAGTTAGGTGCAGTCACTTGAAATATCAGTTTTTAAAAAATCAGGTTTTTTTATTTAAACTTCACAGTCGTGATTGTTCAACACGATAAAATAAAAGAAAATAGATTTTCTCAACTCATACTTCAAGTAACAACACAAACAGCGGTCGTAAAACCCCCAAAAAAACCATAAATTATTTTTTGTTTTTATTTTGCTGTTGTTTAGATATTGATACCCATCACGTCTGTGGAGTTTCGCTAGCTAATTTAATTTGACCCTGTATAAATAAAAATGAAATGCTATTCGTTGGTAAGTGCATCTCTTGAGAATGGCTGGACCGATTTCACTATTTTTTGTTTTAAAATATTTGGTTTTAACGAACAGAAAAGTTGGAACAGTTGCCTGGAAAATTTAGAAAAAAACTTGAAAGTACCTACCTTTTTTGGAATTCTTTTACTTGTGAATTATTTAAATTTGGACAGGACAACGCCTGTCGGGTCAGCAAGTAGGTCATAGTTTACAAATTGAAAGTTTGCCGTCTTTTGAATCAAATCTAGAAATTACTTCGTAGTATGTAGGTCGAGCTTGAATTCCCGGTTGAAAATTATTTTTAGGGACAAAGAGAGGGAGAGCTACTGATATTTAAATATTTACTCTGAATTGCGAAAAGGATTTCTTCAGTCAGGTTTTTAATTTTATATTAGATACGTTTTCCTTTTATCTGCGATCGGCTTTTTAGCCATAATAATTATCTGTGGTCTTCTTGTGAGATTGGGTGTCAGGTTTAGGTAGGGTAGGTAGGTATTGGTAGCTAACTACTCGAAACCTTCTGATTCCTGATTAGATGGAGAAAATTGCAAGTGTATATTGCAGAGATAATTATTGACGTGCAATAATTTTCATACCACTCAATATTTAATTTACGACCTACATGAAGTAATTTACATTTACCTAGGTACTCGTAAACACTTTCACATTTCCAAGGAAACCGCATCGCATCTTTTTTTTTCTGAGGAAGGAAGGAAGGATGGGAAGGAAGTTTCTTCAATCATCCTGGTTGTGTCCCTTGATGTCCGGCTCAAACCGGCCGCGAATTGAAGCTCGAAGAACCTTTACAAGTTTACATTCACACGCGGCCCGCACCCAGCCTCTCGCCGCCATCGACGCTTCACTCACCTGCAGTTGATAACCAACCTCCTTGCCGCGAGCACGCTCCACGCTTCACGCTAAGTACCGGTTTTTGATCGCACCTCTTTAGTGACGTACTATTTTGAATTCGAAGTTTTCGAATGCAACACGTTCGTTCATCAGCTCGTGTTCGAAATTTAAAATTCTATAAAGATGGACTCTGAACTGTGTGACTGTTTATTTTTTAATTATTGAGTGTTTTTTTTTTTTCTGTTGGGATTGTTCCCTGAAAAGTGGTAAGGGAGTGAATGTGAAAATTGGAAACTGCCCGGAAGAACAGGTCTACTCTCCCTTCGCGCTTCCGCGACAGGTATGTGTTTATAAACCTCATTAGGTAATGGTAGAAAATTGTTTACATTGCTGATACCCGATATTATTATCTATTAATTAAAACTTTAAGTTCCTAATCGCTACTAATATTGGCGAACGGATTCTCACACAGGAGCAGGATTTTCCAGTAATTTTCCAGTTTTACGCGGCATTGATATTGAAAACAGTAGTTTTCACTTCTATCACTAGCAACTTTCTATAATTACATACCTTAATACCAGTTAGGGATTTAATTAGTTTCTGATTGAAAAGCACGAGACACCAACACCTATCTATTTTCTCTCCTAGAACGAAGAAAATTCAATATTCTCATTTTCTCATATACTCAATTGTAATTAAACAAATTGTAAATAAAACACTCTTATAGTAAACAAACCAAGCTAATGGCGTTCAGACTTTATATATTTTAGAGAAAATTTAAAATATTCAAGAACATGAACAGGAGAGGTGAAAACCGGTCGCCCTACCGATCTTTCCCTCCATCTTTAAAGATTTTCTTCGCTTATAGAAATGCAGACGTTCTCCTTACAAGCAACATTTGAAACTATGTATAAGTACGAGTAGTTCTCTAGCAGGTAGATTAAAGGCAAATAATATAACTTAGACCTTCCTCGTTGGTTTTGACCGCAAATTAATGCAGGTGCTCTCCATGAGTCCTGTGTTAAATTTCCAATAACCCAGGGCAATCGGGCAAGGTTTTTGCACTAAGAATTTTCCAGTACCAGCCGGGAGTCTATCTAAGGCCCTGTTAATGCCAATAGGCTCACCCCGTATAAAGTATTAAGGCATGTGACTTACTAGCGAAATGTGGGTGATCAATACCACCTAACCCTTCGGGAAACAGCGGTAATATTTATATTTATTTATATACAACATTATTTTTAGTATATTGCAAACCTGAATATAGTTTGTTCAGAATAAGTAACTGCATCGATTCCAATAAATTTTACACCATGTTATATTTTGTCACCATGTTATATTTAAAAAAGGTTACAAGTTGGACAACGAATGACACTAAGTACATATCCGCAATCGTATACTTTTTTTTTTAATCATTGTTCAGTTCAACTAAAGCACCTGCCATCTAATCTCTTCACCACCCTTGGTTGACTGGTAGAGAATGCCTAAGGCATTAAGTCCGCCTTTGTACCTTTTTGTGTGCGAAAAGTTTAAATAAATAAATAAATAAATATGTGCACACAGGTCACGGCCGGTTGGCCGTCGGTGCGTGGTAAGTGGTAACCATCTTTTTGTACGGACAAGCAGGTAACATAATAAGCTTATAACTTTATGATTTTACATGATACAGTTTTGAAATTGTGTACATAGATTCTTTACATAAAAATACTAGACACGTGTTTCGGGTTTCGCATTATACTAAAACTAATGTTGTATATATTTTTGTTTTATTTATATTCCAACCTGTGACTTAGGTCACTTGTCAATATCGAAGGCTTATATTTCTAGTTCCAAGAAATAACATACGAAGTGTCTATTGTTAGAACATAATTGCATTGGTCCGCAAACCTCATATATACGTTTTTTAATGCTCAAGCCAGCTATTTGCGGGAAATGTTATTGGTAATTAATTGCAAATCGACTCGTTTGGAACTCGTAACAGAGTGTTTATTTAGTCGTTCAGAAAAATAATAGCTCGCTGAACTTTATAATGTGAGTTTGGGCCTAGTTTTTGATAAGCGGTAGTAAATAAGATACTTTGTATCATTCGTTAGGTGGCGTAAAAAGAGCTGGCTTGGATCTAAAGCTATTATAAATCTGATATTTACTAACATAAGTTAGGTCCTTGTAAAATGCCTAAAAATGATAAAGTCTAAGAAATATAAACGTAGGTACCCATTATAAAAGTGTAATAAGATAAGAGAGGCAAATTCTCGTATTTTAAGAACGTTCACAGTATGATCTGTCTCAAGTATGTCAAAAATACTTCTAGCTTCCCTACATTTTAGACCAAATTTTTGACATTGATTGTCGCTGAGATGAGATTGCCAGACTAGATTTTGAACGTTTTTAAATACGTGAATATGTCTTTTCGTCTCTACTGTACCACATTTATTTTCGGGTTGTGCTGTGTTTTCATCATTATAGACATTTCGTCATTCATTAATTGAATAAAGACATGGAAGGAAACCAAAAACTGAAGACTTCATCCTTAATTATTAAACGGTACAACCACTTTAAAAGCTTCTTTCAAAACAAAGACCCGCCATTTCAAAAACCACGTAGGAACTGACATTTAATGAAGAGCTCTTGAATTGTCTATTGATATACGAACTGCATTATGTAGATAGATAGAAAACGCGGATGTCAGAAATACAAACGGAGTTTAACATATTATTATCTATGAGATTATTACGTTATAGAGAATATATTGAGACGAAAATGTTCGCGGATGCCTCGTGAAAGTTTTGACCCCTTCAAAACCGGCTCGCTAGTCGAGGGTTTTCCATCTACTATATGTTGTAATATACACTTTATATGTAAGTAACTACTAAAACTTTGCTTCATGACTGCACGAGTGATGTTTTGACATTTCCGTTAAGCTTTGGGATCTTGGATCCGTGTTTCGTCCGGGATACTTATATCAAGAACTTCATTAGCAGAATTTCAAAGAAATGTACTTAATTTCGTATTGATATCGCGTCTTATCCCGTCTTTCTTAAATATTTCTTAGCAGTAGCTCTTGCAAGTCTCCAGTCTCATCCTCCGACCGGTCATCATCATTTATTTGTTTTACCATTTATGTACACACATATACAGCGTGTAACGGAAGGGGGGTATCAACCCTGAAGGAGGTGAATGTGCTCATGAAACTCAACAACTTTCCCCAAAGAACATAGGTCGAAATATGAAAAAAAAATTTGGCCCTCCCTTACAAAACTGACTACCAGCTGATTGATTTACTATGGGAGGGCCAAATTTTTTTTCCATACGTCTCTATTAGTCACTTCCTTTCTAACCGTATCATCATTCACACAGTCCATCCATCGTTTATTTGGTCATCCTCCCACCCATATTATACCAATTCATTTGGGATCAACACAGCATGTCTCTACTCCCATTCATCTATGTCAGCAGTAATTTCAGTAGTCACCTCTTTTCTAGCCATACTCGTATCATCTTAAACAGCATCCATTCATAGTTCCTTTAATCTTCCTCTACTCTTATCTCTCATGGCCATCCACATTCATACTCAAATCTTTCCTCATGTCCTTCATTTCTTTTTCCTTATCCTTCCCAGAAATCATGTCCACGTTATATTTTACTCGTGGATAGTCTATTTGTCGTGAGTTAGAGCATGTCTCCACATAGTCAAGAGAAGGGCTACAAAATTCACTCCGTCCTTGTGCATACCTCAGCAGCTAGCTTTGTCCACATTCATTAATCACTTAAGATGCTCAAATGCGAACTGTCCACTGGTTTTTAAACTATTTTGCAAACTTATTTGCGTGAATAGACTTCATAATCGTGCTCGTTTTGTAACAATAATTTCAATGGCTTGTCAATCAATCATTCAGTTTAGCCGATTGCAGTTCATTGCTGAACATAGGCACGCTTCTAAGTAGCGCCACAAAAACTCCCTAGTTAGACCAATGCTTTTAGTGCCTTTTTAATTGATCAGAAGCCGTGTCTGATAGGATTACCCATAAATGGCGAAAATAAGCACTTTTATCCCCTATTTAATGATTGGTATGGATTTTCAAAAATCTTGTCATAGTCCTCACCTTCGTTATAAAAGCAACTCTTGTGCAACATTTCATGCTTCTGGATTCAGCGGTTTATTGACACTATAAGTACTACATCCATCTCATCATCACATAGAGCTGTCTTCCCCTCCTTAAGTACCTCTATTACACCTCAGTTAAATCCGCAGTAATAAGCATGATCTTGATCCTAATAAGCATGATCTTAAGAATGCTCGTCAAAATGATCTGTGTCAAACTTAGTTGGGAATTCTAAATGAGGTTCAAATATTCATTAAGGTCTACTTTAGCCTCGAAGTATACACAATGTGATAAGGCGTAGGTATTCTTGTTCTAACGGCTTATACAGTAGCCCTATTTTTAACAGATAGACGTAGGCAAAGATATTTTATTTATAGTTTGATCGCTCTCCTCCTCCGCGGGCATCAGGCAAGATCAGCTATCTGGCATTGCTTATACAGTTCTGGTATAAAGAGCAATTAATTTCATCCGAGATGTGAATGCAACACACCAGTTGCATTCCTACTAGAATGGTGTATACGTTCAAACCTCGACAATGATCGTGATTACAATGCCAATAACGATCTATTTGAAGCCGAACAAAGCTGTCGAGGATATCCTATTATAAAACACGATATGAACGTGTTCTAATATATAATTACCGTCAGTTGTTTGTTTCTAAACACACGTGGTGGGAGCTCCCCGCCTTGTGGCCTCCGGATTATGATAATATTTGATAATAAATCCGATGCAAACGTAAACCTCGAATTTCCAGTTTTTGACGATACTACTACACTTAAATCAATCAACGGTCAAGTGCGACCTGTAAGTGAGGTTGGGCGCCATTTTTGTTTGGGTTTGAAATTAGAATTGGAAAGATCCGGGAGCGTGAAAAAGTTGATCGATTGTCGATGACTGACGGCTCAATTTGTATGTGTAAGCATTTCATTTGCAAGTCAGTTTATTTTTGAGACGTAGAGAAAATATGTCAAATTGCAAGAAGCAAAAATGAGAATATTTTGGAGAGGCTATCATAGACTTAAATGCGAGACTGTTCCATCGAGTTTGCTTGGTTGAAAATTTGGCACTATAGGTACAATATGTCATGAGGACAGCTTTTCACGACTTGTGCTTGTTAAAAAATTAGGCCAAAAACAACCACACGTTGTTTACCTGTAATCTTTGAATACAGGTGTAACCGCCCATTTGGTCTCTTGCATTATAATAGGTAGTCAAATAAACTCGGCTTTGTAAACCCACGGCACCCTAATACGCTACGATCACCAAATAAGTCAATACTTGAGCTTGAATCGTATAAACGAACAGAATATTCAAATGATTGTCAAATATAGCTGGTTAGGAAGCAAGGACATTCGACGTATCTTGCTTACGTGTGGTCGAAGCCTTCAACCTAATGTTTGAGTTTACAAGACAAACAAAAATCGAGTTTAGTAAATTAGCGGTTGTTATGTTATTAAGAAGGTAGTTGGATAAACGGAGATTGCTACTTTTTAAACATCTCGGTAGAGTTGACAAAGAGGCAAAAGCGTCGCTTCTTCTTTAAAAACCATTCCTTTTTTGGCTTTGACTGAATGAAACTGACCTGTTGCGGATGTTCTACATCGTTCGGCCTACGCGAATCGTAAGTTTTAATTTAAATTAGACACAATACTTAATTGACTCAAAAACTCTGAATCTGAGTGTTTCTGAAGTGAATTCTTACTCAGGTACCCCTTAATTTTTTTGGAATTACATTTATATTGTATTTCATGTATGAAGAACCATTTCAGATCATAATCTTCATAATTTATGTCATAACGTAAAATAGTTCTACTACTAATTAATCATATGGAATTCTAGTAAAAATAATGAAAAACTACAAATCTCCATTCTGTTTATAAAAAAGTGAGAACGTCCAAGAAATTTAAATTTCGAGTCTCCGCATTCTTCGTCCATTTCTGTTTTAATAACGCCATCTTGTAACTTACCTTGACATTTGGCGCGTCCGAGTCGAGCGTGGATCCTCTTATAATTAGGTAGTTTTGAATACTTAACTGTCCGTTTGCTCTTGAGTTATAATTTTTCTGCCACGAAAGGGTTTTACCTTGTTTGATATTTGAGTTAACGTCAATTTTCATCTTTAATGATAATGGCGTACGTAGGTCGTATATATAGACGATCTTTTTGTTGATTTTATTTCTCCAAGTTACAAACGCGATAAGTTTCAGTAGCTTCAGATTTTTTTAAACATTTGTCATCCGATCGTTCTTGCAGACAGCAAACATAACAATTTAACACATTTCTATTCCGAGTTTCACTCAGTTCGTTTCACACTTCGCAAATCGAAAATAACCGACCCCTTGACAGCAGTTTGGACTTTTCTAGCAGTTCATTGTTTGCTGACTTGATGTGCAAACACCAAGAAAGTTCAAGGCAGCCAGTTGCATCACGAATGGAGTCATAAAATGTAATGGCCGTAGAACGTAGAACAGCGCTTTAAATAACGATAGAGCGGCTACACACGAACAAACGCTTTTAGCAAATCATTCTGTATCTATCTTTATTTGGGGATTAACAATAGAATTCGCAACATGCATTGTTTACGTTCGGTTCAACCGATTAGATTGGTTAGCATGCTATTTGAAATGTTCAATTAAGATCAGAAAGTAGCGTTCACCTTTTCTAAAAGGTTACAGAAGTTGGCTGTGTTGTTCGGAAAATTATCTTTCTGAATTCTGTTACTTGCTCCTTAAACGCGTGCTTACTGTTTGGATATTTTTTTATACATTTTCTATCCAATACTAGTGCTTTTAAATTCAAATATTAGAACTCGAATTTGAAATTATAATTAAATGAATTCCAAAGTTATAATGAAAACTTTATTGATTACCAATATTTGCGTCTATCGCGCGAATCTGATAATTGACCCCTGCCGTGTCACAAACCATTTTAGAATAAATAGAGCTTTCCAAAGCGTAAGTATAGGTACCTATAATATAATAGTGATAGCATTTAGAATGCTATTGCTTTTAGAGTTACAGAAGTTAATTGATGTCTTTTATATACTTTTACCTACTTAGTGTCATCTAACTTACTCTTACAGATAAATATGGTACAGTTATTATAGTATTCGTTGCCATTAAGTAGATACCTATTGCTGTTTAAAGATACTTCTAAAAAATATTTAAAAAACAAAATTTTGCTGTAACTCCTGCCGGTCGATTCTGTAAAAATCTCACCGTGAAATCATACGTGAAGTGAGCACTTAATAGTGTTAATCCCTAGCGAATGACAGCTCACTCCACGCTCACTTCACCTAAGTTCTCACGGTGAGATTTTTACAGAATAGCACTGCATGTCTGTATTTTTCCTTACCTTACCTTTAACGGTGAACGGATGACGCTCTGTTTTTCATGACAATAAAATAATAATAATAATAAACGCAACTGGTACTTATCCATGTTTATTGATATTGCATTATAAACCAATGACATCAATTCTTATATACATACAGAGGTTAAGTAAGTTATGTATAAATAAAGAACAGTATTATTATTATTATTATAGTAAGTAATCATAAGTAGACGTAATAGTTTTTAATAAGTAATACCTACATTTCATTTTCATAACTAGAAAATAGAAAAATATTTTCACCTGGGAAATAAAAACCTGCCTAGATAACTAGGTAGGTACTCAAATCTCTACAAATAATGAAATAGCAAAATAAAACACTTAAAAAAAGTAAGTAGGCCTGTTAGTTAGTATTACAAAAAAAGGAGCGTGCATTTTTATGATAAAAGGTTTCGCTCCAAAAACTACTGCTCACTGCTCTTTGGCGTAAATATGCAATATTTCGTCGAAATATCAATTACATAAACAAGATTTGAACTTCGAACCCGAGCGTTTGACAAGTAAGATAAAAAAAAAATAAGATCAATCGCTACTGTTGTTCTTTTTTATGGATTCCAATAATGCCTATAAAGGATTTGTAAGAAAAGCTTTTGTGTCTATAGTCTATTGCTCAATTGTCGCGACTAGTTCACGTTTGCTGGCTGAATAGGTAAATAGTTGGGCAACGCCGATCCTAAACGAGATATTTCGCGTTTGAGTGAAATATTTGTCGATCGATGTTGTAACGGCGCTGTTAGTCGACTTCGGAAGATGCACGACGAATGGGAATTAATCACGAATTAGCTTATTAGAATATAATGAGGCAATAGGTCTATTTAGAGAGGTTTTCAAGAAGGTAGTTGCGTGTTATAGCTTAGCTTAAATAATTATCCTACTTAGTTCAATAAACTATAGACCATGTTTTTAACTATTCTATTTATTTATTTATTTATATTTACTAACGTTCGTATACATTATATAAATTACAGGAAGCAGCAATAAGGTAATGCAATATAATAAGGTAATATACTCTACGGTCACCCATTATCACCTAATTATGTAACTACAAGTACCACCCATCGATGCTGTAGGTAAAGTAAGCCATGAGAAACTTGACCATGCTTCTATGGTACGTATCAAAGAATCTTAGGAAAAGCTGCAGGACTGCTGTAAGTAACTTATATTTTCTTGTTCATTTTTTGGCAATCTGTAACTCATTATTGAGTTCAAAACTGCAGGGTAATTTCGTATCACACGATCAGTAGCAATGAGTTTCATTTTGACAGTTCAACAACATTCATTGCGTTATTTACGTTGTTGAGCAGACACATTTTTCGAACATATGGAGCAATGGATTAGCAATATGCTTCAAAATGATTCCAATTGAAAGTAACAGTGTGTTACACAATTAGGGTGCTGTACCTACATTTTTATTGTTACTCATTCTATGCAGGGACACAGGTACCTAAGTGCTTACTTGTATGTTATTTTCCGAACATTGTTTACATGACGCTTCTTTTATTCCCGCTCAGCATGCAAATTACTCAGTAGCTCCAATAACACCAGCTGGCAAATGTTATATCAATATTAATAAAACCGTTTCTGCAATCCGATTGTGTTGGTAAAGGCGTATTATTGCTCCAGCGGGGTCTTTGACCGCTCTGTTGTTATTTGAATGGGTGATTACGAGCTAATAATTCATCTTTAGTGTCATTATCTTTTGAATATGGCACGCGTTTTATGTGGACCTCTTTTTTGTTTGTGGCTAGTTAAATATTTTGAGGTTATACAACGTGTAACGTTAAATGCGCAAAGCCTGAAAATAGTTTGATCAGAATAACGAGCAGAATTAATTGAACCACTTTTTAATATAGGTCACATTTTTCAAAAAATCTTCATTAAAAACCTTGCCGTGTCTATTTATTAATAGGTCAAGCAAGCCAATGTCTGCGCGGCGCAGCGGCCCGGTGACGACTCCTCCCTCGATAAAGCGTCGGCGCAGACTCAAGAAACGATCAGAATGGCCAGTAAAACTAAAACAGCACATAAAACCTTTGCAATTTTTTTAATGACTTATTTTCACTCTGAAATAGGTCAATTGAATTAAAAATCAGTTGGGGTATCTGAGGTTTTGCGCATTTAACGTTACATGTTGTATATATGTATTTTTTTTCTTAATTGTGTATGTCAAGACGTGATTATGAACGTAATGGCTGTAAATAAGTTATTATTCTACTTTTATTGTCAAGATTGCATTCTAACTGCACGGACTTATGCCAACGAACCGAGAAACCTCAATAAAATATCATAAATATCATGATGAAAACTGATTAAAATCTTATAATATAAATTAATTATGTAGAATTATGCTAAAAGAGTAAAAGCGAAAAGATTTCTTATAAACAAAAACAGCTCCAACATGTAAGTTCGGTAAGCGTGTCAAGCAAGTTTGTTAAGTTCGGGCAACAAGAAAAAAAAGTGGAAAAAAAAATAAAGGCCGTATCTACCTCTTTTCACTTTCGTCTGCTAGCGGTATAATCAACGTGGTTCCCGCCCTGTGTTTATACTCGTAACTTGTAGTACGAACTACGAAGACCTGTTTCAAAAAGTTTTTAATCTTTTAGAAACATTTTTTTTTGAATTTGCAGCTTTTTGGCGCGTTTTTTTCTCAATGGTTTTTTTCTACTCTACTTACTATACCTAATTACGAGGAAGAGCAATTTTTGAGGCAGTGAACTTATATTCATAGCGACTGCTTATTTATAAACAAGTAAACATGATTCAAAAGGCATGGGTTTCCTGCGCTATTGTTAAAAATAAATCCGTATGTATATGTAAATAAAAGAAATAGCAGACTTTCCTCAATGTTACCCGTCATATCACGTACTTTTCAATGCTAATACAAGCCACAAATAACATTGAAAAACGTTTTCCTCCAATTGATTTATTTTTACGACTTTTTGGCCAAGGATATGATTTATTTCCCTAATTCTTTTATCGCTATTCATGCTACAGTACTTACCTATGACCCTGTCGGAAAATAGAAATAAAAAACCGGCAAAGTGCGAGGCGGATTCGCGCACAAAGGGTTCTGTACCATTATCTATAACAAGTGAAGCTAATAGAATCGTGTTAAAAATCACGTTTGTTGTATGGGAGCCCCCTTAAATATTTATTTTATTCTGTTTTTTTTTTAGTATTTGTTGTTATAGCGGCAACAGAAATACATAATCTCTGAAAATTTCAACTGTCTAACTATCACGGTTCATGAAATACAGCCTCGTGACAGACGGACGGACGGACAGACGGACGGAGAGCGGAGTCTTAGTTAGTAATAGGGTCCCGTTTTACCCTTTGGGTACGGAACCCTAAAAAATACATATGGATTTTTCTCCAGTTATTCAAGTTGAGCTGCATTTTTTGTCCTTAAACGTTCGTCCATTTGAAATGTCAATATCATTTACCTTTGCACCTTGGGCACATAGGTATAAAAAAAAAAATCAACACAAGTTATGGCTGTGTCTAAACAATCACCAGTGCGAAATATCCCGGTTATGTACTACCAACAATCTCTCGTCTCTTAATTAAAAACCCATTCATAACGCACGGTAATGGGTGCCGTGATCTTATTTATCGGCTTATAGCTTATAAAAAGCTATTATTTACAATTTCCTCGCAATGGATAAGAGGGTCGGCCATATGTCGTGTGATGGCGTGTTCAACAAAAGATCGCGGCCGTGAAATTTGGAGCGAAAAACTAGATTTTTTCCATTAAAACAAGATTGTGGTCCGTTAATGTGCGACTAAGGAGTATAAACGAGGAAATCATAGCAGTGCGTACTGTACGCTATTGTGCAATGGACAGAGATCTTTATAGTTAGGCTGCAAGTGATTGATGCCTTGGACAAAAAAGTTGGAAACACGCATATCTAGACTTTGGCTTTTTGAACGTTCACCAAAACAAGATGGTAGATCCAATATCCAATAGGCTATAAAATCATAATATTATCTAACTTTAGCGTTTATAATGCTAACACGCATATTCTGCCCAGACTTGGACTTTGAAGGTCTCTCTATCTAGGTAGGTAGGTATAACGAACTTTTTCATGGTTACCTGCGTGGTACCCACTTGTCACTATAGTGTTAATAATTTATCATCTAATTTACACATGGATCGTATTTCTTTGGACATGTCTTCGTTATAAAGATGTTTATGTCGTTTCGATGGTAAGTCGAAGTCCAAACAGGCTTGCAAATAGGTACCTAGGTAAGTATGGTGTTGTTTTCGTTGCGAATTTAAAGTGCTCGTGTATCATTAGACTGTCGTTATTAATATAATGAGTTAGTTAAAGGGTTAATTCTCCCAAGAATATGAGAATAGTAAAACATAACTACCTAAACCTTTTAGGATTAGAAATATTAATTACATATTTGACAGTTTGTTGATTGAGAGTTAGTATTACGTACACAGTCTATAACATTCACACACCTACATACCCACATAGTGATTGTTTCCCAGACTATCAGCCAATAGTCTGTCTAATAAAACTCCTCGACCGGCGTGAAAGGCATTCAGGTGGTAACAAATAACATTTAGTTAACATAATAGAATAAACGCCATCGTCATTATTAACAGAGCCGCAGACGTAGAACAAATTAACACACGTAGTGTGGCATAGCAAGTGATGGCGACTGATAACATCTGCTTATGTCACAAGCTCACAGTTCGAAATACAAATCAAGTTATTTACCATTGTCCGTGATAGCTATTTTGATTATTGCTTGATATAATCCAAAAGTATATTTTATCAATGCGTGCGTAGGTATCTTTAAACTTGTTCTGTAAAATATTAATGTATTCCAATTGCAAGTGATCGCCAATGTTTTAGTTATTTGACCTTAGTCTGGCATTTGTAAAATAAACAGCCAGTTTGGAATTTCGCTGGCTACTATTAATACCTATTTACTAATTATATTGCTGAAGTTATTTGCCAATTTTGTCAGTTACATAATGTTTAACAATCATAATAGCATACTTCTGTTTCTAATGCTAATCATAATACTAGTCTTTAAAACTGGACGCCTGTAGGCTCGTTAACATATTTATATCGTTACTCGTGTCACCTGTCAACTTTGGCGCGCAAATTCACGTTTGCCATATTGAATTCAGTGTTGTTTTTAAAAAGATGGAACTGCTTTTAATAATAAAGAATTCGTTTATAATCGTCTGCTTATCTACAATTTGTTATATATAACTATTATTGTCCACGTAAATAACGTCAATTATCTTTTTACATATGGAAAATAAAAATAAAATATTGAATTAAGCTCCATAACGTTACTAATAATATTAGTCAATTTTGTCAACTCCATATTATGGAGTTGACAAAAGACAATTAACCCCTTGGGTACCCTTGGGTGGTGGGATTTATTACTTTCGCTATCATCATCATCATCTGCCTAGCCTTTTCCCAACTATGTTGGGGTCGGCTTCCAGTCTAACCGGATGCAGCTGAATACCAGTATTTTACATGGAGCGACTGCCTATCTGACCTCCACAACCCAGTTACTGGGTAATACGGTACCCTAGGTAAGACTGGTTGTCAGACTTTCGGGCTTCAGACTACCCGTAACGACTGTCAAAGATCTACGAATGACAGCCGGGACCAACGGCTTAACGTGCTTTCCGAGGCACGGAGGGGTCTCGGTATGTAAAGATGGTCACCCATCCACAGACCAACCGCGGCAAACGCAGCCTAACCTGATCGATCGACCTGTGCGGTTGTTATTATTTAGCCACGGGCCCCTCCGTTATTACTATAGATATCTCTATCATAAAATATATTCCATGTTTTTGACATAATGGGGCAGTGTATCGCAAATAATGTTCACCGAAATACTGTAATTGCCTCTTCTATTATGACTGATACAAGCTACAATGATATGAACAGAATTTGTGCCTAACCTCAAATAAAGTTTTAGACACGTCCTCCGAAAACAAGTGAATGACGTCTCTCAGACGTCAAATGTGCCCAAGGGGTTAAATGGCAGACAAGTTTTTAATCAGGTATATTGTTGTGGTCTTGTGGTCAATATGTAACCGTTTATTTTTAAATGAAACATCATCGAGGTGTGACCTGTGAGGTTCAGTACCAAAGATGACATAATATCTCATGAGTATAATAATTGACATTATAAAGAACCTTATAATGTCGCTAATCTTTCACTCTTATTGCCTGGGTATAAGATTTATAATCCGATACCACTTTTACTGTTTATTTTGGTGATATCACACTAAGTTCTTGAGATTTTTTTAGCTTGTGTAAAGGTTTCTTGTTAGTTCATAATAAGGATTATTATTGCGTAGCAAAAATGACATATGTTTTGGTAAATTAACATAGTGGTCAGTAAAATTATCATCCAATGTCAATCAATTTTAAGTTGCTAATATTATATTATCGATGGTCAACACGGTCAACCAGAAGGACTTACACATTTTTCAAGCAGATATTATGTAAAAGTATGCAAATCTTTTTAGAAAAGGAAGAAAACTAAAATTTTACAAGGCTGTATGACTTATGACCTTGGCCCGTCTACAGTAGTGAATAAATAAACAAAACAAACCATAAAATCTCTATAGATCTATGTTAAGATGCTTTACCTAAGTGCTTACTGATGAGGAAACCATTAATTTGCGTTTTCCGTAATTATGGCTATGTATTTAGTTCACATATTTATGTAACACAGAAACTCGTTCACCATGTTTTCTGTTTACTTACATTCTAAAAAACGGAAGTCCGATCAATCGGAAACGTTGTGTCGAAATTCATCATGGGAACCGATGACACGCCCTTGAATTCAATTGTTGAATCGATTTTCGATTACATTGAATCGTTATCGAGAGTGACGTCCGTAAAATTGTCAATGGGCTCCTACAATGCGATGTTTGGCGACAAAACGATGACTTTAAAAAAGTAACAAAACATCAAACAGTTTACGATGAGCTGTGGTTTTTATTTGTGGTAGGTTTTGTGTATAGTTCTGAGTACTTCATTCGAGATTGATTATGGTCTTGTGTGTTAATTTCTTTCAAATTCTCTACTTGTAAATCTGTATCTTTTAAATGGCATTCAAACAAATTACGAAATATTACATTTAAATGGTTATGTTTAGGTGTTGCTTGGAGGTCAATTTGTAGGTACAGACGCCAGCACATCAAGCTACTACAATCTGTCAGATTTCTTTAAGACTGCGTCGAGCAAAAAACAGAAAAAGGACAGTTACGATTAAGTTGATATTAACGAAAATAGTTTATTTACACAATTAAAATCTACATATTTATTACCACGGATAATGTGTTTACAATGTTTGCGAGGCAAACATATGAAATATGGTATAGTTTTTTTAATGGACTCATATGAATTTGACCAAAAATCTACAAAAACGCGTGCTGGCATTTAGGAGATTTCATGTATTTTTGCATAGAAATATTCTGTAGATATTAATTCAACCAAATCTAAACTAAGTAATCTTAAAATTTTGCGTGTCATATTTTCATAATATTGTCTAGAAGATTTAATATATTTTTATTAAAAATGCGCTCCGAATTCGCCATACAAAATTACTATGAACGCCCTGTGCCGCCTGCCGACATGCCACGCGCCGCCAAAAATTCAGTCGTCCTCGAGAGCTCAGAGCGTCGTCACGTCACTTTACAGAGCGAGCGCATCGATCGCAAACTCCCGCGTAAGCACACTCTGCTGCATAGAAAAACAAGGTACGTGACATTTTCGATATTTTGAATTTAATTGGCCTACCTTAATAAATTTTATCATGTAAGCAATTTCGTTAATCGAATTTAAATTTTTTATACATATTTACATAAGTTTTATAGCATCGACTTTATTGTTTTAGGAAATATTTAACTATTACGAAAAATGGGAAAGCGAAAGGAGAGGTATTATGAAAAGAAAAGGAACCAATTCAAGAAAAAATCCGCTCTTCAAAATCGGTACGTATCATCTCCTAGTTTAAGATTGATTCTCTGTCTCTTAGAGCTAGATTCACAAATCCTATAAATACATTTAGGACTTATATGTATATACACTTTACTAATGATTATTAAGTTTATATTGTGTCTGCACATCTATTTTACTGACAAAGTTTTCTTGTTTTGTCCTAGGTCAATAGTTTCTAATGATATGGAAGAAGATAAAGAAAATTTTATACTCAACTCAAAAAGTGTCAGAACATATGAAAATGAAGAACAGTTAGACGTAAATGTACAAGTACAGCAACGCGACAAACATTTCAATGTAAGTTTATGATCCAATTTAGCTTTTTATGGGACCTTTCAGATGCATTTATAGTCTTTAAAATCAATGAAAATTTTTGGGAGTTACGTTAAATTGATTTAATATGATAAACTTATGTAATTGTTTTTAACAATTCATTTTTTTTTTTTCAGAAATCGCTAGGAGATTCTAATTTTGAAATAATTATAGAGAATGAAAACGAGAGTCACGAAGACGTTTTTGTGACAAATGGAAACAGAATAGTCGATTTTGCGTATATTTATGAACAGATTCAAAATATTGCAAATCACAACTCGGCCTTCGGTTGTAATTTGAGCTGTTTAAAAATTACTAAAGAGATAAGAAAAGGGTTTCTTTCAACATTTCATTTTATTTGTCAAATGTGCAACATAAAACTTGAAGTCAAAAATTGTAAACTTCCAGAAAATTCCGCAGACCTCAATCTCAATGATCACGCAGTAAGCAGTTTTATGTCTATAGGTACGGGATTTTCTGGTCTCGAACAGGTTGCAGCTTCTCTTGACATACCTAGTATGAGTGATAAATTGTATGCAAAGTGCCATAGTAAGGTCTGTGAGCTATGGGAATTGGCCAAGGAACAAAGCATGGCGGACGCAGCTAAAGAGGAATATGACATAGCTGTGCGCAATGGTGATGTTGATTTACATGGAGTACCCATGATAACTGTGGTAGCTGACGCGTGCTGGTCGAAGAGATCTTATAGGAAAAATTATAACGCTTTATCGGGCGCGGCGGTTATTATAGGTTATAGGACGAAAAAAGTTTTATATATGGCGGTGAAAAATAAGTACTGCATGGTTTGTGCTAGAGCGGAAAATAAAAAAGAGACGATACCGGAGCACGTTTGTTTCAAAAATTATGAAGGCTCCTCTAGTGGCATGGAAGCTGCAGCACTCGTTGAAGGATTTAAATCTTCACAGCAAACTCACGGACTAATTTATTCTAGACTGATAGCCGACGGTGATTCAAGCACTCATCGAAATATAGAAAAATCAAAACCGTATGGAAACTTATTAGTGGAGAAAATTGAGTGCACTAATCACTTATTGCGAAATTATTGCACAAAGTTAGATGAGTTAACTAGAAATACGAGCTACCCATTAAAATATAGAAAAGCTGTTGAAAGTAATTTAATGAGATTAAGACGTGCGGTTACTGGGGCTGTGAAACACATAAATGCTCAAGAAAATAAAACTTTCGAACAAAAAGTCTTAGAACTGAAAGAAGATTTGTTGAATTCTCCACATCACGTGTTTGGCAATCATGCTTGTTGCAAACACTACTACTGCAAAAACTCAAAAGAAACTACCTCAAAAGAAAATTTAGTACCGGCAATGAAAAGTAAAGAGGGTGGCTTAATCTTTTCTGCTATAATTAAATTTCTTTCGAGATTAGTAAATAATGCAAAAAGTTTGATACATAACGTAAATAGTAACATAGCTGAGATTTTCAATAGTGTGATTGCAAAGTTTATTGGCGGCAAACGCATAAATTATTCAGGGAGGCAATCTTATTCAGGACGCTGTGCTGCATCAGTAGTCAGTTTCAACACTAAACAACCATGTACGTACCTCAGTAAAAAAATTTTGCTGAGAAGTCCGAACAAGATGATAAAACGTCTCGAAAACAAAAGAAATGTTAGACGATTAGCATCCGCAAAACGTATAATAATTCATCGATCAAAACTTATTACTAATTCGGAGCGTAGAAAGACTGCATCCAAACAGACCGATAAGAACTACGGGGAATTTTGTCAAAAGCCGGACCTTAGTATAGAGGATTATGATTTTGCTGTAAATGAGCATATGAAACGTATAACATTGTCCGCCGAAGATCGGCATACACTAGAGAGACGAACCGTTTTACAAGCAGGATCAATTGAATGGCGCCAGGAGCGAAAACTTCGGCTTACGGCATCAGTATTTGGAAAAGTATGCAAGCGAAGGCTGATCAAATGTGGTCCGTTAGTAAAAAATTTGGTGACGGAAAAAAATTTAGACCATGTTAAGTCAATTCAACATGGTCAGAACCACGAACATCTTGTACGTGAGCAATTGGAATTACACCTAAAAGTTCCCATTAAAAGATGCGGTTTATTTATCGATAAAGATTTTCCATTTTTAGGAGCAAGCCCAGATGGACTTATTGAAGATACAAAAATTGTCGAAATAAAATGTCCATATTCCGCCAGGGGCAAAAGTATTGATGATGCTATTAAGGAGAAGAAAATTTCCTTCTGGAATATAGATCAAGGAGGTAATGTATATTTAAATAAAAACCACGATTGGTATTTCCAAGCACAAGGTCAGATTCATATCACGCAAAGAAAAATATGCATATTTGCTGTTTGGACGGATGTGGATATGAAAATAGAAATAATAGAGGAAGACGAAGCATTTTGGAGTGTGATGGAAAATAAATTAAAAATGTTCTACTTTGACTGTTTACTACCGGAAATAATCGACTCAAGATTAGACAGACAAATGGAAATCAAAGAGCCCGAATACATCCTAGAAGCAATTAATGCACGGGCTGAAAAAAATAAGCGAAAAACTGAAGATGAAAAATTGACAAATGTGAAACGTAAAAGAGTATGTAATAATTAGTAAATAGTATAAATAATAGTATCAGAGTTCCTTCCCTTGTTAAACAACCTACTATTTGTGTTGTTATAATATTATAATAAAACTATTACAGAAAATATAAGTTCTGTATTTTTTATCACACCACCTGCTGTTTGATACGGTCCATAATGTATCTTAAACGGTACTGAAATTTTTTCTCACTTGTCTTATAAATTATGATGTACAATTTTGGCACATTTTTTAAACGTAAAATACATTAAAAACATTAAAATAAAGATGTTTCAAACGAATTTTTGTACAAATCGACATTCGGAAAGATTACACAAATTGTTTTAATTTCAAACCAAATTAGAAAAAAATATGAAGCTCAGGTATGTTCTTATTATATTCACTCACAATCCACATGATGCCATATTTTACTAAATGTCAGTTTCCAAGTTTTGTTTTTCAACAGCCACGCACGTGTGCGAACGCAGCTGTGTGCGTGAGTTGCATACAGCGAGCGCATGAAGTGAAATACCTAATTAGCGGTCACCGATTTTGTTCGGCACAGTCTTAATAGATTTTCAACTCTATCACTAAATCATAAGGTTCAAAGTTGATTGGGAATATTTGACAGTTTCGGGTAGCTTGATGTGCTGGCGTCTGTACAATTTGACCTCCAAGCAACACCTAAACATGACCATTTTAACATTGAATCAAATAAATCATATCAGGGTTTATCATCGTTACTTCGTCAGCTATGGTCAGCAGACAGCAGCACCCTAATTGCGTACCTAACACAGTATTACTCTCAATGAATGAATCATTTTGAAGCATATTGCTAATCCATTGCTCCATATGTACGAAAAATGTGTCTGCTCAATAACGTAAATAACGCAATGAATGTTGTTGAACTATCAAAATGAAACCCATTGCTACTGATAGTGTGTTACTCAATTACCCTGCAGGTGGGCTAACATGTAATGACAAGACAAGAGATGTGTCACAAACTAACAATTAGAGACCCTGATGACAAAATGGATAGACAATTTTTTGACAAAAACATTCACAACATATAGAGACCTAAATCCAAGTTATTGACAACGAAAAATGTAACAGAATAATGAATTATTCAGAGTTTAAATAGCCGCGTATCACTACTACGCCGCAACGTACCACTACGCTACGGACTAAGCCGTAGCTACATTTTCCGAAGACATATTGTTTTCTGAAATGATGTCGATGCACCCTCTTACTACCATGGACTGAGGAGCAAACCAGGTTAGGTGTTACAATGCTACAAGAATTTTTTGGCGTTTGAATGACGTTGACGTGTCATTTTGTGCAATTGTTTTGAAAAACAAGATGGCGGCGTTAGTTCCGATTTCGGGCACACGCCAAAAGAACTTTTTACAGCTATAGCAACATAGTACTGTTTCTTTCTCACGAGCTTACCATAGGAACTTACAATAGGAGATAAAACTAGGAGTAGATTGCGATTTTTTTTTTTTAAATTGCGATAAAGACTTCAAGGAGTATTGAATTGAACTAAAACCTGCGTGGATACCCACATAAATGAAAGCAGTTCTAGCAGCTCTAAATACCAGACAGTAGCTAGCTGAAAACTACGCGATAAATTAAAGTAATAAACTCTGCTACGCTACTAAATCGTTCTTGATTTCCCAGAAACTAGATTTAGTCATTTATCTTGTCTAGGTAGAAAAATTGTAACAAGCCAATTATCTGATATATTTCGCTGTACGAAAAGCACAGAAAATCGACCACAAAA
Organism: Eremobia ochroleuca; assembly: GCA_949629135.1. Classification (NCBI taxonomy): domain Eukaryota; kingdom Metazoa; phylum Arthropoda; class Insecta; order Lepidoptera; family Noctuidae; genus Eremobia; species Eremobia ochroleuca. Next base: position 4,631,710 of record OX451404.1, on the reverse strand, counting down.
ATGGTGATCAAATCTACTTCAATATTCTGCCAGCCCGATAGGTACCTACTCTCAATCTCGACTTACAATAGTTTTACAATATGTAAATTAAAATTACTCGACTTTTTAACCAGTCAGTATAAAAATGATTTCTTTTCTAAGAGAAAAAAAAAATAAGCAAAAAAGCGTAAGTCATGAGTAATTTATTTCATAACAATACCTATAGGTACATCGTGTTGAAACATTAAAAATAACATTATATAATTGCAATAAAAATAAAACTAATTAAATACATTAGGAACAGTCAATAATGTAATCAAAATATTAAGTTATACGGAAATTTATAAATACCGATGTGTTAGGCAGTTCGAATCAGTCGTTTTGTAACCGTCACCAAGTTCAAACGCCGTAAGTTGCAGCTCTGTCCAATTTAAAAAAAGAATAAAATTATTATAGTGCAAATACATCGTTTGTTTGTTGTGACCATCCTGATTCCTGTCTGTGCCCACCGTTTCACACATATCAAATTTTTCAAGTTGTAAGCGTATTAAGACTTCATGCTCATGCATCCTTCAATTGTTTCTTATTTCTTAACAATACCCATCTACCAATATTGAGAAATGAGAACTCAATGGAACGAATTACTCGAAACTTCACACGTAGACTTTTATATAAATCAGTTAACATATAAATTAGACACACTGTAGTCGAAACTGCTACTACGTAACGTTGTTAATCAAGGAATCAATCTATTGCACGCAACAAGCGACGCATTGGGAACGCATCGCCCGATTGCGTTCAATATTAAACGAATAATTGACTCATTAATTATACGAACATGAATAAACATAGAAATGTTTGTAACAATAGACGCCGTGAATAGTTAATTTTTGTGTTTCTTTGATAATCTTCCCATGGGTATGGATGTACAGACGCCAGCATATCAAGCTACTACAATCTGTCAAATTTCTTCAATAGATTTTCAACTTTATCGCCAAAGCATTAGGATCAAAGTTGATTGGGAAAATCTGACAGTTTCGGATAGCTTGATGTGCTGGCGTGCCTCCGTGATGAGACGCATCATTGGGCGCGGTGGGTCTGTGTGTTGTCATCATAAATAATAGATAATAAATATTGTTTGAGACGTAGAAGGAATGTAGGAAACGTGAATACCTAGGGAAAACGGAAAATACGACGCAAAAAGGCGTGTAGAATAATCTGACAGGTCTGTAAATCATACTTTGATCGTTTATAGATCTAAAATGCATACACTTACATAATCAGTCCACAATGTTCCCACCGATGGGATTCAGGCTTTCTCTCTTCGAGAGTTACAAACTAAGAATTTGATCTAGAAATCTCAAAGGAAGTAGAAAGAGATGGAATTTTGAAGCATATTGCTAATCCATTGCTCCAGATGTTCCAAAAAATGTCTCTGCTCAACAACGTAAATAACGCAATAAATGTTGTAGAACTGTCAAAATGAAACCCATTGCTACTGATAGTGTGTTACGCAATTACCCTGCTGGTTATGGTCGTGAAGCATAGCCTGGAATTTAAGATTTCTCCAATTGAAAAAAAAAAAAAGAAACTGTACCTACGTAATGAGACCAAATGTGAATTGCACTTGTCACTATCATTCTGCTGCCTTTATCCCAATTTAGGGGCCCGTGACTAAATAATAACAGCCGCACAGGTCGATCGATCAGGTTAAGCTACGCTTGCCGCGGTTGGTCTGTGGATGGGTGACCATCTTCACATACGAAGACCCCTCCGTGCCTTGGAAAGCACGTTAAGCCGTTGGTCCCGGCTGTCATTCGTGGATCTTTGACAGTCGTTACGGGTAGTCAGGAGGCCGAAAGTCTGACAACCAGTCTTACCAATAGGTATCGTATTGCCCAGTAACTGGGCTATGGAGGTCAGATAGGCAGTCGCTCCATGTAAAATACTGGTATTCAGCTACATCCGGTTTGACTGGAAGCCGAGCCCAACAAAGTTGGGAAAAGGCTAGGTAGAAGATGCCCTTATCCCAGTGTATATGGGATCGGCGCAACATGTCTTGTCATGCACAAATAACACAGTAAAAAATCGATAGTGGTTAAGGTAATCCGTGCACCGCACCGTAGTTATCCGTCTCCCTCAATTAACTCTTACAGTTTGCATGGGATGATGAGCAGCGAAGCCACTCTCACTTTTTTTCATTTCTAGCTCACTGAGGAAATTAGACCAGAAACATTTGATTTAATGATATAAGAACACATGGGTTAATTTGAAAAACAAAAGCTTTTTTTTTGTGGCTACGATTTGATTGGTCGGTGTGTAATTTACTTTAGTTTTGATTGAATTAATAATGAGGTCAGTGCACATCGTCGAAGTGCTCTTTTTCGTATATGTAGTGTACAGACACCAGCACATCAAGCTACCCGAAACTGTCAAACTTTTCCAACCAACTTTGAATATAATGCTGTAGCGATAACGTTGAAAATCTATTAAAGAAATTTGACAGATTGTAGTAGCTTGATGTGCTGGCGTCTGCACCTCATATTTAAAGTAATTGTTGTATTTATTTCCTAAGTGTTAAGATTTTAATCGCTTAAAATCTGATTCTTCAAAAATTGAGAAAACGTTACATATTTTTGATATATTAGGTGAATCAAATATAAACAGGACTTTTTTTATTTCTGGTCGCTGAGTGAAGTGACGCGCTTGGTGCTGTTGTATGTGTTACGGAGGATCATCTAGGGGAGGGGGGTATACTGATCCGGCTCACTTTAGTTTATTGCGCGCCAGTAGCATCATGTATGAGCAGGAAGTATATAAGTCTGTTGAGCAACGACTTATCATAATTTTTTTACACGGGAGGGCATAAAACCTTCCGAAATTTTGCATCCATTGACTCTACACAGTTCGATAAGAATACGCTTACAAGTGTACGAATAGCACAAAAAAAAAAATCAAATGGAGGACGCCGTTTTCACACTGACCAGATAGTGGAATCATTTGTGTGCAATTGGCTAAAGGCACGACCGACTACATTCTTCGATACTGGCATCAAGAAACATCCCCTGCGCTGGGAAAAAGGTGTTAATAGAAGGGGAGATTATGTAGAAAAATAAAATATATTCCTTTTTATTACGAGTATAATAATACGTGCGTATTTTTTTTTACTTAGGTAAGTCCGGTTTATATTTGATCCACCCACGTATCTTCAGAGGTACAACGCTACAAAGTTATTTTTGGCGCTTGGACAAAATCTGAACTTAGGTACGCCGCCATCTTGTTTAGTCAACACACAATGACAGTGACAATTTCACAAAATAAATGTTGACCAACAACATCTTTTGGCACTTGAATGAAATTGAGACGGAGACCCCCCGTCTCAGTTTCATTCAATGTCTTTCAAGTGCCAAAAGATCCCTGCAGCACTTGAATTCTCATTCTCAAATAAGAGCAGTTTGATAAAGGGCTTAATAAAGTTCGTCCTTTCATCGTAAACTGCGATTAGAAGGGAAGTTACATCTGTCAACGCGTTCTAAAGCAGCAATCACACTTATATTATTTCAAGCAAGCAGCAACGTTCCAATCGTTCGAAAATCACGTAATACGTCCAAACATATAATTTGTAACTTGAAACGTTACGAAATGGATATATGACAGAGTGATATCAAATTGTCAAATGTTGGTTGTTTTACTGAACATGATATGATTCGTTTCGTCTCAGTGAAAGTAGGTTGGAATAATTTGGGGGCGTGTGCCGTCAACTGGAGTGTTGCATTAAAACAACGATTAGCAAAAAACACTAGCTATTATAATGTGTCTGTAGTGTCTAGTCCTCATAACTTGTCAGTTGAGATCTTTGTGTAATTTAAGCGAGAACGTACAAGTATTTATTGGAAACTGTATTGCGAGTGGAGACGGTTGAATTCTTCATGCTGTAAGATGTTTTCGCCATTGTGTATATTTTTTGAGCGTGAATAGCGTGATGTGTAATGGCTGCATGTCTTGACAGTATAAACTGGAATAACCACTTTTACACCACGATTGTACAAATAAACACCCTGATTTACAAAGCCCTGCACAATCGTAATTTAGTACCCAGCAATCTGACGTTAATTAGCCGCTACAATTATAAAACGATATATTTAATCTCAAAGCTGACACTTACACCAATGAAACGCACATCGGTGTAATATAAAACGCAGCGTTTCTGTAGATAATTAGGCGTTGACACGCGATGCGCCGCGGTATGCAGCACGCGTTCGATTGACTATTGCAGACGCTCCTTAACATTCCGCCATGATTATTGTTAAGACATTCGAAGTTTGAATTACGAAAGGAAGCACTGTTTTGATTTCGATAATATGTCACCTTACAAAAATCATTATGTCAGTTACATTTTAGAAAAAGAAAAAAAAAAAGACAGAACTTGTTTCCAAACTCTTTCGTAATAGTCTTTATTACTGGAGCGAATACATTATCGTTATGAAATGTTTACAGGTATAATGTATATTAATTGCTATAAATACTTATGTAGATTGTAGATAATGTGTTTCGGAAATATGTATGATGGTAGATAATGTCAATAACAAATCAAGCGACGAATTTGAAACGAATGATTTTGTTCAAGGAATTCCACTCTAACGATTATATATATACAAGCGAGGTATGCAGCTCTCATATTATATATATATATATATTTTTTTACAGAATTTGACATAATTTATAGGACCTATGCTACTCCACTCTGAGGAAAACCATATAGAAGATAGTGCTTATTTAGACTCTGTTACGTCATATAACTAAGAAGACTTCCCAGATAACTATGCACTGGCGTGTAAATTTGGTGCTCTCTTCCCATCAATGGGGACTTAATATCATGTCCAGCGGATCCCGTTGTCTGCACACTACAGCACCCTAATTGCGTAACACACTACTACTCTCAATTTAAATAATTTTGAAGCATATTGCTAATCCATTGCTCCATATGTTCGAAAAATGTGTCTATTCAACAATGTAAATGCCGCAATGAATGTTGTTGAACTGTCCTACTACTGTTTATCTCTGCATCAACTAAAGGTTGACTGCTAGAAAGTGCCTATGGCATTAAGTCCGCCTCTGTGATAGACGCTACTGAAGGTGCGAAGCTCGAAGCCTAATTCTCGACTGACTCTATAGAACGTGTAACGTTAAATGCGCAAAACCTCAGACACCTCAACTGATTTTTAATTCAATTGACCTATTTCAAAGAGAAAATAAGTCATTAAAAAATTGTAAAGGTTTTATGTGCTGTTTTAGTTTTACTGGCCATTCTGATCGTTTCTTGCGTCTGCGACGACGCTTTATCGAGGGAGGAGTCGACACCGGGCCGCTGCGCCGCGCTGACATTTGTTGCTTATTAATAAATAGACACGGCAACGTTTTTAATGAAGATTTCTTGAAAAATGTGACCTGTATTAAAAAGTGGTTCAATTAATTCTGCTTGTTATTCTGATCAAACTATTTTCAGGTTTTGCGCATTTAACGTTACACGTTGTATAGACTGCCATCGTCACACTAAGAAGAAGACGTGACCATCACTTCTCTTCAACCACTGCTTCAAAAATACCTCTTCCACGTGACATAACAACTACAACACACCATCTTACACACATCCCAAAAGTCGTAACCTACAAAAAAGTTATGAAAATCATCACATTACCACACTTATAAAGATCGAAACACGCTATCACCCTCCTATGAAAATCTTCCGCGTGTGTTACGTTACCTTAAAACCTCGCTAGTAAGTTGTTCCACGTCGTTTGACCGTACACATGATAGACTGAGAAAATGATGTGTTCTATGCCTTATGTAAGGTATTATCACGATGACGTAAGGGTAAGATAGTAAACACTAGTGCTTAATATTGATTGGCAGCCTAATGTTTTGTGGGGTAATAGTGTAATGGAATTGTTTTGTTCAATTGGTGTGGGTAAGATGAAGATGTTCGGGTTATTCGGGTATGTGTTTATGTCGGTTATGAAAAGCGAAGTTGAAGTCATTTAGGTAGGTAAATTGCAGCAGTTTGCAAATAAACGGCAGTTATTCTGTATACGAGTAGTTCCCTCCGAAACAGATTCAAATCGGTAAACTCTTTTGTTTTTAAAGTCAATCATTTGTTGTGTTATTATGTAAAAATCTTAACGTGAAAACTTTGGTAAAGTGAGCTTGAAGTAAACTATCGTACCACTTGAGATTGACAAGTCATTTCACCAAAGTTTTCACGTTGAAAATAAACCAGCTGTTTCATCTCTGATTTACACCCTAACTACGAATCTAATTACGAAATAATGCCACTAAACAAAATAATAACGAACCATCCAAGTGATGATTGTTAGTTTCTGAGTAAAACCGTTGAAGATAGAGAAACTGAATAAAGTTATAATACGAGTATTGCCATTTAATAAATCTTGTTTAGCACCCAATAACTCTTAGCGTGAGATATTCCTAAAGAAAACCAGATATCTTCACAATTAAGTGTTCAAATACCAAATCTAGAAACTTTCCCAGTGATCACGAATGCTGGCTGCAAATAAAATTGTCAAATAAAACTCGTAAATTAAATTAAATACTTCCAAACGCGTGTAGAAAGCATGAAAAACATTAAATTATTTTTGTTTTGTTTATTGTTAATTGTTTTGCGTGTAAATGTAATACTGGAAGGAAAATACATAGTTATAACAATTTGCACAATGTCTTTGCGAATGCTCTGTCTGTGTTTGATGCACTCATGCGCATCGTAAAGGCGGGTTTACAAACACATCTTTGGATCAATGATTAAAAACGAAATAATCGAAATAACAATATATACGAGTACAACCATGAATAAAGAGATAGTATATTTTTTCATAAAACATTCAAAGATACTGTAAAGATTAGCAATATAGACACGAGTTGATGAGTTAAGGTTTTCGAATTCGTGAATAATTTCTTCTTCCTATAAAATATCAGTCAAGCTATTCTGGCTACATTTGCAAAGACTTGGAAGATCACTGTTAGGCACGTTTGACTTTGAAAAATCATATTTAGTTATAGAACCATATAATAGAACTAATTAGACGGCACGGTTGGCGCTGTGGTTAAGCGATTGACTACTGCGCCGCGTGTCGCTGGTTCGATTCCCGCACGGGACAAATATTTGTATGACCTACAAGTAGTTGTTCCGGGTCTGGCTGTTTGTGTATGTGAGTTTAAATGTTTGTAAACGCACCCACAATACAGGAGAAATTCCTAGTGTGGGGCACGTTTAAAAAAAAATCTTTCCTCTTGCTTTGCAATTAAGTAAACGCAACTTTACCACATGATTGGTATGCGACTGTCCACCATTTTTAAGAGCGTCGCGTGCGCACAAAACAATCGCTAAGTTATTGGGACGCCAAATTATCGTAAGTAAAGAACCATAACCAGCAATAATTACTTTTTGCTAACATGCATAACACCACGCCTGCTGTATTCCGCAAAGGGTAAGGTAGAGGTGTACGTATAGGTCTTTGCCCTCGTAAAGGACTCTGTGTTTTTTTTTTTTACAGTGTGGCAGGGACATCGCTGCGCAAACGGCTTCAGTTCATGATTCTGAATCCCCATGCGTTGAAATTATTTGCCGATTATTAAAAACTAACATCCGCCCGCAACTTCGTTTGCGTAGAATTCGGAATTCCCGCCGTTTAAATCCTATTACCCGTTTTCCCGTCGGAATGAAGCTTTTCCCGCGGTAAAAAGCAGCCTATGTTCATCAGGGATAATGTTGGCTTCTAATGGTAAACCAATTTTTCAAATCGGTCCAGTAGTTTCGGAGCCTGTTCAATATAAACAAACTATCAAATCTTTCCTCTTTATAATATTAGTGTAGACAAGGAGCTGTCCCACATATTTTGACCGCGTAGGTATTGCACTTGGTAGGAAACAACGGATCTGTTTTTTTTAATAACCGATGAAAATTTTTAACGCAGTGTTGTCCAGAATCATATACTGAATCCATGGTGACAGGTTGTACGTCAGGTTGTATATTGTTGTTGTTTTTTTTTTTTTTATCTTTGTCTGTGTTTTAATACTTCGTCTATGTTCTTCCTGTGTTCCATAAAATGCTTTTTCTCTTTTCTTGTTTTCTATAGTAGGTAAACCCACATTTCGCCAGTTAAGTCCCATGTAAGGGGCTTGTGGCTAATTAATAACAGCCGCACGGGTCGATCGATCAGGTTAAGCTACGCTTGCCGCGGCTGGTCCGTGGATGGGTGACCGTCTTCACATACCAAGACCCCTCCGTGCCTCGGAAAGCACGTTAAGCCGTTGGTCCCGGTTGTCACTCGTGGATTTTTGACAGTCGTTACGGGTCGTCAGTACAACCAGTCTTACAAGGGGTATTGTATTACCCAGTAATTGGGTTGTGGAGGTCAGATAGGCAGTCGCTCCATGTAAGATACTGGTATTCAGCTGCATCCGGTTAGACTGGAAGCCGACCCCAACATAGTTGGGAAAAGGCTAGGCAGATGATGATGTTTAAGCCCCCCACGTAATAGGGGCGACCTTATTACCGTCAATCGGACACAAATCCAGACTTATTAGACAGGTTATTGCTGAGAATACTGAAACTGATTGCGTGATTCGCGTGAAAAAAGAAGAAATCATAAGAAATGAGGAAAGAATTAAGATCGTAATAATAATTGTTTGTTGAGTGTCGTATTCAATATTGGCTAATGTAGTATCAATAATGTGTTATATAATATAGGAAATTCAATCAGTGTCAAAGTATTGCATCAAAGCAAATAAAACATCTAAAGTTGTTTTAATTCTACTTTAAAATTTATTATGATTACTGTTATGTGCTACTATTTATATTTAATAAAAATACTTTTGGTTAGTCAGGTCATCAATACAATTAAATTATAAGTTTACTTTTTATGCATAAGTATATTATGCAAACAGCAGTGGTGTAGCGTGCCTTGGAGGGGCCCTGTATCAAAATTAGTTGGGGGGCCCAAATGAAGGGTAAAGATTTCTCACAAAAGAAACAAAAATGCTTGCATTAAATTAAAATAAATATTTATTGATTATAAGTTATCGCTTCCTCCTAGAAATTGTCATTTAGAATTTTGTCATTTCTGAAGTGAAAACTCTATAGGCACGTATGGCAGTTTTTTTATATGTTTTTTTCCCGGGAAGCACGAGATTAAGTGACTAACATTTTACTAATTTTTGCTTACACGCGTTAGGGGCCCCTGTAGCCCGGGGCCCCCGTATCATTGATACGGCTGATACGGCGGTAGCTACGCCCCTGGCAAACAGCCTCGTTTTTCTAGTAGTCAGAAGTGCGACTTCTGAGCGTCGAGCCTCCTAGGTTAGATCCACGGGTCGGGCTAAAAACCCAACAACTGCACCCTAGAATAGAATAGAATACTCTTTATTATGTACACCATATAAATTACAGACATAAATATAGAAATTTTACAAAGGGTGACACAATGGGCGAATACACAATTGCTATCAATTTGAATCATTTTGAAGCATATTGCTAATCTATTGCTCCATATGTTCGAAAAATGTGTCTGCTCAACAACGTAAATGATGCAATGAATGTTGTTGAACTGTCAAAATGAAACCCATTGCTACTAATAGATAGTGTGTTACGTAATTACCCCGCTGGTTGGTTAAAGCCCGTTTTCCGGCCGGCCCCTGATCCCAAATCCAGACTGGATTCAAGCCCGGTAAGCGGCAATAGACTTTTTTGAAGCTTAAGTTCTTAAGTATCTTATTTCAAAATATAATCGGTTTGATTATAAGACAAGTTACATGCAACATGGATGATAAAATACTACTATAATAAAATACTACGATACATTAGTAATCGATGTGCAGTGGATAATAAATAATTTCAAAACAAAGTTACTGTATCATTACTTCAGTACAAAATATTAATATTTATTTAAAATATTATTTATTTACTTAATATTGAAGGTGTATATCGCCTTTAAGTATGATCGAATTAGATTTTGTATGTTATTGGAATATTATATCTATAATTTTGTATATGTATAATTTTGAAGCTGTAAATTCTATTAGGTATAATATAAATAAAGTCCTCCAGCCGGTCGATTCTGTAAAAATCTCACCGTGAAATCATAAGTGAAGTGAGCACTTAATAGTGTCAATACCTACCATTACGGAATGACAGAGCTCACTTTCCGCTCACTTCACCTAAGTTCTCACGGTGAGATTTTTACAGAATAGCACTGCAGACTGTATTTCGGTCACGGCGGCCAATCTCAACGAAGACTATCCATCGGCGCGGGAGATATTACAGTGCACAAGTGTGTGCGCAGACACAGCTGTGCACCTGATCTCTCTCCAGTCGTGTCGGATTGCCGTCCCATCGGACTATGAGAGTGATTAGGTATACTCGTATACAGCATGACTTTTTTACCGTCTCCAAATTTTTACAGGGGTTCTACCCATGAATATGAACAACTTTTACTATGGAACCAACTCAGAGATCATGAACAAAAACAGCAGCTGTTTCATACATTTTGGTCAAGTAGGTATTGAACTTTTGTATTAAACTGCAGATTTTTTTTTTTCGTGATTTCAGAGTTGGTCCAATAGTGAAAGTTGTTCATATTCATGAGTAGAACACCCTGTAAACATTTGGGCCTGTAAAAAAAATCATCCAGTATGTGTGATATGAAAATGGAAATTCGTAATTTCAGACCAAATCATGAACATTCTTGTGGAAAAGAAATGACCAACTCGAAGGTCTAACTTCATAATTACGTATGTTGGAAACGAATCTTGTGCTAGATACATTTCGTGAGCTTTCGGAAGCTTTTGTAGTGCTACTAGTAATTAGTAATGGGTTATGTGAAACAAAGTTGCTAATCGGACCAATTATGAGATGCCTCCGAAGAAAACCACAGCACGATGGCGGGCTATTCTGTAAAAAATCTCACCTTTAATACTTAAGTGAAGTGTGCTGTCATTCCACCTGATGCTAGGAATTGATGCAGCTGTAGTGTGCGCTTTGCTTTACAAAACCATATTCCCAACAACATAACATAACACGCCTTGTTACCCTGAAGAGTTGGGCAGAGCTATAACTATAGTACACCCACATTAGAGGACCAGCCTACTGCCATCAACGGGGCACAAATCCAGACTCCGGTCTGCTACTGAGAAATTCCAGGTAGAAAAACCAGTAACACTTTGCCCGACCCGGGAAACGAACCCAGAAACTCATGCTCACCAGTAGCGCTTGCGACCAACGATGCAGCCCCAACAAATAAGCCAATAATATCAATTTAATTCACGCTGCCTTCATTTGAACGATTGCTTCAATTGTCAAAATAAACACAATGTCGTGTCTGTCGCGATGTGTATGTGTCGAACCGCGGAAAGGCGTGACTCTCGTCCACAATAAACTTCGACGCGGTAGGGTTGCCCAATGATATGATTAATATCTTTCGAGAATTAATTTCCTTTCGAAAATCTGAATAGCTATCGATTTCGAATTAGTTAGAAGCAAGTGGAGCAACAATGGGTATTGCTACACAGCGGGCTGGTTACGTTATTATTTGAATAGAAGGTTTGAGTTTCTTAGTTACAATGATCATAAATTACACTTGCGTACAAAAAAATGGCCCACACCATGCTCTCCATTTGAGAGACAATAACTCAAAAATCGTAATGAATATAATTTATTATTTTATATTGTGTGAAGGTAGGTAAGGTATAGTTTATTTGAACATACACTATATTTTGATACAAGCAATATTCTTGACCAGATCGACTCGATTCTTCAGATGTCTTCATCACTCACAATTTTGCTCGGAAAAAGTGTGACTATTTTTGTCAATGAAATTGACAAAAAGTTAAAATTCAGTATCAGTAGCAATAGGTTTCATTTTGACAGTACAACATCATTCATTGCGTTATTTACGTTGTTGAGCTGACACATTTCGCGAACATATGAAGCAATGGATTAGCAATATCCTTCAAAATGAATCACATTGAGATCCATAATTTGTCACGCTATTAGGGTGCTGGTGTATGAACGTAAACGAAGCAAGTGTTGTATGTAAGGACCGTAGTTGCTAGAGTTCTGTAGTTTCTGCCTGCCCAAATGGAAAAAACGGCATGAGATTATGTATGTTACTGTTCATATTACTTCGTCCCTGTATTGCTGACGCTTTAACACTTCACGTTGCTCCGTGCATGCCGACGCTATACTTCACATTACCAATTTACCACCCTGACGCGTTGGGTACATCGGAATGAACGTCAACTTAGACCGGCTTGACGTATACTGGCTTCCCTCGAGGCGATTGACCCCCATATGTGTGTGTATTCGCCATAAGTATTCCTGAAGAGTTCCTCTTGGTGCACATTCCCTTATTGTCCTATATCTTTATCATCATCAATCAAGTCATCATGATTTTGTAACATCTTCATGCAACTCGTTCAACCCTGCACGTCGCCAACAAAAACATCATGACGCAACTGATTGTATTGCACTTGGTCGTCGATATAATTGCGTAACAATGCAGTGCAGTGAAATTTGATGATAGCCCCCTGTGTGATGGTATGCGGCTTCCACTTAATTTGGTGATTTGTAGAGCAATGTAATATTATTACATCAGAAGGTTTATTTTCTTGATATGCACCTACCAAATTTTGTTATGTAGGTAGTAAAGTGTATACTATATTATAGACTTATTGGTGGAGTTTCTTGCCCGTTCGTCTTCATAGGTACCTACTACGCTTTGGAATGAGCACCTAGCTTCATCTTTCTGAGTGACCGACACCATGAAATTTCAAGTTCCTGTAATTGGTTTATTTGAAATAGTAAATGCTTTGAGTTTGGGTTTGTATTTAAAACATAATACCTTGGTCCGTGGATGGGTGACCATCTTTACATACCGAGATTCTTCGGTGCCGCGGAAAGTACGTTAAGCTGTTGGTCCCGGCTGTCATCCGTGGATCTTTGACAGTAATTACAGGTCGTCAGACCTCAGAAGCCCGAAAGTCTGACAACCAGTCTTACCGAGGGGTATCTTATTAACCAGTAACCCAGTGTGGAGGCCAGATAGGCAGTCGCTCCATGTAAAATACTGGTATTCAGCTGCATCCGGTTAGACAGAAAGCCGACCCCAACATAGGCCTTTATCTGTGTTTCTTGTCTTTATCTGTGTATTGTTTATCTGTGTCTCTCGCCCGCTCCGGGCGAGTACAAAAATTATCGACTTCCAAACTTCGGGCTGTTACTAAGAAATTCCTAATGAAAAATCTCAATAACACTTTGCCCGACCCGGGAATCGAACCCAGGACCCCACGCTCAGCAGTCGTCCTTGCTACCACGAGACCAACGGGGCAGTTGCTGTACTTATTTACAGTTTATTCAAAGTGATAATAAGTTTACACAGCTAAAAAGTACGTCGTTTTAACTTGCAATATTTGTGCATGTGTTCACTGTTTTTAATTTTGTAGATATTAAACATGTGACGTCACTCGACCATGGTTTTGTTTCAAATGAATAGTTGACGCACAAAAGACCAACATTGTAATTGTTGTATTGTATTTAATCAGCTCAGAATTTGCGTGTTTTCGAGCTGTTTTTGTAATATGGGATCTGAAACAGTTTCAAGCAAACATCATGGCAACATTTTAGGCATACTTAAAGTTTATTGCTCCGCCGGTCGATTCTGTAAAAATCTCACCGTGAAATCATAAGTGAAGTGAGCCCTTAATAGTGTTAATCCCGAGCATTAGGAATGAATGACACCTCACTTCCCGCTCATTTCACCTAACTTCTCACGGTGAGATTTTTACAGAATAGCACTGCTTTTATGCCAATTTATTTGGGGTCGACACTACATTTTTTTTCTTCCATACTTCTCTCTTAGTCGTCATCTCGGTAGTCACTCTATTTCTAGCCATATCATCTTATACACAGTCCTTCCCCTACTCTTTTAGCCATGCGTATTCATACTAAAAACTTTCCTCACGACATTCTTCTCATTCCTCCGTCAAGTTTATTATTCTGTAATACTTACATTTGATATTATTGTTATGAATATTTCAAGAATGTTGGTCGACCTATTATTGGCGACTGTATAAGTCTGATGCTTTGTAACTATTATTATTCTTATGTAAAGCTGTATACAGAAGCTGTTGGTTTGCCTTTAATAAATAAATAAATAAAAATAAAAGACTGTCAGTTTTATATCTGAACAAGCCATGTCCCCGGTGGGATTTCCAATCGGCAAAAATTACAAACTTCCATACAAAATTTCAATCCCTATCTAACCCCTTTAGGGGATGAATATTCAAAAATTCTTCCTTATTGCTCACTTTACACTTGTGTAAAATTTCATGTTTCTAGACCCAGTGGTTTAGGCTGTGCGTTGTCTGTGTGTGAATAAATAATGGTTTTAATATTAGTATTAAGTAGATAATAGATCTAAATAGCAATCTTAGGCTACGGTGTTTAGAACGTCTTCGAAATGATTATAATTTAGTTTAAGACTTAAATTATACCCGTAGTTTAATACTTCACTATCTCTGATGCTTATAAACTTCGAATGACTGCAATTGTAGCAGAACTACTAACCTACGAAAATAATAAAATAATCAAATAATCACCTATCAAATAACACCACATACAGCTAATCATAAATTAAGCAAATCAAACTGACGTATCAAATCCAAACCGACACATCTTTTAAAGCAGAATCGAAGCAAATTCTGAAGGAAGTATCGTTCATATTAATACAATCTAGATAGAAAATACCAAAACAGATGCATAGCTTGGCAATCTCAATCCAACCCAGTCCGGCCTAGGAACGCAGCTCGCAGGAAGCCACGAGAATTCTAAGTCCTGACTGCGTGTGGCAACTGCCTTAAATGTCTCGTAAAGTATTTCCATTTTGCATATAACTAGCGATATCTTGAAAGTGTTTAGAGCTCGGCAAATAACTTTGGAGCGGCTGAATTAAATGATTGGGGAGATAAAGATGGAAGTTGCGCTTATCGAGGTATGAGAGGTTTATTTCATTCAGGCGGCCGTTTTTAATCGACTTTATCATGATTTTGAGATGGTACGCCGTTAGACATATGTTTTTTTTTCGTCGCAATGGTTCTCTCAGGTACTGATTTTTCTGAACACTTAACGAGAGTGGGATATCTATTAATAAATATTTTTCATAGTAGCGTTTTCTGGGGCTTGTATACATAAGTTAAAGAAGTAAAATCTAAACATAGGTATCGTATCTATACATAGATAAATAGTTACCTAGATCTAAAACTCTTTATTATATTATATATATCTACCATAAAAATTGCAGATGTAAATATAGAAATTTTACAAAGAGTAATAAAAAATCTAATGACTTACGCAAGTAAAAAAGCTCATATTTCAATTTTCAAGAACACACCACTCGAGATTCGCGGAGTTTGAAGAACTTTAAAAGTCATCGGTCATTGCCACGCCGATGTTATTAGCTGCGTTTAAACTATACTTAGGTACAAATGCACACTTTATACCCATTTAGAACCTAAGTGCTACTCCTGCGTGCCTTACATCTATTACTATGAAAATTATATCCTTTATACCGCTTTGGATGCAAACTTTTAGCGCAAATGACGTCCAGATAGCGCATGAGCTCCTTGTTTTTGTGCAATTTATGCGCAAACGCATTGCACAATGTGTGTTGTGAACTCGTATAACGTGCATCGGTGTTTCTGATACAGCATTCGTTAGGGTTCAATGAGAAAACTTTTAATAATACATTCGTACGGTTTCCACCAAGTATTCGTCTATACGTTTTTTCGAAAGAACAAAACGTAATATAACACCAGTAATCACCCGGCACGCAAATTGAGTATCACACTATCAGTCGGAATCTGAATAATTTTGAAGCAATCTGCTAATACATTGCTTCATAAGTTCTAAAAGTTTGTCTGCTCAACACGTAAATAACGGATTCCGATTGATAATGTGTTACGCAATTGCCCCGCTGGTTATGCAGAGGTGTACCCGCATTTCGTCAGTTATCCTAAGGTCCCATGTAATAGGGGACGAGCTTATCCCTTCATCTGTGGCATTCGCCCGCTCTGGGCGAGTACACATTACCGCGTCTGTGTCCGTGTGAGCGAGTTAGATACAGCTTTTATAAACTTTACTAAGACAGTGATTAACCGCCCGCTCCGGCCGGTACACAGACGCGGTAATCTGTGTACCCGCCCGCAGCGGGCGAGTGACACAGATGAGCTATTATTGTCATCAACCGGGCACACTTCCGGGCTGCTACTGGGAAAAACCGAATATTACTTGACCTATCCCAGAACCTCATGCCCAGTATTCGCACTTGCGAACTAGACCAACGAGGCAGTCAGTTTCTCCGAAGTTAGTGTCCATGAGATTATAAATATCACGGGCTGGAGCGCCCATCTTCGTGCTAATGCGTCCTGCTGTAATCTTAGATGCGTCTCGCGTTCCTGGTTCGTCGTGATTATGGCATTATCCCCCAGGATCATTCACTGTTGTGCTGTCTTGGTTTATAAGGCACTTAGCTCCATACGTCGTGTTGTGTGTTTAAAACTCTACGTTGAAATCGAAATCCAGTACCTAAAGGCTCGTGGCTAAATGATGCCACCCGCACGTGTCGATCGAAGCTATGATTTTCGCGGTTAGTTTGTTGATGGGGTGACCATTCATTCTAAAAGTCTGACAACCAATCGTACCAAATGGTATCGTGTTATCTAGTATCTGGGTTGTGGAGGCCAGAAAGACAATAGCTCCATGTAAAATACCAGTATTTAACTGCATTTGGTTAGAGAGGAAGCCGAGCCTAAAATAGTCTGGAAAAGGCTAAGCAGATTGATTTGAATCGAGTTCCTAAACATTCAAAACTTAGGTATTTGATTTTTAAAGAAAATTGTTCAGTGTATTGTTTTTTATTTAGTTTGCTCCTGAACAGAACCCATGCATATTTCCGAAACACCTACTTTGTTTACGTTTATGCAACAATAATTTCCGCGGATCCTTCCGTTTATACACCATTGTGTTTACCACTCGTTGAACACTCTCACCAACCTTATAATCAACAGACTGTAAACTTGATATCATATCGAATGTTATAATTATAATTTAAAGAAAAAGCAGCGTTAATGCTAAGTATGTACAGTCACCAATAGTGTCGTCGGATATAGTAAGAAACCAATGGATGTTTTCGAATGCAATTTAATTTGATAAATGAACTGCGTCAATCAACTCAGCCTATCGCAGTCCATTGCTGGACATAGGCCTCTCCCAGACTGCGCCACAACACCCTGTCCTCCGCCTTCCGCATCCAGTCTACCCCAGCCACCTTCATTAGGTCGTCCGTCCGTCTAGCTGGGGGGCGTTCCACACTACGCTTGCCGATACGCAGTCTCCACTCCACAAGCTATATCGATAACTCCGGTTCTTTTCCGGATAATTTCATTCCTGATTTTATCCTTCAAAGATAATGAACTGTTTGTTTTCTATTAATTAAATTAATTTTCATTCGTAAATATCCATCACTTTCTTACTAAACTTCGACTATATCCGACGACCCTGGTTACTTATCTCCTTTGGTGTCCGTACCTAAGTACTTATTATCTTTTCTGTGGTACCTAATGCTCACAGCCTAGGCTTAGCAGTGGTAATATATAGGTATATCGTAGAGAAGAAGAATCCATGAAGGTGAAAAAAAAAAAAAAAAAATCTGAACATTTTTAAAAAGTTTATTAAATTGGTTTTTATTTCCGCGCGGATGTTGGAAATTATCCGACGGGATTGTAGCCTAGGACGCCATCTATCTCCTTGCCATATTTCTTTTTTTCTGTGTACAGACAGAGTTACTTTCGAATTTATGATATTAAGTATGGATTTTTACTAACGTTCTTGTTCTAGGTTGTTTGGTAAATAATAATTGTTTGTTTATTTTGGGAGTCTCCCAATGTCACGCCGTCTGTCATGTCAGGCAATCATAAAAACAAAGAGATATTTACAAAAAATAAAAAAAAAACAGAAGAAAAGCCGTCAATAAACAACACATTCTCTGCATTCAAAGGCCAATTTATTTGTAACCCTATTTGCGTATAACAGAACTTAAGTGCGAAGAATGCACATAGGACGAATACTTAGATAGATTAACACTGTGCATGCGTGATTAAGATTTTCCGATCTCTGACTAATCACTTCGTTGTAATTTAAAGTAGGTGAGTGAACCTCCTTGCACATACAATGCAAACGGATGTTCTCGGCATTTAAAGGGTTAAGTGGATGCGCTTTGATATTTTGCTAAAGGAAATGCAAATACGTTTAAGTATAGAAGAGATAGTATTTAGTGGTGAGAGTAGGTTATGTGAACGGGTTCTGTCTAAATACGTTTCAGGATTTTGCAAGTAGTTTCGTAAATAATAAGGATGCTTGTATGGAAACTTTCTCATTTTATCGCTTAGATATGGAGGTTTATTTATAACGAAGATTGAAGTTACGTGACGTTCAAACGTCAATAATGTATGGTTAAACAGCCGCTAATCACTAATTCACTTTAAGCAACTTTTTATGAATAAAAGCAACTTTTATTTTTTATAAAGCTAATTTTTTTGTAAATGTGGAGGGTTATCTCCGGAACACACAGCTTTAAAAGATCGAATGGTACACTATTCCAGATGGTCATCGTAACTAATATTATAAATGCGAAAGTAAGTTTGTTTGTTACCTTTTCACGCCTAATCCACTGAACCGATCATCATGAAATTTTGCATAAACCTATACCAGCGTACTTACGTTGTCAGGTGTAGGTATAGAAAAGGACATAGGGTACAATTCGCCCAGAAAAAAATACTGTTGCCGAAGAAAAGAACAATAACTTTCGACGGTCACAATTGCTTTAGGACGGTAGATGGCGCTACGTGTCTTTCGAATCATGATTGTATTATACTATATGACCCGATTTTCTGAGCATTATTCTAACAAAAAGTACTAGGATTGCATGAAATAACGAAAGTATTTCAATCATTAGTATTATGCTTTTAATAGGATTAGTTTTTTATAACCTGGGTTAACACCTAGGATACTTTTTATCCCTGTAATACGTTTCCGTGGGATGATTTCCGACCACCACGCGGACGAAGCCTCGGGCAAAAGCTAGTAACCTAAATATTATGTAAATATATACAAAAAAGTACTTAATAACTAATGAAATACTATCTTAACTTCATGCAAACCTAGTACTTTTTGTTCGGTTAGTGCTCAGAATTTGTGCACAGCGTGTCGTGAACAGAATATCATCTTCACATGTAAAATGCACCCGTGCGAAGCCGGGGCGGGGTATAAAGTAACTATTGAATTCAAGATTTCATTGTCTACAGCTGCGTAAAAAGTGCGTGCCTTACAGTCATTTCGCTTATAATCCAATGCTTTATCTATCTCATTAAACTGTATAACATAATTTTAATTAAAAAATCTATTCGTTTGTTTCAGGTAATGCAACATTTTCATCTACTCTACTTATTTTACTTTCGGAGATTTCAAGGTAGGATTCGTTTTGCGCACCGACTAAAAACTTTGTGCGTTATATTGTATTGCATATTGCTATTCAGGGTCAAATTAACTTAGTTAGCGAAACTCCACAGTCGTGTTATGTATCAATATCTAAGCTTGATAAAACAAAAATAAATGTTTAGTTAATTGAAATATCAGCTTAAGCAATCAGTTTTGTTTTGTTGTGTAAACCTTACAGATCTAATGGGTATCGGTACGCGATAGAACATTAAGCCTTTACTGCATGATATATTAAATAAGTGACAATTTTTTTTATGTTAATGTCTTTATTAAAGCTTCAGAATTAATTATAGTGTTTTTTTTTTATTTTTTTTTTAATGTCCAATTGGTATGTGATGATAGACAAAATAGTTGTGTTTTATTATTGCTAATGATATGAAAAACAAACCCCATTAGGATTTATACGATAGTTTTTTATTTTTTTAGAGTAAAATAAACTGTAAACATGTCAAACCATATATGGTTTCCTATGCGGTAAAGGGTTAAAAGAAACTGATTTTCTCAACTTAAATATACTTCAAGTAACTACACCAGAGGTCACTGACTCCACAAAAATATATCATCATATTGTTTTATTTTTATTTTATCGTGTTTAGGTAACTGTCACGTCTGCGGAGTTTCGCTAGCTAATTTTATTTGACCCTGTATTTTACGAAAATGGATGGAAAGATTTTTTGTTTGATTCTACTCGGAACTATTTTACGATTCTTGGTACTTAATTACGTTCTACCTCCGTGCAACATTACTGACGCATTTAGAAATATTTATTATCGATCATCTAAGGAAACTTCGCAAAAAGTATTACGCTAGTTCATAATAAATACCAATAATGCCTTATTTGTCAAACAGGACGAAGGGCTTAGGAGAAAATTACGAACATCCATATAAATACATTAATAAATGTAAGCTTTTACGGATGGCCGTCCGCTTAGATTGATCGATTGATTCATTATGTTTAGATCTCTCTGTGACAGCGAGAGAAATCGATTTACACTTCCTGTAACGAAAATTGGCTCAGTAGTTTAGTTTGGTATCATTTTAATATAATTTATCTGTGTCTATGATTTAGTGTAGGTAGCATACCTACCTGTTTGACTTGAAGGTTACGTTCATCTTAACTTTTATGCAGTGAATTTAATGAGTTTCTATTAAATACTAAGCTTTCCAACTCCAAACATTTTTATCAATTTAACCATTTAAGGGCACTTTTGAGTTGTCAAGGAGTCAGTCAGTTAGGAAATTGGCAATTCCAAAACGTAGATCTCTATCGAGAAGAACGGGCAAGAAACTCTTGATGAAGTTCTCTCAACTTAAAGGTTTCAAGTTTGGCCTTTTCTTTGTTTTCTTAGGTCAATTAAAATGATAAACTTCGTGATCTTAACTACCTGTATCCAACACAGATAGTGCCTAGACTCGCAAAGGTTCCTAAAACCTAAAAGTACCCACACAAACCAAACATTAACTCCAAAGGTCTCACTTACTTAACGCGGCGGCAATCCAAGCGAAATGTTTACACCGGCTGACCGCATTCCGCGCATGCGTCCGACGCCAGTCGCTCGCGCCGAATGTTCTGCACTCCTTTTACTGCACTGCGCTGCACATTTGTGTGCAATCCAGTGCATTAGGAAATGAGTAGGGTGCGTCTATTCCGCTGGATGATACGGCGTACAAATATCTGGGGTATATTTTGTTCATATTTCGTGCAATCCAGTATATTGGGCAAGGAAAGGGCGTGGCTTCAGAGGGTCTAGACAAAATCACACTCTCTCGGCGATATCAATGATGGAAAAGTCAAAAATGTAAGGGACTGACATAAGCTAACAGAAACTTATATGTCAATCCCGTTGAAAGTCGTTGTATAGAAATACGAAATGCTTTGAAAGCGATTACCACTTGTCTAGGCCCTCTGGTGTCCCTAGCAAAATGATTAAAGTAATATGATTGAGGTTTTTGGGCTAAATTGATAGTTATGGTAGAATCAATTTCTCTCTCATTGGAACCCAAAAGATCACTACTCCACTTTTCCAGAATATTCAATCAAATACCTTAGTGTAACTCAATAGTTTCTACGTAGACACACGTTCAGATAAAGAAGCCAATGTTTTGATAAATGTCAACACCTTTTTTTCTAGCTACGACACGAAGCTAGATTTATTCAAGCAGCTTCGGGGTAATTATGCTAAAAATTTCGTCACTGGGCGTGTCAAAACTGGACAAGATTAATTATCATAATTGTGCATAAAATGACAGGTTGCTCATAAGTAGTAGCTGATGTATATTCGTCGTTACGGTCTTATAATTATAACACACTAGCTTCTTGCTCGCGACTTTGTCTGCGTCGACTTCTCAATTGGGTCCAGAGAGAAATGAAAAATACAGAAGCTAGTTTTAATATACACTGATAACAGTCGTTAAGCCATGTCATTTACCGGGATAAAAAACATTACATGTGTGAATCCAGGCTATAAACTATATGTGTGCCAAATTTCATCCAAATCCGTTCAACCGTTTTTGCGTGATTGAGTAACAAACATCCAAATATTATACAAAACATAGTAAGATTTCCCTCGTTGACTTTTACAATCGCGCGCGATGATAATGCGTAATAAAAACCTGTGTAAAATAGATGAGGATTTTTCCTACGATTTGGTCATAAAACATATTGGAAGTATTTTACCCTTGTTTCCACATTGCAGTTTACTGATTGCTGACTGTCTGAAAAAACTTGTCAGCTATGAATGATGAAGTTTTCAGGAGATGATTAAAGTTTCGGTGTTCCTGAAAATAGATGCAGCTTCAAACTCAATATCCTTTATCAAGAAAAAATATTTTAGTAACCTGCACCCTAATTGCGTAACACACTATTACTATCAATTTGAATCATTTTGAAGCATACTGCTAATCCATTGCTCAATATGTTGGAAAAATGTGTCTGCTCAACAACGCAAATAACGCAATGAATGTTGTTGAACTGTCAAAATGAAACCCATTGCTACTGATAGTGCGTCACGCAATTCCGCCCGCAATTATGCCCGTTAAATAAATACACTCATCATCATCATCCGGAACTGGACGGGAAATTGCCCGTTTGCCGATCACTGATCAACATCTAGGTAACATTAAATTAACTCAGCGTATTGCAGTCATCTGCTGGACATAGGCCTCTTCCAGACTGCGCCACGACACCCTGTCCTCCAAATCCCACATCCAGTCTTATTCCACCTTTTTAAAGTCATCTGTCCTCTGTGTCTAGCTGGAAGTTCTACGCTGCACCGGTACGCAGCACACACAATCAGTTCATTCACAACTATAACCAATCAAAAACCGCCTTTCGATACACTGTTTTTTGTTAGTTATATGAACATAAAGCGCACATAATGCTCCTTTATTATGTGACATTGTCGTAAAGGGCCTTCACCTTACTCCAGTGAGTGCAGTCGAGCGTGGCGGTGACCTCTGGTGTCAACATGTTTTCAAGTTTGGAGCACAATATATGACACGTCGAAAGCAAGGGTCATATTGAACATTCTGCGAGCAGCGATTATAAAGTGGTAAACTAAAGTGGTTTATGGTGGAAGGGACTTTGACGTGCAACCTTTTACCATGGATTCAGCGTGTCGATTCTGTAAAAATCTCACCGTGAAAACTTGCGTGGAGTGAGCTGTCAGTGTCATCCCACTGACGCTAGGGATTGACTAAGCCAACATTTACAATCATAATCGAGATTTTAATAACATTTTTGTATGCTAATCCTATTGATCATTTTATAATAATTTCAAAATTAGTATTTTAATTGTCAAAACATATGATATCTTATTTTATATGTTCAGTGTTAGAAGAACATCAATAGATTTTGACCAATGTGATTATCATCTTAAACGTCATGCTGTCAAGCATTAAAAACGATTCTAAAACAAAAATAGTTCAAAACTAATCAATAAACCGTCTTCTTCTTCATGTCCCTGGCACGACTTAAACCGTACAAACACGAGTTATAGGTATATTGTTTGTTTACACATCACTCTTTTCATTGGCCTTCCACCGTATTCAAGGCTAACTTTCAGCATTTCTTTTGCTCCCGATAAGTACGTCGTTTTTTGACGCCATTGAAACGAGATTGTTATTCATCGATTTGAGTAGCGTGAAATTCGCTTGTACGTTATTTATTCACATAAGCATGCCAATTTAGTAGATACTGATCAAATTTTCATAGTGAGTTCTTCTGTATAAATAAAGCAGTTTCGTGATTGACTGACTTTTGTATGACTGACAGACAGTTGTTGGTAGTTGTTCCGGGTCTGGCTGTTTGTGTATGTGATTTTAAATGTTTGTAAACGCACCCACAATACAGGAGAAATTCCTAGTGTGGGGAAACGTTTTTTCAAAAAAAAAAAAACGGAAAAAAACGGACAATGTAAATTGAAAATTCTAAATTTGTAAACGTAGCCACATAATTAGTTCGAAACATATGTTCCTACACAGTTTTAGATGTGCGCTAAAAAAGTATTTTTCGAAAAAAAATCCCTGTTCGGGACAAACTGGTAATTTTGAATTTACTTTGCTAACGGAGCATGAATGTGGATCGCTATAAGAGTAGGGAAAGGGCAAGAGAATAATATATAACCGAACTAGAAGATCCTGGCTTTTATGTTAAAAATAAAACACTGGGATATTGAAATTTTTATGGTACTTTGCATTTGACACACTATTTTGCTCTTTTTTCTAAGACTTCTACTGCTTTATTTGTCTAACGTGTATTTTAACCGCGAAGATTCAAAATTTATGGTGTCCAATACATGGACAGAGCCCCATATAGAGTTAATATGCTAACGAACTCACGGATAGCAAAGCTAGCCGATTCATGTACTTTTTATTAGACTTTGGTTGACGTCTCCTCACAAAAAAGCAGTTTTATCAATTACAGCACGCGAAGAGACGCGTTTTCACTATTTTACCACGGCTATTGTGAATTTTTATTAAATTCAAGATGGATTATCGTTTATGATTGGATTTATTATCAGTGCTTTCATCTTTCGCTATCTTTCAACATCTGTTAAAGTATTCATTCTTGGAGCCACGTTTTAATACAATACAATGGAAATGCTGAAGAAAGCTCAATTTCCTTTTTCGTATTCAAGTTTTGTAAAAGGGTATTCAGTTTTGATTGACAAATTAACTTATTTTAAAAGTGAGAGTTATGTTGCTGGCGATTTCAATGAAGGAAGACACTTGAGGAAAATTTTTGACCAAAATGACCGCGCTTCAGGTTTTTTTTTTCTTACTTTCATCAAACGCCTTTATCTCATCTTTAACTCTAGGTTTATAGGTTACACGCTTTTGGTAAAACGTCATCATCTGTCTAGCCTCTTACCAAGTATATTGGGGTCGGCTTCCAGTCTAAGCGGATGCAGCTGAATACCAGTACTTTACACGGTGCGACTGCCTATCTGACCTCCACAATACATTTACTGGGTAACACCCCTAGACAAGACTGGGTGGCAGACTCTCGGGCTTCTGACTACCCGTAATGATTTATCAAAGATCTGTGAATTACAGCCGGGCAGGTTTTTGTCACAACTTATAGTAGATAAACAATAGCTTACGTACAGACTTTTTGAGAAGTAGGAATATTGCCTGTTGATACTTCTACTTTCAAAAACCATGTATTCTATTATATCTATTCACCCACAAGGGAATAAAGTACACGTGGCTTTCAAATTCCCATCATATACTCGTACAACGCCTCCCACTGCTCAATGCTAAGTAATTAATTAGTGAACATAATTTCACTGACACGTGAAATAATTTCATTAATTAATCGCGACGCTGCGCATGCGGCGGGTGCGGGCAAGTGTCACGCTTGCTACAGTAAATAGAGATGTGCAGAAGGCTCACTAAGTTACAATACTATAGTTGGGTGCATTTTAGTAGTATTAGCATAGCTATATAATATATTATAATATACAACGTGTAACGTTAAATGCGCAAAATCTCAGACACCCCTACTGATATTTAATTCAATTGACCTATTTCAGAGAGAAAATAAGTCATTAAAAAAATTGTAAAGGTTTTATGTGCTGTTTTAGTTTTACTGGCCATTCTGATCGTTGCTTGCGTCTGCGACGACGCTTTACCGAGGGAGGAGTCGTCAACGGGCCGCTGCGCTGCGCTGACATTGGCTTGCTTGACCTATTAATAAATAGACACGGCAACGTTTTTAATGAAGATTTTTTGAAAAATGTGACCTATATTTAAAAGTGGTTCAATTAATTCTGCTCGTTAGTCTGATCAAACTATTTTCAGGTTTTGCGCATTTAACGTTACATGTTGTATAATATATTAATATATAATATATTTCTTCGTAGGAATTCGAACAATGAACATATGTATCGTTTTTCATTAGTGAACATCCGATTTTGTTAATTGATATCTAACGATGTTGTCACAACGATATAAATATGTAGTTTCGGGATGTTTACTGACTTTATTTCTTTTTTTCTACTAGAATCTGGATATACCTATGTGAATCAATGATTGCATTTGTCACGTTGCTGTCAAATTAAAGGTACTTAATGAAATGCACTTAATGAAAAAAAGTTTGGGCAAGCACGTTGCGTACGCAAACAGTTTTTTTGTTTTTGTTTAATAATGATTATGAGAGTAGAAAATTAGAAATAGTGGCCACTATTGGGCTACCATGTATTATATATTTAGTTTCTATTGGTAGTTTTCAGTCTCTGTTTTTCGAAAGGCAATCAAACGATACAGCATGTCGATTCTGTAAAAATCTCAACTTTAAAACTTGCGTGGAGTCAGCAGCTGTCAGTGTCATTCCACTGATGCTAAGCCACGGATTGACTAAGCAAACATTTACAATCATAATCGAGATTTTAATAACATTTTTTTATGCTAATTCTATTGATAATTTTATATTATTTCAAAATTAGTATTTTAGTTGTCAAAACATTACTATTTTGTGGGGGTTTAAAATAAAATAGCAAAACAGAAACTTAGAATATAAATTTTTGTTTTCTTTTTACTATTTTTCTTAGACTAAAACCACACAAAATAGTAATTTTTTCATAATTAAAATACTAGCTTTGAAATTTTGTAAAATTATCAATAGGATTAGTATAAAAAATATTATTAAAATCTCGATTATGACTGTAAATGTATTCTTGGTCAATCCCTAGTATCAGGTGGGATGACACTGACAGCTCACTCCACGCTCACTTCACCTAAGTTTTCACGGTGAGATGGTTATAGAATCGCACTGCAGGTATACTAGCATGATTGACAGCAAGAATATCAGGGAATCGTTTGCCCAATGTGTAAAAGAAAAGTCTTATTTTCCTTTCCCTTTTTATATGGAGACTCATTTTCTGAAGTTGGCTGCAAACTATCAAATGCTTCAATTCAGCGTGTGCGTGAAGTGAGCGTGGAGTGACTCGTCAATAGTGTCAATCCCTAGCATCAGCATGACTCACAGCTCACTCCAAGCTCACTTCGCCTTAGTTATCACGGTGAGATTTTTCCAGAATCGACCGGCTGTTTTTACCTACTCGTAAACACACAACTCCGTGTTACCTATTCGCAACAGTCGTACGTCAGTTGTTAGTCGTGGACCTTCTCTACTAACTTGTATGACGTTTCCTTCATTGTGCCGTGTGAACAGGGAGAAAGCGATGTGTTCGCAGAAGATATAAACAGTAGGGACGTGTTCATACAATACTCTATAAATATACTCACCTACCTGCCTAACCTGTGGGGCTTTGTTGAGAGAAACGATCAGGTTTGTTAGGGGTTTCACACTGGATTTCATTATTATTTGTTTAGTTTCGAATCTATGGAGGTAGAGTCGAACTTCGCAGAATCATGTTGTGTGTAGGAAAAGATAATAGAAAGCGGAGCTGAGAGTATTTTGGCTGAAGTTCGCTGAAGATGGCATCTTTAACTGGTTAACTATAAGGCCCATCGTCCAAGACCGACGCCACCAATCATAAATTAGTTAATAACGGCTCTGTAAGTACCACTTCAAGAGAAATAGCTACTGGTGCTGTGACATTGTGGCTACTCACTGCGTCGCTTTGCGCTGACAACGTGACATTTCTTAAAAATAGAATAGAATACTCTGTAAAAAAATTTAGTTTTTGAAATGTCACGTTGTCATCGCAAAGAGGCAATTGGTCATTTGAGTTTGTAATAAAAATAATAAATCTTTTGCGTAACGTCGTCGCAGACGATGGCTTTATCCATTTCCGTCTTGAAGACTAGCCATTGGGCAAAAATTTTACATAATAATTATTTTAATCGCGCCCCCAGGCAGACGATATATTTCAAGGTTTCTATAATGCTTAGTTGCTGTAAAAATATAGATTTTATGTTCGGTTTAGACCTCATTTTTTTCGATAGTGCATCTACATAAGTTACATATATTTTTTTAAAATTATTTTATTCAAAAAACTGTGGTAACCGAGAGTTTTTCGCACAGGCCGGCCCCGCGTGGTGGATTTCAGGGAAACCTTCAAAAGGCACCCAACCTCTGGGAAGGGGAGATTGGGGAGTGTGGGATTTTTACCTCATTAAAACCACCCCGGTGATCACCATCAGCACATAGGGGTGGTCCCGGTTTCTCTTAAAAGACCAATTCCGGAACCCCCCTGTGCAACGCCTGTGGTGGATTTCGGCCTACATTCTCTCCCAGAGAGGAGACCTGTGTCCCAGCAGTGGGGACATTATAGGCTGATTACCAATATTACCAATATTATACCTTGGTACAGACGCCAGCACATCAAGTTACTACAATCTGCCAGATTTCTTTAATAGATTTTCAACTTTATCGCTAAAGCATAAGGTTCAAAGTTGATTGGGAAAATCTGACAGTTTCGGGTAGCTTGATGTGCTGGCGTCTGTACTTATGATAGATCTTTATCACGAATTAAAATCCCCGTTTTAATTAAATGTTGAAAGTAAATAACTTCATAAAAAGTATGTATCCTTATTAAACGCTGCCAATCGCGACCTTCGCTTTTTATTGTCAACTTAAAATTAAGTTTTTGCGAAAGTTAATGCCTACTTATGTTGCAATATTTGGGAATTTTTGTCTGAATTTATACCTATTTGTACGCACTGACAATCTCTAAGCATGTGTTCAGTAATACTTTAGACATCAGAAATAACTTTATAAATAATACTTGGTTTCGTTTTTCGAGTCTAGTTCAAGTACAGGGAGGAAAATTGTTAAACAAATTGACACCCTCCGTCAATTGACCGTGTTATAGCCATTTATAGAATGACAGTTGTAATTCGAATATTATACGGACAGTTTAAGTTTGTAGTCCATTTGCTTAATAATTTATTTCCCTGACTTTACATAGAAAGTAAAAAGAAGACCACCAATTAAGATCAATCAACCAACTGAGGCTACTCAGGTCGACTGCTGGCCATATTTAGGCACCTTCAAAGTTGCTTTAGAACAGCTTCAGGACAACTTGGGTTTTTGGAGTAGCCCTAAAATCGATTGTTAAAATAAGGACTGTTAGCTGGCTGACTGTGGCTGTTATATGTGATAATGTTTACGCAACAAGCAGTAGCAATTGCTTTCATTCTGACACTTCAACAACATTCATTGCGTTATTTACGTTGTTGAGCAGACAAATTTTCCGAATAATTGAAGCAATGGATTAGCAATATCCTTCTAAATGATTCAAATTGACATTTATAGTGCAATACGCAATTAGGGTGCAGGTAATTTCCTCAAAAACCCTAACTACGCTATCAACCGCGGTCATGTCCACATTGTTATCAAAATCAGTACAAAAGTATGTTAAATGTCGTCATGCGAAAACTGGGAGTGCACAAATACAGTGTGATCTTGATTATTTATTATTATTTGTTTATTTATGTAATACTTCAAGTACATAAATGAAGCAGTGCTATTCTGTAAAAATCTCACCGGAAAACTTACGAAAGTACTACGCCTTAAGTACGAAAACAAACCAGTTTTTTTTTATCGTAACTACCTTCATTCTTAATGACTTTCTTCCAGCCAGTATTTCCTGACAATAGGCTAAAATTATCTTCTTTCAAACGACTGCTGACTCACTCGACTTCGATGATCGACAGTTAAGTAATTGCTTTCGACTTCCCAAGGTGTTATTAGGCTTGTCAGAATGACGCCGCGAAGTATCAAAAGTTTTGCATGAAGCTTTCTGCTTTGTTTGTAGTATTTTGATGGATACTTAAATATGCCATATACAACGTGTAACGTTAAATGCGCAAAACCTCAGACACCCCAGCTGATTTTTAATTAAATTGATCTATTCCAGAGAGAAAATAAGTCATTAAAAAAATTGTAAAGGTTTTATGTACTGTTTTAGTTTTACTGGCCATTCTGATCGTTTCTTGCGTCTGCGACGACGCTTTATCGAGGGAGGACTCGTCACCGGGCCGCTGCGCTGCGCTGACATTGGCTTGCTTGACCCATTAATAAATAGACACGGCAACGTTTTTAATGAAGATTTTTTAAAAAATGTGACCTATATTAAAAAGTGGTTCAATTAATTCTGCTCGTTATTCTGATCAAACTATTTTCAGGTTTTGCGCATTTAACGTTACACGTTGTATACCTACCTACTTACATAAATCACGAAAAACAGAACCATATTATATTATCATTTCAGCCGAAAGATGTCCACTGTTGGACATAGGGGTCCCCCAAGCACCGCCACTCTGGCCAGTTCTGTGCCTGTGCTTCTCGCTTCCAGCGGATTCTAGCGGCCTTCATCAGGTCATCGGTCCACCTTGTCAGAGGCTTACGTCTTTCGGTACACGGTCGGCTCTCCAGAACCTTTATACGTACTACAAGGTGTAACTTAAATAACGCACAACCTCTTAAGGGGTCATTGTACTCATCATTATGAATAACTTTTAATATGGGACCAAACCGAAAATCGCGAAAAAAAAATCAGCTGTTCCCTACATTTTGACGAGTTATGCGAACATAAATGTAGGGAACAGCTGATTTTTTTTTCGCGATTTCCGGTTTGGTCCCATAGTAAAAGTTGTTCATAATGATGAGTACAATGACCCCTTAAGAGGTTGTGCGTTATTTAAGTTACAACTTGTATATTATAGTAGCTTTAAATGTATTCAAACTCATTTGGAGTATACCTTTAAAGCTTTCCAGTTCCTAGACCCGTATTACTGCCACCCATATACAGTTTTCGGAGCTTACTCAAAATAGCTGTACTAAAAATAGTTTACCTGTGATAACTTTTGTTATGACTTAATATTATGATGGGGTCTATTGGGTAAATTTTTTTTCTGAAAACTTGATGATATTCTATGAGAACTCGTGAATTCGTGAACCTAAACAAGCAGAAAAACAGATGAGAAAAAAGATTAAAGTTTAGATTTATTCCCGTCTGCAAAACTAAAATGGAAAACTGAAAGCCTGTCGTGTCATGACGTCGTATAAGTTTGTAACAACCTTAACGGGAACCATTATAAATTCTAGTGAGGTGTTGGAATGGCTCTACACTATTGTAAAGTGGTTTCCTCCCCAACGTAGGGGTTGTTTCAGAGTCATTGACCCCGGGATTTCCGAAGAAAATATAACAACACGCACGCCGCGGTTAGGCAGAGGTGTACCTGGTGTACCTGTAGTACACCCACATTTCGCCAATTATCTTTAAGTCCTTTTTTAATAGGAAGGGGGTGACCCTGTTGCCATCAACCAGGCAGAAATCCAGACTCCAAGCTGCTACTGAGAAAATCCTGATAGAAAAACCCAGTAACACTTTGCCCAACCTGGGAATCGAACCCAAGACCTCACACTCAGCAGTAGCGTTTGCACAGTCTAAGAAAATATAAGTTCACTGTATATTCCTTGGATTTAGCACCATCGGTGAATGAACTCGCAAATGTTGAAGTTTCTTTTGGATTTGAACGAAAGACTGAAGAAAGTTTATTTGATTCGATAGTTTCCTTTTATAAATAATGTTTAAACGTTGTTATTAGCCATAAATAGGTACCTTACTACCTAGATAGTGGAGCGCCGTAAGATTTATACCTCGGAATCCAGGGCCAGTCAATGAATCTTGATAAAAATTTTTGAAATGTGTTTTTAACAGCATATAGAAAAATGTTAAAAAAAAAAAATTGCCCGATCTCAATTTTTTAATTATTAAAATAAATAATTATTAATTTTTCGGAGTTTTCTTTTATTTTTATTAGTTTAAAGTTATATTTTGAAAAGGAAAACTATTACAAACTTGTCATTGGGCCTTAAGGGAGTGCAGGTACAAAGGTGAGGGGTGGGGGGAATTATAGAAAGGAGAACAGCAGCTGTTGGGCATTGTTGACGCGGTCCCTAACAGATTAGTACACGTTGCACCTACCTAGGTTAAATACGTAGCTGTTTTTTGAAAAAAAATATTTGTGATTTGTGTTTATTTGCAATTTGTATATATTTATTATTATGAGGGGCCCGTGGCTAAATAATAACAGCCGCACAGGTCAATTGATCAGATTAAGCTATGCTTGCCGCGGTTGGTCTGTGGATGGGTGACCATCTTTACATATCGAGACCCCTCCGTGCCTCGGAAAGCACGTTAGGCCGTTGGTCCCGGCCGTCATTCGTGGATCTTTGACAGTCGTCACAGGTGGTCAGAAGGCCGAAAGTCTGACAACCAGTCTTCAATCAAGGGGTATCGTATTACCCAGTAACTGGGTTGTGGAGGTCAGATAGGCAGTCGCTCCATGTAAAGTACTGGTATTCATCTGCATCCGGTTAGACTGGAAGCCGACCCCGACATAGTTGGGAAAAGGCTAAGCAGATGATGATATATATTTATTATTGTGCAGTTAATACGATAAAAGTTAATTACTGAACATAATTGTGTTTTACAAACTTTGAAAATAGTGGCATAGATAGTAAATATTTTTTTATTTTTTTTTTTATTACTCGCTTATGAAAACAATTTCAAATACTTAGTCGTTTATTTTATAATAAATCGATGCTGAAAGTTAAAATGTTATAGTCAAATTCAATCATATTAATTATTAATCATGATATAAACGTTAGTTATAATATTTGTTGTTACAGCCTCTTATCAAAATGAGTGAACCATCGAATAGTGATGACAATCAAAGTAATGATTGCCTCATTTGCGACAAAATCAGATCTAGTTCTCAATTAAGCTCCGAACTAGGAGAACTTGTAAAGCTAACTAGAAGAATATCAATGCTGAAAGCTACTTCTGCAGAAAGAGCGGATGAATTGTCTCAGTATTTAAATACTCGCGAATTTTTCTATGTGCATTCAGTATGCAGGAAAAAATATATCAATAAAGGATGCATAAGTGCAACAAATCAGCTATGTAACTACCTCTGATTTCAAGAAAACCATTTTAAATTTGATAAGTGAAGAGAAAAGTGAATATTGTCGCAATATATAAAAGTGGAATAAATTATTGCACTGTAGCTTGCTTAGAATGCAATGGTAACAGCTGTACTAATCCTTCACCTACAATCCACATCAATGAGATCGATGACGATGACGACGACAATAATGAACAACAATGTAGAAATGTATAGTTGAAAATATATTTTTTTTTTGTAACTCGTTATTTTTTTGCTAAATATTAATAAATTAACATTAAAGTTACTATGCAAATATAATTTATTAGGTATAAAATTGAAATCTTTACTTTAAACATTTTTTTCTTCTTGTCCCTCTCATTTTTCAGTAAATTGTTGTTAATTTTTTTTTAATCAAGATCGGCAATTTTTTTTTTTTAACTTTTTTATTTGAGCTTTCAACAATGCAGTCGAACAGTTTTTATGAAGATTCATTGACTGGCCCTGGATTCCGAGATTTTACAATTTTTATGTCTTACGGCGCTCCACTAAGAATGAAATACGAAATGAAATAACATTATTGTTGGATAACGATTCCGTATTTCATGTTTTGTTTCACGGGAGATTATTCTGAAATTATTCGTTCAGTGAACAAATGCCATAGCAAAAATGAATAATCTATGGTCATGGAGCAAATTCTAGATACCTAACTTTAGAAGAAATATTGAATAGCAATAGTGCTTAAAGTTTAATTCAAGATATTTATGTTGTGGTCGTATCTTTCTTTTTTACAGGACTAGATTTTTTTGGTGCCATAGTAAAAGTTATTATTACAATTGAGGGGCCCGTGGCTAAATAATAACAGCCGCACAGATCACCGCGGTTGGTATGTGGATGGGTAACCTTCTTGACATACCGAGACCCCTCCGAGTCTCGGAAAGCACGTTAAGTCGTTGGTCCCGGCTGTCATTCGCGGATCTTTGACGGGTAGTCAGAAGCCCGAAAGTCTGCCAACGAGTCTTACTAAGTCTTCCTTACGTATTACCCAGTAACTGAGTTGTGGAGGTCAGGTAGGCAGTCACTCCATGTAAAATACTGGTAATCAGCTGCATCTGGTTAGACTGGAAGCTGACCCCAACATAGTTGGGAAGAGGCTAGGCAGATGATGATGAGTAAAAGTTTCTATTGACGATTAGATCTATTAATATATTTTTTTTAATTATGTTAGCCAAAGTTCAATCTAATGGTAGTTTCAATTTTGGACAACAGATTTAAAAAATTGGGACTTTTAGTTGCATTGTCCTTTAAAGCATTTACGAGTATATCAAATAAACCAATTACATGCACTTCAAAATTGACAAGGGGTCGGTCAATCTGATAGATGACCCTGCTGACATACAGCTACATAGTTTCATATTTCTACGTCCTTCCTACTCTATTTGAAGTAGGTTGATTGACCTTTTCCGTATAAATGACCTTTCGTAATTATTTTAGACATGATTAAGCAACGTTTTGGTCACTTTACAAGTATCAAATTTATTGTTTTGACGTTAATGTGTGCTATTGTGTTAAGTTGTCTGTGTCAATTAAAAGCAGGTTTTTGCAGTTGTTTGAATATGTCTAAGTGATTAGTAGTTGGTGTTTTTCTACAAGTTTGTCCCATCAAAAGTATCTTCGGATTACTTTCTGGGAGGCCCGGGCAACTTGATTTTATAGATTTAAGACAATAAACACATTTTTTTTTTATCGACTAACTAAATGGTTTCTTAGTCGATTCTTTATATAATACTGGTATTCAGCTGCATCCGGTTAGACTGGAAGCCGACCCCAACATAGTTGGGAAAAGGCTAGACAAATGATGAGTCAATTCTCTATATAAATTGCCCCCTTTTGATGTCATAGTAACGGAAGAAATATTAATTGAGTATATCGTGACCTCTGTGGCACCTCGAAATATTTTAATGACTTGCCAAAATGGTTGTATTTTTTGGTAAATATTTTTTGCCATCTGAATGTAGGTTGATGTACAGCCTATTTACCTTCCTAACTATTATGTAGTTTAATTCTAATTGCTTAACTTCTACCGAAAGGTCTGACTAGCAAAATAATTGTGAGGAAACGGAGACCTTTGTTCTGCAGTGGGACAATACAGGCTAGTTAGATTAGATTAGAATTCTAATTAATCTAGATTTTAGACTATTCTAGAAATCATTGTCTTGTCACCTGAGTCTCGTGCGTGTTGCTTGCCTTCGGTTACAAAAATAGAACTTCCGATTCCGTATTCAGTTCCGACGCGACTTTTAATAAGATTTACGACCTTCATCGTACGAAAGAATACCAAATGTTTCGTTTATTTTCATATTGGCTGGCAAAAACACTTCAAGTGTCAGTCAACCCTGAAGTCTTTGTAGTATTCACAAGTTACCTATGATTTATATCTTGAGGAAGGTTCTTTTTTGGGTTTCGTACGCAAAAGGTGCCAACAGAACCCTATTATTAAGGCTCCAATATCCATCTGTTCATACGTCCGTCTGTCACAGGACTGTATCTTTTGAACCGTAATATGTAGGTAGACCCTTGAAATGTTCACAGTGTGTACTATTATGACCGCTATAACAACAAACAATAAAAATAAAATAGAGATCTCTCTTTAAGAAACGAAAAAATACCTATGTATTGTTAAATATTATATGGTGGTATGGAACCCTTAGAGTGCGAGTCCGACTCGTACATGGTCGCTTTTTTCTTTAAGTAGGATCTTTTCTAGGGCGTGTCGATACCGAAGCAGTACCGTAAAATAAAAGCGCTGTTCTACACATAACCTATGACAATAACGTATAACTTCGTTCAAACAGGTTCTATTCTAAACTTGTAGAGAAAGCGATATCGTTTGCTTTTTTCTTTTTATTTATTTATTTTATTTGGTTAGTGGCCAGTCGTTAACGAGTGTTTACGGTGTCTGCGATGGATTACGTTTGTAAAGAGTGTATAACGATAAAAGTGTAGATTTTACTCAATTGATTGGTTGTAAGCGAGCCTTTGAAAGTTTTATAGTCCGACTTCTTTGGCTAATTGATAGAATCGTCTTATACATGGTGCTTTTAAAGAAGTGTGAGATTTCCAATCCTCGTGAAGATTATTAGATTATTTCTTGACACTTTGAATTTTAAGAGGGCTAGGTATGTCGGAAATCAATTCAGTTAGAAAGTAAATCACATGATATATGGAACTGGTGCCCTATCAATTTCTTCTTTCTATTTTTTTTGATGTACAATGTACATATTGTTATTATTATTTTAAAACGATTCCTTTATACATTTTATTGTATAGTTGAAAGCAAAATGTTAAGAACTAGCTTCTGCCCGCGACTCCGTCCGCGTGACATTTCGGCCCCCGACCCGTCGCATCGCATTCCATCGCTCGCACGTGCTACTTAATATTTTTTCCCTTTTCCAAGCCTCCTAAGAGCGGTTCTGCACTGCATCCGATCCGAATCCGAATTCAAACCGAACATTCCAAATTCGGATTGAACTCAGATAGTTCAATCCGAATTTGGAATGTTCTAAACTTGAACGGACAGAGTTCGGATCTACTGCGCAACCCCTCATACAAATAGTATTATGGCTACTCCGGACTGACATTTCTAGGATTTGGATCAAATGCAGTGCAGAACCGGTCTTAGGGCTTTTGCGTGATTTTAAAT
Organism: Eremobia ochroleuca; assembly: GCA_949629135.1. NCBI lineage: Eukaryota > Metazoa > Arthropoda > Insecta > Lepidoptera > Noctuidae > Eremobia > Eremobia ochroleuca. The sequence continues at coordinate 4,595,048 of OX451404.1, read as the reverse complement.
AGACCTTCATCGAGATTCGGGCTATCAAATGGAAAAATGTTTTTTCAAATCCGACTGGTAGTTTCGGAGATTACCTCCTACACACAAACTTACAAACAAATAAATGTTACCTCTTTATACTGAATATATTTATTGCTTTCACAAGTGAACTTTGGGTACGGCAAAAGTAGGAGAGAGGTATAGGGCTTTTATTTGACCACTTACATAGTTGTTATAATAAATATTGTAATTATTTTATATAAACATGTAATTTAAAATTTGTCATTTGAATATTCATTGATAAAAGTGTAGATTTTATTCAATTGATTGGTTGTTTTAATTGATTATTATATTAGAACATTAATTATTATATTATTCTGTTATTATTATTATTATTGATTATTTTTATTTTATTTTATTCATTAAAGGCATTTATATAATAGAAATTGTTTTAATTGATTCAAGAACGTATTAAATTTTTGTTCTTGTTCAATTATTTCTGGTAATTTATTATACAACGTGTAACGTCAAATGCGCAAAACCTCAGACACCCCTACTGATTTTTAATTCAATTGACCTATTTCAGATAAAAAATAAGTCATAAAAAAATTGTATAGGTTTTATGTGCTGTTTTAGTTTTACTGGCCATTCTGATCGTTTCTTGCGTCTGCCACGACGCTTTATTGAGGAAGGAGTCGTCACCGTGTCGATGCGCCGTGCTGACATTGGTTTGCTTGACCTATTAATAAATAGACACGGCAACGTTTTTAATGAAGATTTATTGAAAAATATGACCAATATTAAAAAGTGGTTCAATTAATTCTGCTCGTTATTCTGATCAAACTATTTTCAGGTTTTGCGCATTTAACGTTACACGTTGTATATTTTAATTGTCATGACTAGTGTAGGTACTTATTATATTAGTATAAACCTTCTTGTATCCAATTTCTATTGAGATTTAATTTGAACACCATCACATTCCTTGGCTGTGGCAAGTAAGGTCAGGTCAAGTAAGTTCAACATTCAACACCATACTCAGACACGTAATTCGCCTGCAAGTGCATAGAGTTGTGGTATATAGCAGTTTCCCTTTAGGAAGTAAAAGTGCAGAAATTATGAAAAAACTGCAGTTTTTTAAATTGCAAACTTTTCCTCAGTAATTAAAAATTGTTCATTTTAAAGGAGAAGGTCAGAGGCCTGGCGATGTGTCTTTCACTTACTGAAAACTGTTATTGTAGGTCATTTATAGCAGCGTTACTTCAAGTAACTATGTGAAGATTTTCTAAAGTCGTTCCATGTAAAGTACTGTTATTTAGCGGTTAGACTGGAAGCCTACCCGAACATGAGTGGGAAAAGGCTAGGCAGATGATGTGAAGATTTGCAAAAAAATCTTCACTTTGTTTTAATAAGTTCAGTCACCCTGAAATCGTGTGAAAAATGGTTCTATCAAACAGTTGTTTAACAAAGGATAAAAAAGCAGCAACCATTTTTGGTTAAAGACCCGGCAAATTTTGTCTGTGAATATTTTAATTTAGATACTTAGGTATGTATGTATGAGCTCATCAATATTCGACCATCATTTTTATTAATATCCTTCTATTTTGTATACGAAAGCGAACGCCTCGTTGGTCTACTGGTCGCAAGCGCTAATGCTGAGCATGAAGTCAATTCCTGGGTCGGGCAAAGTGTTATTGGTTTTTCCCATCAGAAATTTCTCAATAACAAACCGGAGTCTGGATTTGTACCCGGCTGATGGCTATAAGCTCGCCGCGTATAACATGGTACTTAAAAATAACTGGCGAAATGTGGACACTACACTACACACCACCACCACTACATCCCCACTACTACACCACCACCACTACACTACTACACCACCACCACTACACTACTACACCACCACCACTACACTACTACACCACCACCACTACACTACTACATCACCACCACCACTACACTACTACCTCACCACCACCACTACACTACTACACCACCACTGCTACACCACCACCACTACACTACTACACCACCACCACTACACTACTACATCACCACCACCACTACACTACTACCTCACCACCACCACTACACTACTACACCACCACTGCTACACTACTACACCACCACTACTACACTACTACACCACCACCACCACTATACTACTACACCACCACCACCACTAAACTACTACACCACCACCACTATACACCACTACTATAGGTACACCTCTGCTTTCGGGGATAACAGGAGTGATATTATGTGTTATGTGAAGCGATCAACCTCATGTGCTAAGAAACCATTAGGATCCCTACCATATTAAATCAGAGCGAACAAAAATAATCAGCGGTGCCGATTCTTTTACGTGAACTAAATTTAAGTTCAATACATCTTTTTCTTTCTATTTTATTACGAAAAGGACAGAAGATAAATTTTAGTTTATTAGTGTCAAATTAATCAGCGCCTGACGTAAATCGACGTAATTTTAGTGGGCAAGTTTTTAATTACGTCTAAACATGTATGGCGATTTGACAGGACTAAACTAAAATTTACCTTCTGTCCTTTCTTAATGAAATAGAAAGAAAAAGATAACTAAACTTAAATTTAGTTTAGCTTGTGAACAAGGGAATCAGCACCATTACTATTTTCGTATTTCTAAAAATACATTACCATTTTACGAATAACTTAGGATAAATTATTATCTTTCATCGAGGTCTTTTATTTCTGGAAAGATATTATAGAAATTGTTATGTAAGACGATCACGAATGCTCTGTAAATAACTAAATGATCGGAAAGCATGACCAGAAAGTAAAAGGCTGCGGGCTGTCAGTTTAGTAACCAAAGTACAAAATATTCAATTGAACCTTTTAAATGGTGCCATTCTTTTTATTTTGTCTTTGGTAAAAAGTTACTGGCTGATTTCCGATTAGTCTGTGGGTTGCAAGCATGAGGGTTGAGCGCGAGTTTCTGGTTAAGGTTCACAGGAACCGGACGTGTTGTTGGTCTGTTTAGAGGAAGGATTTACTTAACAGTTTGCTAGTTGTACTTTGGATTTCTTACCGGTAAGTATTAAAACAACAACAAACTTGAAAGTTCCCAGAATGCCGACTGAAGAACTATACCGCCAAGTGAATCACAAACTGGGATTTTGATACCCCTCCATCCATTTTGGAGGTGGTATTCTGGAACTGGTCTCGTTTTCAGTGTTTAGCAGTGACAGTTTCCAGGCTGATATGATTGTGAAGATTAAGTGGCAACGATATCTCCTAAATAAATGCGCGACCTATATCCGGCCGCGCGTACACCTCATGGATCCTGGGAAAGTCTTGTTCTCTCTGGAAATTCAATCCAACAAAAGTCTGTAAACTGAGGTTTAGTTAATAGACCTCCTCCTGTGAAAAATATAAGCGTGACTGTTATAAATGTAGCAAAAAATTTAATTAAATAATTAAGCATCTTAATACAGTTCATAAAAATTACGTTATTTCCTTAACAATGTGAAAAGTTAGGTTCTATACAAAACTTAAAGGTCAATTCCAAATACAAAATTGACCGTTAAGTTTTCTTTAAAAAAAATTGCGAAGAGTCTCTGACCCCCGAGCATTGTTCCTAATTATTTAAATTAATCTATTTATTTTAATTATTTTATTATGATAATGGCTGGAGGAGGTGGTTTAGCCGCATCCGGTACCTTGATGCGGTTCGTTGCTCTCATTCTGCCTAGATTACGTCATCGTGTTTGTAATAAATGTATCTATGTCTAGGCATTGAGTGCGTTCTCGTTTGTGTTCATATTTATTGATATGAACATAAATGGAATTGGAATTTCTCAGTAGTAGCTCGGAGTCTGGATTCCTGCCCAACTGATGGCAATAATAATATGCTCGCCTCTTATTACATGGGACTTGAACATAACTGTCGAACGATGTACAGACGCCAGCACATCAAGCTACTGCAATCTGTGAAATTTCTTTAATAGATTTTAACTTTAGGTATCGCTATTAGCATTATGTTCAAGATTGATTGGAAAAAATTGACAGTTTCGGGTAGCTTGATGTGCTGGCGTCTGTGCTATAGGTACACCTCTGCTTGACCCTTTGGGGAATACAGGTGTGATCTTATGTTATGTCAAAACAATGAAAAACATTTTTGAACACAAACTCAAACTCAAAGCATTTTTTTCAAATAAACCAATTACAGGCACTTTGAACTGTCAAGGGGTTGGTCATTCAGAAAGATGAAGCGAGTTGTCCATTCCAAAGCGTAGCAGGTACCTATGGAGAAGAACGGGCCAGAAACTCCACGGACACTCTTTTAAATCATGAAATTATTACAAAATATTGCTTACATCATTCATGTTGAAATTATACATGTGAGAACGATGTAGAAAAGACGCGCACGTTAATAGCGTCCGTACTAAAACTGAACTGAAAACCGAAACTATGATAGAAAAATAAACTGTTCAAAGGAAGTATGGGCTTTTTGGAGAGAAATTTAATGTAATCCTGTACTTGCAGTTTTTTTTTAAATACTTGAATTACTGAAAGTTGTTTTGAAAAAAAAAAAACTAGAAAGGCGTTTTATCCGAAAACAAAACATTTTACTTTTTGTTAAACATATAAGTTAGGACATGTTATTTTAGTACTCGTAACTCAAATGTAAAACTATGACTAAAACTATTAAATACACGCAGCAGCTGTGAAAACAAAAAAGCCATTTCCTGAATTCATGAAGAATTTCCTCAATAGTTATTGTACCAAGTCATGTTTCCTGCCTAATTTGAACGATGTAATAAATACAAAACTATGTATTACCTATACACCAACCAATTATTAAACAGTTTTTATTCTGGTATATAAACGATTCATTACGATACTCTTAAAAACCAAGGCGTATATTGATTTGCACTTCGTAATGCGCAAATGCGCTGTCAGTAAAAATCTGTATTTTTTATGTGCTGCCTATCTAAGTAGACACGCTTTATCAGTTCCAGTTTCAAAATTCGGAATATGGAATCGCGCCAAACCATGGATAAAATACCAAAGACAATTCAAATCATAGTTTTAATGATGCTATTAAGAACATAGGCCGTAGCGTGCAGTGATAAGGGTAGGTGCCGACATTCGCCTTGACACCACCTGTTATGCTATTATGAGTTATAAAGATTTAATATCAGGCTTAAATAATTCCGATTCACGTGAGATTATGCTTTAAATTGCAATTATTATGTAGATTTAAGAACGATATAAAGATAGAGCTCAAGGAATTTTTGTTTTAATTTTGTTTACAAGTTTATGAATAGGAGTTTAAACACACGAATCTAAAATGTTAATTCACTTATAATTTAACCTTTTAGATTCCTATTTTTGCGATACCGCTAAGGATTAATGAGAATTCTAGCATTTATCATCCGATCAACATTTTGTCGTTACAACATGGCGTATTAAAAAAAGATCCTACATTTACAAAAGTAAAATAAAAGAGTATTTATTTGTCTCGACAGTTACGCAATCGAATTATTTTCTACGCCAGGAGTCAAGGTGATGGTTCACGCCCTCTAACATCTTACACACAACACTCCGCCTTCAGTCCCGACTGTTATGAGGGTTTGTCACGCAATCCTCCGTCTTACTGATAAGTTCAGCTTCAATGTCGAGAACTTTTCTTGATGAAAGTTTGACGCAATGTGCTTGTGGTTGCCGCGTTTGGTTAACTTGGCAAAACTTTGCGGTGGAGTCAAGATGGCAAAAAGATTTTATTGTTCGATGTTGCTGGCTGGAACCGTTAAGTATACGAATATCAGAATAGAAATGGCGCATTTATTTTTTTAAGTATTTTCTTCACTAATCGAGGCAAAAAAAAGGAAACAGAGAAAAGTTAAATTTATGCGGAGTCATTTTGAAAATTAAAATAAAATACTTGGTATGGAATTAGTATGTACTGTATTTGGTACTTTTGTATTGTATACAGGGTCGAATAAAAATGACACTTTTTAACACTGATATCCTAACTTAAATCACCATCTTTTTTTTTTTCTGAACATAGCAAACACATTAACTGAAAATTCCCCTATGAATAATAATCGCACCAAAACGATCGAGTGCGCGCAAACTATCGTCTACACACGCGATGTCGAAAATTTAAACGGTTCATAGCTAACTTTACTCATTCCAGCGTAAATCAAAGTTAAGATTGTTTGACACAGCGTGGCGGCAAACAGCTTGGCTCTCGAGAAGATGCCAAACGCTTTAATTCAGAGGTTTCTCCCAAAAGTATGAGCTAGCTTGGATGATATAGTTAGAAGTGCAATGGGTAAATGACATAATAAGATGTTCTTTAAAAAGAGACCTACACCAGAAAGTCATGGTGGTTACATCAAAGAAGCTGAGTTGATTCAGATCAAAAAACAATTGACTAAGTCATTCTTTAATCAAAATCAAAATCATTTATTTGCATGTACAGAAGGTCGATAAAATGTACAAAATTGTTCTCTTATTCTGCCTTTAATTTCGGCGTGCAAATATAAAATAAAGTTACTTATTTTATTTAAATTAATTATGGCCCATAATCATGTAGTCATTAAACATTTAATCTCATTAAAATTGTCTTATTGAATTAAATAAATGTCAATATAATAATAAGAAAATAATAATCATAGATGTCAGTAATAATCATGTCAATAATGGGAGAGATTCGCCACACAATAATAATAACAATAATAATTAATTAAAATGGCCGTGCAATTTACAAAACTTACACTTTATTAAAAAAAAAAACTCATGTACACTATGAAAGCATTTTTCAATTAAAAACCTCGTCTAATTATTTTTAAATCTAGAAAATGGTAGCGTTTTATGGAATTTGGTATTTTTTATACAATTTGATGCACATTAGATATATATATAGCAGTAACTTTAGGCAAAAGTCTACAGATCAGCACCCTAATTGCGTAACACACTATTACTATCATTTTGAAGGATATTACTAATCCATTGCTCCATATGTTCGAAAAATGTGCCTGATCAACCACATAAATAACGCAATGAATGTTGTTGAACTGTCAAAATGAAACAAAACGCTACTACTGATAGTGTATTACGCAATTACCCTGCAGAAAGGCTGTGAGAAGAAGTATAAGGTCAAGTTAAATAGGATAGCATAGGAAGAGGTAATAGGAGTCAATGAATGCAGTTGTCCAAGATTGAGCAAAGTGGAGAATCAGAAGCTGATTTTAACATATTGGGCATCTAAAAATCGGGTAGAAAGAAAGCATAGCATCGCATGCAGTAACTTATAATCGCAATACTGTCGCTTTGCAGTCCGACACGTGCATTCAGGTTTAGTACTTTACAGCTTTAGATTAGGTATTATCGACTAATTTTCTAGTTCAAACTAGTTGCAACTGGGGCACCTTCGCTGTACACTACACCGGCTTCACGAAGCGGGTAATAAATAACATAATTCACGTACACGACAGCTATATTATGAATGTGAAATATTTCCTCAACTATTTAAACTCTTTGAGCATTTTATTGTTGCAATTGCAAGTTTTTATTCATTCGATAAATAATATGAATTTTAAGCCTATGAGAATAAGCTTTTAAAAAGGTAAATAAAATAAAAAAATAAAAATTGGAATAGAAAATAAATAATGTTGCCAGTGTGATCAGAATGCTAATCTAATAGCTTTAAGATTTTTACTATGAGAGTTTCATAAATCAATTTTTATTTTGAGTGTTATTTTTCAAAACCAAAACTGCATCTTATCACTTGCCAACAGGTTTGCATGCGCTTTCTCAAGTTTATTTGTCTGGAAGTTTGAATATTTTGTCAAAAATGAAATATTTTCTGCTATTAGCTTTCATTCTGGCGATTAGTGTTCTCGATATTATTTTGTAGTGTTACTGGTAGTAGTCGTTGTAGGACGTTGTCTTTTCTAACCTTTCGGTACTCCTAAAGACTACCTATGACACAGAACAGATAAAGTTCTAGAAAACAGATACCTGTTTTCTAGAAAAACTTAGTCTATTTATCATCTTACTACGTCATTTTCATTTCATACCGGTTTTTTTATACAATTATCATATTATTATGTACGAGTATGTAATAAACTAGGTTTAGGTTTCCTTTTTCCTGGTCATGCTTCTATCTTTTGTTTTTTTAATTATCATTACAGATTTCTTTTAGGTATTGTATTCTTACCAAAAAACAGCACTAGTTACTTCAGCATTGTAGTTTTTTTTTTTTTTTTATAACATGGCTACCCTAATCGTTGTAATTAAAACTCGATTTGCAAAAAATAAATTACTCAGTAACGTTTTGTTGTAAATTAAGACTAAATCTTGAAGCCTTGTCTACTTTTAATGACTTGATAATAAAACGTGTATTTTGCATCATAATTCAATTTTCATGAAAATTAATTTTAAAAATGGAATAGGTATATTTTTTTAATAAGTTTTTTCTTCTTGAATGCTATTCGGCCAGATTTATATTATACATATAATAAATGAAAGACTTTTCGTGTCTGTCTGTGTGACCGCGTTGTTCTTCTATAGACAACCCGTGCAAAGCAGAAGTATTGCAATAAAATAAATTGAAATGCATTCTCTTTTGTTTATTTTTACCATTACGACATATATACTTGACCAGTAAAGACGGCCTGACAATACAATAAATGAACAATGAAGCCTCATATCTTTTTAAAGAATTTTGTTATATTCATATCTACTCATCCTGAAGACAGTCGACGTCTGATTGACGCTAATTGATTGATTCAATGACAGACTACTGATGACGAACGATGCCAATCGTTTGCGTCCATCATGCAACTGTCCCGAAATACATTAAAGATAAAAAGATGTCTATTCGTTTGATGGCTTAGTGTTCACAAATAATATTCTAAATCGTTTGATTTATTATTATAAGATAGTTGAATTCTTATGTTATACCTGCCTACATCTGTTGTTGTATGTCCACCATACAACAATGAGCATCAGTTTAAAAGGACTCAGGAACTGACATGTCAAAACGTCAAAATTTACGTTATGCTGTGTTTATACATCTACAGTGCGGCCGACGAGAGAATGCGATCTTGACACCTGTCAGTCTCATGCATACGAATACGTAATTTGCAAATTTGCCCTTTTTATTATAAACGTTGCTTAGAGTTAAGTATGTACTGATTAGCAACTGTTTAACCAAACATTTTTGACGTTTAAACGTCTCTTTTTAAACAATAAACTCCTCAATCTTTATTATCTACTAGAATTGTCGCACTGACAGGTGTCAGAAACACATTCTCTCGACGGCTGGACTGTAAGTCATAGTCATCATTTTCAAAGTAGCATACTGACACACACACACACATTCTACGTTGTCAGTATGCTACTTTGACATAATTATAAAATATAATAATTACTTATAACAAAATAGCTTAGGAGTCAACAACAGTATGGTATATACAACGTGTAACGTTAAATGCGCAAAACCAGAAAATAGTTTGATCAGAATAACGAGCAGAATTAATTGAACCACTTTTTAATATAGGTCACATTTTTCAAAAAATCTTCATTAAAAACGTTGCCGTGTCTATTACCTGGCGTGTGTTTTTTTTATATTTGCAATCTCTTTGATGACTTTTTTGTACAATGGGCGCTGAAAGATAATTCAACAAGTGCATTAATTTATTTTTCTCACCTATATTTTCGAAAGTATCATATCGTGATCCTTAAAATTTCGTGGCTCCTAGTCACAAACTCTTTCCGTACACAATAACTTTATTGCCTCGTACTGACGGCAAACTGATAAGTACGTGGTCTCACGTTTGTTCACCTCGTTAGGAGACGATCGCTAGTTTCTACGTATGTTTGCCTTGTACCTCAGGACAATAATCAAGTGAGAGTGCTTCGAGCAGCCCGTGCACTTCAAAGAATTTCGTAGAAAAGGTTTTGTTAGAGACCCCGTTAGAGTTACTTGATAACTACATTTTACCGGAAACACCAAATTAAATGAAAAAAAAAACACTTTGATCCTGCTGTCAACTCTATTGCAGGATTCTTAAATTGCATATTGTTTGTTATTTTTGGGAGACTGGCGGGAATCCTTATTTCTTGAAGTAATTCTTCATTTTCACGACGATTACGCAACATTCGATGATACTGTACTGAGAGGACATAAATCTTTTCCCCAAATACCATTTTTTCCTACCAATCGCGCAATCAAGTAATAGAAAAAATACTGCATAATACTCTTCACTTCACTTGACGGGCTTGTAGCTAAGTAATATCAGCCGCACGGGTCGATCGATCAGGTTAAGCTACGCTTGCCACGGTTGGTCCGTGGATGGGTGACTATCTTCACATACCAAGACAGACCCCTCCGTGCCTCGGAAAGCACGTTAAGCCGTTGGTCCCGGCTGTCATTCGTGGATCTTTGTCAGTCGTTACGGGTCGTCAGTAGCCCGAAAGTCTGACAACCAGTCTTACCGAGGGGTATCGTATTACCCAGTAACTGGGCTATGGAGGTCAGATAGGCAGTCGCTTCATGTAAAATACAGGTATTCAGCTGCATCCGGTTACACTGCACGGAGAGAAAAATCTTAGAAAAATTACTGCGCTATCTCATAATCTGAGTGCATTTGAGTGGTAATGGAAAAATTACCATGCTAGCACAGTAAAAATTCTTATGCTGTACAGTAAAATTTATTGGACAAATAGTGAATTTTTCTCAATCTCACTCAGAAAATTTTCTGTAGATGTCACTTGCACTCACTTTACAGTGACGAGCACAGTATTTTTTCTAAGAATTTTCTCTCCGTGTGGAAGCCGACCCCAACAAGAAAAGAAAAGACTAGGCAGATGATGATGATTATGACGACTCTTCACACACCGAATCCTAAAGCATATCCTCAATTTAAACGATGTATTATAGCAAAAAACGCTATTATTTAATTTCCTTAACCATTTCAAATTACTAATCATATTGTCAAGGTCGACGTTGTAATTTGAAACTAATTCCGTTGTTTACCACGGTGTAAAGTTCATGCGAGTTTAGTTTAAAGATGCATGCTGGGCAAAAAAATTAAACGATAGCTTTTTGTCAGTTCAAAGAACCATTTTTGTCCGAAACGTCAATGTCATGTCAATAATCCGAAAAATGCTACTGTTTTTGTATGATTTTGGTTATGATACTGTACTGAGAGGACATAAATCTTTTCCCCAAATACCATTTTTTCCTACCAATCGCGCAATCACGTAACAGAAAAAATACTGCATTGTACTCTTCACTTCACTTGACGGGCTTGTAGCTAAGTAATAACAGCCGCACGGGTCGATCAGGTTATGCTACGCTTGCCACGGTTGGTCCGTGGATGGGTGACCATCTTCACATACCAAGACCCCTCCGTGCCTCGGAAAGCACGTTAAGCCGTTGGTCCCGGCTGTCATTCGTGGATCTTTATCAGTCGTTACGGGTCGTCAGTAGCCCGAAAGTCTGACAACTAGTCTTACCGAGGGGTATCGTATTACCCAGTAACTGGGCTATGGAGGTCAGATAGGCAGTTGCTTCATGTAAAATACAGGTATTCAGCTGCATCCGGTTCCACTGCACGGTGTAAAGTTCATGCGATTTTAGTTTAAAGATGCATGGTGGGCAAAAAAATTAAACGATAGCTTTTTGTTAGTTCAAAGAACCATTTTTGTCCGACACGTCAATGTCATGTCAATAATCCGAAAAATTCTAGTGTTTTTGTATGATTTTGGATTATTATTATTTATTTATATTCTTTTTCCAACCGCAGCATCTCATGAATGCCATAATCGACAATGACGACCACCAGAAAAGCCACATATAAGTTTTTCAATCTATACTTACAATCACATGTCACTACAGCCGGTCGATTCTGTAAAAATCTCACCTTGAAAACTTGCGTGGAGTGAGCTGTCAGTGTCATCCCACTGATGCTACTAAGGATTGACAGAAACTTAGTCAGAATCTCAATGCTGTTTTTTTTCTTTTTTTTTTCCTAGACTACAGACCCGATTCAAGACATTTCGTGAATCGGGTGAAGTGATCACGCCACACAAACTATGTGGGATAAAATTCTATGGCCCGTCAGCTAACTAAGTTTCTGTTTTGCTATTTTATTTTAAAACCCCACAAAATAGTAATGTTTGGACAACTAAACTACCTACTAGTTTTGAAATTATATGAAATGATCAATAGGATTAGCATAAAAATATTATTAAAATCTCGATTATGATTGTAAATGTATGCTTGGTGAATCCCTAGTATCAGGTGGGCTGACACTGACAGCTCACTCCACGCTCACTTCACCTACGTTCTCACGGTGAGATCGTTACAGAATCGCACTGCTGGACTGGCTTTTTCGCGCACGATGTCGGCGATTCTGTCAGTAATACGGAATATAATATGTTGGACTTCTATACTTAATTCCATCCTTTGCCATCCCATGATGTTTCATAATAGTTATCTAGGTAGAGGTAATAACTTAGGTCTAGTGTTTATAATTAATCAATAAGTCGGATGCGACATGTCTACGAATTACGTAACTGATTCGGTCAGACTCGGGAAGTGTGATTATGTGCCCACTAATTATTTATTTTGACAAGTGGTATGTTATGGCATCGGTCCATTCATGTTGTATAACGCCTAAAACGATGTAGGCAATTAATAAATGAACGTGGATTAGGGTGCGTTTCCACATAAGCGGAGCTGGGCGGAGCGGAGCGGAGAGTGTAGGAATCGTCCAATCACAGACGAGACGAGTGACGCGATGAGGATTTCAACCACTGTGATTAGTCGATTCCTGCACGTCTCTGCTCCGCTTCGCCAAGCTCCGCTTCTGTGGAAACGCACCCTTATTATTGAGAAAATTTAACCACGTAGGTTCCAATAAGCGTAGCTCATTCAAAAGAGATCGTCTCAGGACCGTCATACATATTACTCATGCTTTCTTCATCTCTACGCTGCTTCTTGTAAATTGTTCCTGTCCTCAATATTAGGCTCCAAAAGTATACGATATTATAGCTTGGTACACTGCTAGCCCTCTCAAAACGAAGATATTCTTCGTCAGCCCTAACAAATTGGACACTTAACGAAGCACAAACACTCTACAGACCCTCATTATCATTACTCAGCCAGAGTTCACCGCGAGCACGTGACAATACCGTTCATCCATACACCCAACGTCACTTTGACAGGTTTATTTGACAGGTGTCAGGTGTATTGCCATCGGTGACCCAATGAGGTTGGTTCGCACGGTGTGGTCACGCGCGTGCGTCCGCGATCAAAGGCCCCGCCGACGATGCTATAACCACTCCGCCGCGCCGGTGAATCCGTGCCCTTTCACTTTCCCGTAGCGCAGCTCCATTGTTTCACGGCGAGATCGTTTAATTTATTTCTGTTTATTGACTTTAATTTTTATAATGAACTGAGCACGGGATGTACTGACCATGGCGTTACATAATGATTGTGAATAGGTCAGAAAAAAGATTAATGATTATGTTCTCATGCGTTATTTTGATGTCTATCAAAACAATTCGTATTTTTTTGTTTTACACTCCTAGTGGATCATTAATTTGAATGATGATAGGAATTTTTTTGATGCATTGTTTTTAAAGTAAATAATATGAACGCGGCCTGCTGATTCGTTTGACCTCTTTTAATGACGAAAGCTGTTGTTTAAAATCTTCAGTATTCAAATGAATGAAGAGATTGATTGGCCTTCTGCACTTCTGGCCATTTTTGGTCAACAGACCAAATTAGAATTTTATCGTTTATTCCGGATTTGCGGGCATTGACCTCATAGGCTCGCATATAAAACTTTCGTATCGTATCGACTTCACACTGCAAACTCGTCACTCCCACAAGGCGGGCCGACCCGCCACGACGGACGGTGGTTCCGCAACTTTTTGCGGCCCGCGGCTCTTCGGAGAAATGAAAGCTGATGCACATAGAATCGCACCACTCCTATGTAGTTTGTGAATCGCATCCAACATCGCTTCCGCTCCACACGGAACTGCGGACAACACTGGCCACTTACAACTTGTTTACATAGCGACTTTTCAAATTGGAATGTAGTGGGGCGATTGGTTGATGGCGCCAAAACACGGTAGCCATATGTATTTTATTATGTAATCGAAACGGAACCAATTTACTGTCATTGTATCGCCTGATATGATTTGTTAATGACTGTTGGCTAGTTAGGCAGTTTATTTTTTGTTTTTGTTTACATTATCTCCTCGTTTATAAGCAATTGATCGTTCCACTTAATCTTTCCTCTAAAGCTGAATACTTACCTAAGTCGCGATTCGATTACGTAGGGTGTTTTTCAAAATTTTCCGAATCGGTTTTGCTTCTTATTGTTCGAATAAGAAAAGTACCTATGCTGTAGTTAAGCAGAAATGCTTTAGATAGGTAAAATTTTATTGAGATATAGGTTTTACAGTTTTATACCTACGTGACTGGCAGGACATAAAATACAAATGAAATATTGATGAGATGTAAATTGACATTCAGATGCGTTATTTCACAGTTCAATGCGAAATATCTGGACGTGTTGTATATCATTTACAACTTGAATCTATATTCAATACAATAATGCTTTATTACAGCAAAGCTCGTCGCACCGGTGGTCGTCAGCTTTCCTCCAACACATTACTGAAGCCTTAAGAATCGTATCGAGTACTCGATTCAGAAAGGACATAAAGCTCATAATCGATTATCGACGCTTTAAGAATGATTGCTCGTTTGGTTTTTCAATACTTGACGGTCTCGCATTTGGAGAACTTTCAATGTGAAAGTAATCGATAATTATATGTTATATAAACGCGATTGCGTTTGGAAGGGTGGGCGAGATGCTGAGATTTCGTTAAATGTGAATTATTTTTGGGCGTTCATATAAAGTTTTTTGACGGTTCAATGCGTTAATTTGTTACTGCTTACGGTCATTGCAGTTAAGAGTTTATAGCTTTTTTATGTTACGGGTTAACGTTAAACTTGACTGACGCTGTCAACGGTTCGATTTATATTTCAACCTGTCAGGATGTAAGTTAGCTCCGGGTGGCTAGGGAAATATGTTGTTACTGTAATTTGTTACCGCAGTGGCAATGAGTTATTTATGTTTATCCCATAAATAACTGGCTTTATTTACTAGCCAATACTTGGAGATTTCCTGAGGAAACAAGGTATTTTATTGATGAATTTATTTATTTTATTTATTTATTAAGGGCAAACCAACAGCTTCTGTATACAGCTTTACATAAGAATAATAATAGTAACAAAGCATCAGACTTATACAGTCGCCAATAATAGGTCGACCAACATTCTCATCAACATTCTCATTCATATCGATTGATATAATCTTTAAATGGGTCGAGTGGGTAAAGTTTGGGAATTTAATTACTTACTAAGTAAATTGACCACCAACTAATTTAATTATCATACTTTAATCATCTATATGTTCAAATCACAACAGCCGTGCGATTCTGTAACCATCTCACCGTGAAAACTTGGGTGTAGTGAGGAGTGAGTCCTCAATGGTCTTAGGCCATTTACACATTATGCCGCTGCGGCAGCGTTTTTCGCCGCCGCGGTGCCATAGGAGCTGCGGCGTTTCGCCGCAAAACCAGCGACACAAGGCTTATGCGGCGCTATTGTAGATCAGTCTCACTCGATTAGTAGGACAGAATGGACAGCATTTCAGCTCCGTGTGTAAACAACCAACTAAACTCGTACATTCGTTGAGAACTACGGCCCCGCTCGCCGCTACCGCCGCGGTACATAGACTTGCCGCCGCCGCCACGGCGTCGTATGTAAAGCTCCATACAAATCCAAGGAGGACAAGCGCAACGGCGCCGCGGCGGCAAGTCGCATCGGCTGTTATTCTTTTACAGTTGTATGAAATGGTTAGGTATACTTCACAAGGCAAATAGACGTAGGGTGTCAACTTGCTTCACAAATAATTTCCCTGACTGTACCTAAGTATCCTTATAATTGTGGGATCTACGCTGTGGTGCAGAAACTTTTTGAATTTTTGCAGTCCGTTTGAGGATAATTAAGAAATATCTTAACGAATTTTATTACGGCATAACAGTAAATAAATAATTGCAAAATTCTAGAACAAATATTTAGTTCTTAATTGCCTTACGTAATTTGATCTTCATAAGATTTTGGAAACGAAATACAGATGAGTATCCGTGTGTGGTAGTGTCCCAGCAGTGGGAAAATAGGTTGATTGTACTATGCTATGTACTTAAATAGAGGATTGAGTTGCTACCTGTGTGATGATACATTGATTAAAGGAAGTTAATCAGTGAAATGAATCGGAAACGAGGAAATGTTCAATCCACGCGCTATTTAAAGTTAATTGCCCTAAGACCGTCTAATTATCTTGTAGCGGGTTATGCTCACACAATCCACACTGTTCGATAAAATTGGCATGTATTTATTTTAGTTTTAGTTATTTTAATGAGAATGTTACTAACATAGTTTATAAGTGTTAGTAACAACAATATGAATCATTTGTGTCGATTTAAATAAATATAAATAAAAATTCAAAAAGAAATTGACAGAGTGGCTCCAAGGTTACTGTTTCTACCACATTAAGGAATCTATGCAACATAACGAACAATAATAATACCTATTGAATGTTTCCCTAATTATTTTAATATTGATAGATTGTAAGGACTATAATGTAAATCTCTAATAGTATAATGACTTAAATTTGGTAATATTATAATGTAATAATGACATATTTTTGTAAAAATGTATCAATGACATATTCTATGATAACGAAATAAAATTCAATAAATTGCACGCTTGCTTGCAGGCCGAATACAGTGACTTTTAGGCTATAAGATCTTCCTTGTAAAAATGTATTTCTTGCAAATAATAATAATAATTATTATTATATTATTATTATTATAATAATAATTTAATCGAACCTCAAATAATTCCCATTTTGCATTCCTAAATATAATTGAATACTCTAATATAATGAATGCGCCTCTTTTTGTAAACCTCAAATAATTCCCACTTCGGTGTTCTGAAAATACTAAATAGCCAAGTAATTGCGACTAACTAGCCGTAGCGACATCATTAGAGGTCAATAAGTTTTTAGAGGATCAATTAAATATTTCCCGATAAGTTAAATTACAATATAATATTATAATGTTATAATATAATATTATGATAGTATAATAATTCACAAGAATCTGGAGACAAGAAAAGTATATAAAAAAAAAATATTGAAAAAAGTCGTTATCCCTATAGTTCTCTCCACGACAAGCGTTATCCAGAACCATCTTCTCCGTAGTTTGAAATTAATAGATTTAGAAGAATCCGTCTATATTAACCTACAGAATCTTAAACACCTGCAGAATAGTTAGGATGTTCATGCAGTTAGAGGAAGAAAACGCACCCTCATCTTAATCATCCTCATCATTATCATAATACACACCACAAATGTACACCGTAAATGTATCCCAGCCTAAGAGCTGAGGAAAAGAACACTCGAAAATATTAATAATATATTATACAATATAATATATTATTATTATATTATACGAGTATATATAATATTTACCATTTGAAGGTAAGTAGATGGTTTGACTGCAAAAAAGGAGGTTTGTTATGTTTTATGTAACTCCTCACTTGTAATTTTCTTGTAACGCTGACCCAGTGTATCTATAGGTAACTAAGCACTTTAGCTTTCAGCCTAAAAACAGGTTAGTTCAGGCTGAAACTTTCTGAAAACCGTTACGTATAATATTCCTCTACCAGTTCCAACAATGAAACCCTCAATTTTTCCATAACTCCATCACATTATGAATATTTACAACGAAGCCACATTACAGCCTCCTCAATGCAAACTGATATTACCGTACTCTCTTCGTCAGAGAAACGGAACTTACATTAAATGTGATATGTAGTGAATGCAGACGTTTGCATACAAAGGCGCTATGTATTATAGAAATCGTGGTGTCACGCGCCGGCGCAAGTAGACGGGAGAGCTCTTCGTAGTGACATATGTGACGTCACTATACACGTCAGCATCAGCGTATGACAGTACGCGATGTGTGAATTAGATTTGTTACCATTCTATTTATGAACGCGGTCGTATGTCTTTTTTGAAGTGAACGAAACTGGGAGTCTACTCTATAAGTCCGTCAACGAAGATACGGGTCCGTCCGAAAGTAGTTGATTTGTCAAAACATTGTCAAGTAAAATTTTTTGTAAGGGCAAAACCACATCGGGCGTAGGGACAGCGGTCACAAGTCGTGGTGGCATTCATTCTTGAAATGTCCTTAACTCCGACTGAATCTATGAGCTTCGTGCTTAGGGAGTAGACGCCCTGAACCGTCACGCTTGAATCAGACGCTGCATTCGGTTTGCTCGGCTCCAGTCGGTCGGTGACGCTGAATCGCGTATACTCGTCTCCAGTCATTAGTTTTCACTTCGATCGTGTGGTCATATGCACACACGGTTTTTTTGTTTCGTGTTGCGGTTGGAGTGGAATAAAAATGAAAGAAAAATATGTAGCCGTCAAATATAGAATGTAATACAATGATAAAATAGTGCAAAATGTGAGAACAAAAGTACTTAAAATTCAAATTCTTTCTCTGCAAGCAACTTTTATAGTTTTTCCAGAACATAATATGAAAGAACATTTGTAGTTAAAGTCGCATTTTATTTACATGAGAAAACAAGTAATATAAAAGCAGATCGCAACAAAACAAATTAGATAGTCCCAATTAATCTCAAACTGACGTATCAATCAGCGCCACAGATAATAAAACGCCAGTACAAATTAATGGAACTGTCACACAAGACAATAATAAAACAATTTAATAATCGTATCATCAATCACTTATCTCCGATCTCACTTTCACTGCCGACTGATAGATGTGGGAAGAAACGGTTACAACTTTGGCAAATAGTTTCCGTTGTTTGTTCTAATGCATCTGATATGTACCTGATATTATACAACACTAGGTTCGCCAGCGGCTTTGCTAGCTCGGAGGTCGATATTTATCCCACGGGAACGTAGGTACTACCGGTATGATAATTTGTGTGCCAAATTTCATCCAAATCCGTTCAACCGTTTATGTCTAACTATCATCTAGGCATCCAAACATACAAACTTTCTCATTTATAATTTTAAGGCCTGATTTTTCAATAGTCAGATATTTTTTATCTGAGGAATAATTATGCGGTTTGACAGTTTCTGTATAGAAAATGTGTCAAATTATCATATTTATTCTTCAGATAAGAGTACAAGTTTAGTCCCGTACTAACCCAACAAGATCTGTATTGCGTTCAATTGTATCAATCAAAGATTTTTTTTTTATTTTTTTTTTTATTTATTTTTTTTTTCTCTTGCACACGTGTTTTTCTATTTTCACTTTAGACATTGGCAGAATAGTCGACATCGGCTTTGCTTGCCATTTATTAAAAATATAATAGAATAGAATAGAGTACAAGTTATCTGACTATTGAAAAATCAGCCTTGAGTACATAGTATGATATTATGCCTGAGTTAGGCAGAGTAGTATAGTATGTACAGACGCCAGCACATCAAGCTACTACAATCTGTCAAATCTTTTTAATCGATTTTCAACTTTATTGATAAAGCATTAGGTTCCAAGTTGATTGGGAAAATTTGACAGTTTCGGGTAGCTTGATGTGCTGGCGTCTGTACATCCTCATATAGCCTATATGTTGAACTCGCAATAGAGAGCGATTTTGTTGTCATTAACCGAATAATACTTTTCCCGGCAATGAGATCTAATTCCACGTTCTGCAGTCTTATTTCTGACCACTAGACCACCGAGATTGTCTGATAATTATGTGCCTAGTGTTATATAATCTGTGATATAACTGCTTTTTAATCAAATGTGTGCACTACTAGGCTAAAAATGAGATTGTAAGCCATTTTTTTAAAGTGTCATTTGGCGTAGTAGGTACCCACAGAGAGCGTTTGAGGCAAAACCGAACGGGGTAATATCCGGTAGTACTTAGGTACTACATGTATTATTATTTTATTTGAAACTTACGTGAAGGAACCATGCATGGGTGCAATGACTTAAGGTATGAATTGGGCCCGTGAAGACTGTACGGGTTGGGAACCCGAAGAATTTCATGAGTTTCATTATTGTATAAGATTTAGCTATACCCGGTTTTGGACATGACACGGAACAAAACCTTAAAAACATAAATTTTATTTAATAAATCTACCAACATTTATCCTAATAAAGTTTGGTTATATTCTTTCAAACTTATGATTTATGAAATATTTTTCCTTAGAGTCCCTGTTGTACCCCTTTTTTCCATACCCAATCCATTTCTAAAATAAGATTTTGTTCTATCTAAATAATCACGATCCTCGTGCTTTTTATTATGTTATCGTTAACACGAACTCAGTCAATATTATCTAATAAACGCTGCATTAGCTAAGTTGATTTTGTAATTGGTGAACAAAGGAATAAATAAAATGTGACGTTTTTTCTTAACACCTGCCGTGCGATTCTGTAACCATCTCACCGAGAAAACTTGGGTGTAGTGAGCGTGGAGTGAGTCGTAAATAGTGTCAATCCCTAGCATCAGCATGACTCACAGCTCACTCTAAGCTCACTTCACCTTAGTTATCACGGTGAGATTTTTCCAGAATCGACCGGCTGGTTTGGACGGACATGGATTGATGACATAATATTGTTGATAAAAAATATGATTGCATATTTGGAATGGTAATCAATAAATGCCATTCGTCTAGTTAATGTTTGCTAATTATGATGATTTTGTTTGATAAATCCACATCATTAAAACACCTAATGGATTAAGCATACCTATTAATTAATTTTTTTTCTGTTACAGGTGAAAACTGCGAAGGACATTGAAATCCGTAAGTTCGAATTCCATTTTCATTTAAAAAATATATTTTTGCCTTTAGGGGGCGATTGCGATCTAGTACAGTATGCAGGCGATATGATACTTCATTGTTTATAAAATTGGCACTCTACGCCAATTTGCCCAGTTATAGCCATTTCATATAACTATAAAAGAATGACAGTTGTGAGTTGAATATACGGACAATTTGAAGTGGTAGTCGATTTTCTTAACAATTATTTTCCCTGACTGTACTTGGGCAGATTTTAACGAAGATCGTTTCCATAGTTCTATTTACTCTCGTTCTCTTGTGTTCTTGACCATTCACAAGGAACCCAACACATTCGTTCACACTACTCGTGTTTTCACATTACAAGTCGTGTTGAAACCGCACGAACTTGTATTCACACCTTTAAATGAAGATAACATGTCTTTACGTATCTCTGGTTTCCTTTACTTTCACATAATCTTTGTTCGTAGGTACCTAATACCATAGACAATTATATAACACCTAGCTACTTCATACAAAGCGAAGCATCCGGTGCAAACAGGTTCAAAATCAGAATGTGCGCTTTTATAACTTCTAACGAGACGTTATTATCGTGGTCTATAACGTAGGGACGTAAAATGTATCGAAATATACAGAGTGGCATGTGGCAACAGCGACACATAACAGTACATGATTCTGGAGTACCACAGCACTGAAAAATTTCGTCGATATTAAAATAAAAAATAAATTGTTGCTCCATACATTTTGCTTGGGTGTTGACTTTTGTAGGAAACAACAGATTTTTTTTAATAACTTTTTTTTAATAAAATTTCAACGCTGGGGGATCCAGAATCTGTATTGGATCCATGGTTGGTTGTTACCATGGATCTAATACAGATTTCAGGTTGCACGTCGATGTCCTAATTACGTGACAAACACACTATCAGTAGCAATGGGTTTCATTTTGAAAGTTCAACAACATTCATTGCGTTATTTATATTGTTTAGCAGACTCATTTTTCGAACATATGGAGCAATGGATTAGCAATATGCTTCAAAATGATTCAACTTGAGAGTAATAGTGTGTTATGCAATTAGTGTGCTGTATAATTCGGTGCCACTCTAAACAGAGTCAAACAGTTCAAGTACCTTGGTCACTGGATGACAGAGGATGGCACTGATAACTGTGATATTGAGAGGGAGCGTAGGGCATTGGCCGTAAGATGCAACAGCCGGCCCGCACATTTGTAAAGTGCGACAGCAATATCAAGATAACTCTGTTCAGGGCTTATTGCCAGACCTTTTATACCTGCAGTCTGTGCAGACCAGATACACGCAGAAAACGTTTAATGCTCTGCGTGTGCAATACAACAACGCTTTTAGGATACTGATATCGCTGCCGCGTTTCTGTAGCGCGTCGGATATTCGCAGTAGCGCGTACAGACGACTTCGTTGCGATCATTCGTAAAGGATCCGCTTCACTACGGCGTAGATTGCGGGGCAGCGACAAGTCTTCTGAGCGTTGTTGCTAGTAAGACTGGGGGCCGCCTGATGGGGCACCTGTGCGCAGTGCATGTGCTGTTGCCAGGTGTCTCCTAGAGGTACCGTACGGTAATTAAGTATTATTAGTTATTGTGTGTTTTATAGTCTATTATACTAACATAGATTAAGGAATACTAACGAATTTATGGGTTCTACCTGAATTAAAGTTAAATAAATAAAGCTGTATTAAACACTTTTCATTTTGCGTCCACTACAACGTTAAAACGTGCACGTATTTCCACACATTTTATAATAATAATAATAATAAGAATTGACTTCCTGAAGCAGAAGATCTATGCATGGGCAAACCGTATTCGTCGGTACAGGCGGAGAGTGGAGCGATACACTCAGAATCGCACATTCCAAAGCGATGAAAGGTGGGTCTATAGGGCTTGGGAGCGACCGGACCAAGATGTGACTGACACGCGCCTACCGGATGATGACGCCATGTGTTCGTTCTGGCGAAGCATCTGGTCGGTGCCTGTCGGTCACACCGAGGGTGATTGGACTAGGGGGGCCGAGCGAACGTGCGATCAAATACCACAAATGGGGGCACTTACCATCAGCCCCCAAGATGTAGCTCGTGCAGTCCGTCCGTTACCTAACTGGAAATCTCCAGGACCGGACGGGCTGCACAACTTTTGGATAAAGTGGTTTCAAAGGTCGCACGCCTGCTTGGCTTCCCAGTTCCAGTCGGCCTTAGAGTCAGGGTCGCTGCCCCAGGTCCTAACGACAGGGATTACCCACCTGCTCCATAAATCAGGTAGTACTGCGGAGCCCAAAAATTATAGACCGATCACTTGTCTACCAACGGTCTATAAAGTTCTTACATCCATTTTGAGAGCTAAACTTAACAAACACATAGAAACAAACTACATCATGTCTGCCTCTCAAAATGGATGTAGGAACGGGTCCCGCGGTACTAAGGAGCTGCTCCTCATCGATATGGCCATTAGCCAACAGGTTCGTCGTTCCCGAAGGGATCTGTCGACATGTTGGATAGATTATAAGAAGGCCTATGACTCGGTGCCACATACATGGCTCATGAGGGTGCTGGAGTTGTATAAAGTGGATGCAACTCTACGCAACTTCCTGATGTCGTGTATGGGGCAATGGAGGACGGTCCTTCGCTATCCAGGATGTCGAAATATCCAAAGGAATAGCGAACCGATAAGGATCGAGCGAGGTATATTTCAGGGTGACAGTTTGAGTCCACTTTGGTTCTGCCTAGCCTTGAATCCTCTAAGCACTCTGCTGGAGGATTCAGGTCTAGGCTATCGGCTGAGGAGAGGTGGTCAGGTTATATCTCACCTTCTTTACATGGATGGCCTAAAACTCTTTGCCCCCAACAATTTGCAACTGATGGAGCTACTGAAAGTAACTGAAACTTTCAGTAGCGACATCAGGATGGAATTTGGTGTGGACAAATGTGCGGTCATGCATGTAAAGCGAGGGGAGATTGTGGAATCCGTGGGGACCCAACTCTCGGATTCCATAAACCTTAGAGCCCTCTCCGCATCCGAAACCTATAAGTATTTGGGTATGTCGGAAGCGTTGGGCATCAATGTTGCTGACATGAAGCAATCGTTGAAGGAGCGTTTCTTTGGCCGCCTGAATAAAGTATTTAATAGTCTTTTATCAGGCGGAAACAAGGTGCGCGCCTTCAACGGTTGGGTCATGCCGGTTTTGATGTACTCTTTCGGCATACTCAAATGGACTCAGACGGAACTTAACGCCCTGGATAGGAGGATCCGCACTCTGCTGACCGCAAATCGGATGCATCACCCACGTTCATCGGTGATGAGACTGTATATCCCGCGGAAGTACGGAGGTCGAGGCTTCTTAAATGCTAAGACTCTGCACAACCGTGAGGTATGCAGTCTCAGGGAATACTTCCTAGAAGCCAATGTGGGGATGCACCGAGATGTGGCCTCGGTAGACAAGGGCCTCACCCCGCTCTCCTTAGCTAACGAGAACTGGCGCAAACCTATAGTATTAGATACTAATGACCGCAGGGAGGTATGGCAGAGCAAAGAGCTTCACGGGCGCTTTTACCGGGTCCTACATGGGCCCGATGTAGACCTTTTAGCATCCGTATCCTGGTTACGATTCGGTGACCTCTTTGGGGAAACCGAAGGTTTTGTCTTTGCGATTATGGACGAAGTTATAATGACGAACAACTACCGGAAATATATTGTGAAGGACGGCACGGTTGACATTTGTCGGGCATGCCACCGTCCCGGGGAATCAATCCGTCACATTATTTCTGGCTGTTCTCGTCTGGCTAACGGAGACTACTTGCATAGGCACAACCTTGTAGCCAGGATTATCCACCAGCAACTTGCTCTGAAGTACAATCTTGTGGAATCGGAAGTTCCGTACTATAGGTATGTGCCCGACCCAGTTCTCGAAAATGGCAATATCACGTTGTACTGGGATCGATCTATCATCACTGACAGGACTATTGTTGCCAATAAGCCCAACATAGTGGTGATAGATCGATTAGAGCGTCGCGCAGTGATTGTTGATATAGCGGTCCCGCATGACGAGAACCTCGTGAAAGCTGAAAAAGATAAACAGAATAAATATCTTGACCTGGCTCGCGAGGTTGTCGACATGTGGGAAGTGGATACAGCAATCATTGTGCCGATAGTCGTGACGGCCAATGGCATAATAGCCAAGAGCCTCGATCAACACCTGAAGAGGCTCTCGTTAGGCGGCTGGATCAAGGGCTTGATCCAGAAAGCGGTACTTTTGGACACGGCGCGTATCGTTAGGAGGTTCCTCTCTCAGCAGCCCTGACCGCCGGTAGCTTGGACCCTGCTCCCGATACCGGTGGGCTACTATTTTTTATATTTTTAAATGTTTTTTTTTATTTTATGTTTATATAAAAATATTTAAAAATATAGATAATAAGTGTATAAAAATGAAATAAAGGAGATAATAATAATATTCCTCAACTTTCACACAATGCCTTCTAGTCCCAAACTAAGCAGAGCTTGCTTTTTATGGCCGTATATCGTCTCGTTAGAAATGATAAAAGCACAGAGTCACGCGGGTAGAATCCTGACTTAATAAAAACGTATCATAATGTCGGCTCAGGGGCAGACGTATCGTCTGCTCAGTTTTGCAAACCCATCGTCATCATATACACCTTCTCCCTTTTGTGCCATGCTTCCCTGGTCTGTGCGAATCTCATCCAGGTCTTCCCCCTTATCTCGTTGGTCTGCTGACGCTCCTTCTACAGTCTCTCGACAACCATTCTGTTAGGACTCTGCTCCACCCGCCATCACCACATCTAGTCCAGTGCCCACATCTATTTCAGAGCCGCTTCCCATAGTCCGCGTATCGGCAAGTGTAGTCTGAGATGCTACATGGACCAATGACGTTAAAAAGGTGGCTGGCTGGGACAGGGAGTTGTGGCGCAGCCTGGGAGAAGCCTATGTCCATCAGTGAACTGCGCTAGGCTGAGTTGATGACTCGTAGTCCGTTCTACTTGGAAAGCACACTAAGCCGTTGGTCCTGTGCCTGATCTCTGACGGTTGTGTCGGATTGCCGTTCCATCGGACTATGAGATTGCGGGAAGAGAGAGTACAGCTGTATCTGCGTACACAGCGTGCACGTATGTGCACTACAACATCTCCCGCGCCGAAGGTTGGTCTACGCTGACATTGGTCGCCATAGCCGAAATTCAGTCTGGAGGACTATTATTATTTGGTTTTTAAGTAACATCTACCTCAGTTGGTTATCTTCGTTAAAGCGTCTGCATTTATTGCCTTGCTATAATATTTTAATGACCGCTAAGTAAGCACTACTAAAATCAGTAATAAAATGCGACACGTCCCAGTCACCTGTTGTTACTGCCTATGACTCGTAAATAGTACCGTTGATGTGTAGGTTGCCTACCAGCGGATAGTCATGAGTAATATATCTCGCAATAGTAAAGTATCATGTTTACAGCCAGTGTTTATGTTGCGGGTGAAATAATAATTGTTAGGAATTTATATCTTTCCACAAAACTTTTGACGTAATAATTTGCGAATTATTACATTACATTAAAAAAAAAATGAATATTACGAGAATGTCACACTAACTTTTGAATGTCAAATTAACGCTTTTCCGTTTCTCGTTGAAAGATAAGCGTCATCAAGTAATAAGTCTTTCTAAATAGTTTTAAACTTGGCAACTTTGACCAATGAGTGGCAATGAGGTTGGCAGCACTAAGTGATTTAATTTCACCTATTTGCATGACACTGAGCATCCGTTAGACATAATTAATTGACAATTGAATGTCAAGAGTATCTCATTTTCATGCATTTTCCTTTTACCAAAGGTTGATCAAGCAGCCTAGTAGTTTTTTTTAAGCGTTTTTTGTATGATATGGCCAAAAAATAACTACATATATCTTAAATCTAAACTTGTAAACTCATATTATAAAAAGGTAAAATTACTACTAATTCAATAAGAGGTAATTTATGAATTAAAAATCAAAATGAAGTAATTTATTCATTTTAGTCTGAGAATCAGCACCGTACAAAAGACAGTCCCTCAAAACGCCCGCTCTTCACCACTCCCTAGTGCTTTCGCTGGGAAGAAGAAGTGGCGCAACAAACTCTCCAGCAGCACAGCTGTCTGTTCAATTAGAAAATACTTGATTGAACGGTGGAAGTACTGACTCCGTTACAAAAAAAAAAAATTAAAAGCAGCAAAATACATCCTACTTATAGCACTATTATTGCTGAGTGCCATTTGACATGTTTTATGTTGAAACAAGAAATTTCTCGCGGATGAAGTCACGGGCATATGCATATGCTATACCCGAATTGCTTTGGCGTGGCGATAGCGGTCATCGACCCACCTACATTTCCTAGCATTATTTATTTCAAAAGTTCAAACAAAGTCCGTTAACGTCCTGAATCAATATCTATCGTGATCTTCGACATTTTCCAATAACGAAAACCCATACACAGTTGATTGTTTGGGTTCGCACGGAGAGCTATTAGGGAAAGGGCAATGACCTTTATTTCCACGCTAAAGCGATTCGGGTATAGTCATTATTATTATGTTTAATCTACCGTCTGCACTTTTCCACTTTTATTGGCATTCTGTCATGGCTTCTCCAAAAATCCAAAGAATTTACCTGTTTTGTTAAAGGTCTTCCGGTAAGCTCATGAAAATAATTAATCATCATCTGCCTAGCCTTTTCCCAACTATGTTGGGGTCGGCTTCCAGTCTAACCGGATGGAGCTGAATACCCGTATCTTACATGGAGCGACTGCCTATCTGACCTCCACAACCCTGTTACTGGGTAATACAATACCTCTTGGTAAGACTGGTTGTCAGACTTTCAGCCTACTGACGACCCGTAACGACTGTCAAAGATGCACGAATGACAGCCGGGATCAACGGCTTAACGTGCTTTCCGAGGCACGGAGGGCTCTTGGTATGTGAAGATGGTCACCCATCCACGGACCAACCGCGGCAAGCGAAGCTTAACCTGATCGATCGACCCGTGCGGCTGTTATTAGTTAGCCACAAGCCCCTCATGAAAATAGTTAATATACAGAGTCAAATCAAACCAGCCAGCGAAACTCTGCAGACGTGATGGCTATCGACATCTGCCGGTCGATTCTGGAAAAATCTCACCGTGATAACTAAGGTGAAGTGAGCTTAGAGTGAGCTGTGAGTCCTGCTGATGCTCAGGATTGACACTATTGACGACTCACTCCACGCTCACTTCACCCCAGTTTTCACGGTGAGATGGTTACAGAATCGCACGGCTGAACTCTTAAATAAAAACCAAAAAGATTTGATGTTTTTTTTTGGGCTCAACGACCGCTGTTTGTTTTGTTACTTGAATGATGAGTTGAGAAAATCTGTTTTATTTTGTTTTGCCGTGTTGAGACAACGATACCTGTCACGTCTGTGAAGTTTACACAATAAAAGTCACATTTTTAAACTGAAATTTCAAGAGACTACGTACATTAACAGTGGTCAGTGACACCACAAAAAAATCGTCAAATTAATTAATTTTTTGTTTTATCGTATTTAGGTAGCGATCACGATCAAGCCAACACGTCCGCTCAGTTTCGTTGGCTAATTTAATGTGATCCTGAATACATAATATTTATTTATTTTTACTTTAAGTGGTTCTTCTTCTTCTTCACATAGTTCTTATTTATACATAACCAAATATGTATAAGTAATCGTCTTCTAAACGGTTATGCCAAAAAGCTGAAACTCATTATTATTTATAAATAAAAACGTATGATTTTTATAGATAAGACAATATTGAAACTTTTATAAAACTTTCCAGTACATAATACTTAGATTTTGAAAAACAAGATCTGACCGTTTTTGCTGTTCAGTAACGATACTGCCAGAAGATGTTTTTATTTCAATAAGTAGTTTAATTTTGAATTGAAAATGAAAAACATGCTGGTTTCTTAGTTTTTATTCAACTTTTTATTGACTCTTCCTTAGAATTTCACAATGTCAGAGGTCGTCTTTATTGAACGATGACTAACTATAAAATCAAAAAAAAAAAAACATAGACAATCAAAACTTTTTCGTCGCTGTGATTGACGTCTCGTTTATATTTCCACCAAAATGGCCAATGGACATTTTCGAAATTCGAACGATTATAAAGACGAAATATCATTTGCCATCAAACCGTGAGCAATTATCCGTATAATAATAGGGACCAGCAATTATTGATAAATTACTATTGCAATAACTTGCACCCTCGTACGGCAGGTCACGAGCGATTTAACGTACATACATTACATACGCTAATAATAGCAAACACAATAGCTATTATGAAATAATATACTTTTACGATTGTCAATTATTCCATAACCGTGCGTGATGCCCACACAGTATCATTATCATCACGTTTTTCATCGATTAGGAAATTAGATATAATTATTCGATCAGGATATCCGAATGCACGTTCTGTTCTGATAGTGCATTTTTTTTAAACAACACAAGGTCGCATTAAATTCGGCCTATTGCAAAATCTGGCCAGAGCGAATGTGAAAAATTGTGAAATGCATTAATAAACGGAGAAGTGTTTAAAATTTTTGTAGTGATTGTTGTAAGGTTGCCTTGTAAACGTAAACATTGGTTGTTATTCAATTATCAACCGAATTTTGATCAGAACAATCTTTTGTTAAATGATTTCCTTCAAGGTCCTGTCGTGATCTCAGATTACATAGTCTTTAAGCAGTAGCAACGAATCAACGATACTTAGGAATTTCAAGTTCTCGCATTTGATTAAAATATTTGTGTGAAATTGCAATTTTTGGAATTGTTTAGTTCGTGCAACATGCAATGCGCCACTCACGCTACGTACAGACGCCAGCACATCAAGCTACCCGAAACTGTCAAATTTTTCTAATCAAATTTGAACCTTATGCTTTAGCAATAAAGTTGAAAATCTATTAAAGAAATTTGACAGATTGTAGTAGCTTGATGTGCTGGCATCTGTACATAGGTAAGCAAATTGTATACGGTGCGGTCGAAGAATCGTGGCCGGTCCGAACTTTGCGCAGAAGGCCGTGCAAAAAAAACTTTTTTTTTTGGAACCAAATGGTGACATGAGGCGAGTCTGAGTGAGAGAACATGCGCGAAAGTTCGGAGAGCCTATGTTCAGACGGGTCATCGTTCATTGGTCGCATCGTAAGGAGCCACTAGCTAGCGCCAGTGCTTCCACTGTATTCAATTATTCCAATGTTCTAATTACCGTCCTTAACAGCGACCCAACAATTTGTCTGCCATGAAGTGTTACCAACACGGTCATTATAATATTGAAAACAAATGCCAACCCAGCCGGTCGATTCTGTAAAAATCTCAACGTGAAATCATAAGTGAAGTGAGCACTTAATAGTGTTAATCCCTAGCGAAGGACAGCTCACTCCACACTCACTTCACCCAAGCTTTCACGGTGAGATGGTTACAGAATCGCACGGCTGTTCACTTTACTGTTCTGTATTTGAATTCAATTAATTCGTCGTTTGTTTATGAAACATTTTATTACCAGCCAGAATTGCAATGCTTGCGATCTTTATCGGATAGGTATTTCTTTTCTTTCTAGATAAAAAAAATCTAATTTGTCTTTACTTTTTTATAATTCGTTACTGCCTTGTTGGTCCAGTGATCGTACGCGCTACTGCTGAGATTGAGGGTTCAATTCCCGGGTCGGGCAAAGTTTTATTGAGTTTTTCCATCTGGAATTTCTCAGTAGCAGCCCGCAGTCTGGATTTGTGCCCAGTTGGTGACAATAGGCTCGCCCTCTATTACACGGGACTTTAAATGAACTGGAGTAATCTGAGTGAACTATGGGTACACCTCTGCTTAACCATACGAGGGACGCAGGCGTGATGGTATGTGATTTTTAATACTTCACATAATTTATTATCTTGAAATGATTGATTCTCCACTATCGTGATGATAATGTATGGCTGTATAACATTAGCTGACATTTAAAAAAGTTAATCTGTATTGTAAGGCGAGTTCACACGATACGTTTACATTATTTATATTAGATTGTATATTAGCGTCTCACACTTTCTTCCATTTACACACTCGTAATTAAATCAACTAACGTCATATTGTCTTGTTGGAGATACGTTCATTAACATTATCTTTCATCTGGGAAGATTTTGGCCACCTACAGCAACAAAATGTTACGGTTTTTTTATATAACTTACTTTACTTTTCATAATTTAAAAAAGCCTACAGAGAGAGAAATTAATTTTAGGCGAATCGACCAACTTAAATTTTCAATATATTCAAATCACAACTGTCATCCTTTGACAGTTGTATGAAATGGCTATACCATGACAAATTGACGTAGGGTGTCAGTTTGCTTAACAATGAATTTCCCAGACTGTACCTACGTCTAACACAACCTGGTCAGGCAACTTCATTACTCGTTAACTTCTTGCATCTTTTCACCCGACTACGGCGAAGCAAAAAGCAGGGTTATGATTTTGACCGGTATGTATGTATGAATGTTCTTCTGTTCTGTTCTAAAATATAAAATACTAGATGCACCCCGCGGTTTCACCCGCATAAGTCTCGATCCCGTAGGAATATCGGGATATTCCTACGGGAATAGCGAGTATTCTGTGTTAATCCTGGTTATAAACTATGTGTGCCAAATTTCATCAAAATTGGTCCAGCCGTTTGAGCATGAAGAACTAATAAACACACACACTCACAAACGTTCGCCTTTATAATATTAGTGTGATATATTGTCAGCTGTTGCTCACGGCTTTCCTTGCATGCACTCGATAATTAGGAAAAAAATCTATAAAATCACACCTCAGATTTAAGCCAAACATATTTCCTCTCCAAACCTACCCCAAAATACATATATTTATAATAAATACGTATTTCAATGTGGACTATTAAAAAAAAAAAAAAAAAAAACAAAACGTGTGTAACAATAATGTCATAAGCTGGGAGTACCTCCACGTGGTGAAGGCGATAACAGTAATATTACTGGGTAAAACTCCCATTTAATTAATAAGAATGCCTTCGGGATTATGTTGTTCATTGTTGCGATCATAAATACTGGTTGTGTTGTTGTGTACCCGGTAACGCAGGGGAGCAAACGCAGCAATCAAAATGTCCTAACAATTATATTTACAATCTTCGTTTCGATATTTTCAGTTGATACTTTCAAGTTTAATTTTTATGTATTATGATTATAGAAATCACATTCTGTATTTGTTTTAATTTTTCATTCTACTTCAATAATAGCTTTTTAAAATTATTACCCCAAAATAATTTAAATAAAAAATAAATTCAAAAACTAAAACCCCAGTACTGAAAAATCAGGCTCTAAAAAGTATTAAACAAGAAAATATTCTCATCTAAAATTTTTATGTACAAACTATTCAATATTTATCGTCTATTATATAACTTGCATGTAATATATTTTAAGTGATGTTCAGAGGATAACCGTGTTCGTATGCCACATTGCCTTAAAACAAAATCGCATACTACTGTTAGAATGTTTTATTTTGTTAGGGTAGGCACGATTGAAGTTTTATTGCAGTGTTAATGTAATTTTTAATGCATGGCAATCTTTGTTGAATGTTGCAGTAGATTTACCTTTGGTCGATAAGTGCGGATTAGTCCCAAGCCTTGACAATATAACATTAGACTTATAAGGAAAGTAGATAGGTACTTCAATGTTTAAGAGTCCTCTTGATGAATCTTCCAATCATACTTGTCCCCTTCTCCAACACTTTACATAATAGTACAATTTAGTTAAACGCATGGAGAAATTGAATCAACGATTACCTACATGGAAAGGTGGTCTTTGAATAGGTAAGCTTTTATAACTTCAAGCGAATTTAAATATCGTGACTCTATGCTCAATGGAAATTGATATATACCTCTCAAAGTCAGGTAAAAAAAGTCAGGTAAAATTATTGGTATATTTTACCCTAGCATCCGCCCGCAACTTCGTTTGCGTAGAATTCGGAATTCCCGCTATTTCAATCCTATTACCCGTTTTCCCGTAGGAATGAAACATTTTCCCGCGGTAAAAAATAGCCTGTGTTCATCAGGGGTAATGTCGGCTTCTAATGATAAAACAAACTTTCAAACCGGTCCAGTAATTTCGGAGCCTATTCAATACAAAAAAAACAATCAAATCTGTCCTCTTTATAATATTAGTGTAGATAACATAGAAAAGACCCGTCTCTGAATATATGGATGGCTAAGGGAAAACAACTTCTACTCAGTAAATGACTTATTTAATAAAAGGGTGAAGAATAAATAATAATCGTCTACCCGCTGACATTCATATTAATTCTGGTTTTATCTTTTTTCTTTTATGTTGAGAATGTATGTAATATTATAACAACATCAATAATGAAATTTAATTGTATTATGATTTTAAAATGATTGATAATAGAAACAAAAATGTTTGCATGTCACATTATGACTAAGTGTTATGGATCTGTATTATCTATGTTAAGACCTACATTGTACCAACGCTTATGGCAAATAAATTGATTTGATTTGATTTGATTTGATATAATAATAACTATGATATATCTGGCTGCCACGTTGGTCTAGAGGTCGCAAATGCTACTGCCGACCATGAGGTCCGAGTTTGCTTCCCAGGTCGAGCAAAGTGTTATTAGGATTTTCCATCAGGAGTTTTTCAGTAGTAGCTCGGATTCTGGAACGGTGCCAGTTTGATGTCAAAAGGCTTTAACATAACTGGCGAAATACATATGTGTTATAAAAATAGTATAGGTACGTGCACCTCAGTATACTGCTTATCCCGTCAGGGAATACTGGCGTCCTCCGCATGATCTTATGTTATGGTAGTTATGCATATAAGTCTTCATGGTTCCACCAAGAAGTAAAACAATCCTCTTTGCATCATCAATTCATCATTTATCTCTTCATGTCATATTATTTTATAGCTACAACATTTTATTTCGCGCCAATTTATATTTATGGTAAAGTTCTGTGTTTTATTATATTTCGAACATATTGCAGCGAATACGTTGTCATCGTGCCCTTGAATCATAGACATATATATATGGACTGGAAATACCTACGAAAAAAGGGTGCCTACCTACAACTCATATTGTCTCAAAAAATGGCTGCCATTGCTAGGGTTGTATCAATTTAGGAACATTGGTGTTACTATAACGAGTATCGATACTAAATACGAGTAGTACTAGTTATCACGTTTGGATCATAATATAGTATACTAACTTATAGTCCGTTCTAAGGTTGCCTACTTTATAGTAACGTATCCTAGTTTATTTTCGATAAACATACTTTATAATTTTGCATAAAAATACAGTATGCGAAAATACTTTATTTCTAATCTTTTGTTATGCGTAAAAGACTCATATGAACTATTTATCGATAGGTACAGACGCCAGCACATCAAGCTACCCGAAACTGTCAAATTATCGCAATCAAATTTCTTCCCTGAAAATAAAATTAATGCCAAGTGTTTTTTCGGCACAGAATTAAAAAACACTTTTTAATTGCATCACGTTTACGTATTAAAGTGAAGGAAAACAGCGTGAAGAGATATGTATCCATATGCCCAAAAACAGGTGCTTTCGCATATTATACCTTTATTATTATACCTATTATACCTTATAATATGTATGTATTTAGAAATATATATGTATGTTTATCAGCTGTCTTAGTACTCATAGCACAAGCTCTGCTTGGTTTGGGACTAGATGGCGTTGTGTGAAAGTTGTGGAATATGATTTATTTATTTATTATTATTTTTATATATGTAATTAATATATATATATCTATTTATTTATTTCAGGCCAAACGGCCAGGCTATTATTAATCAATCATTTTAATACACATTTACCAAAAATGCTGTGGGAACAGAGTTATCATGTAATCTCATTGTATATTTTCTTGTATTTCACCAAGTTCAGAGCCATAAATATCGATCGTCAAAACTGACAACCAAACGTGTATACATGATGTGAACATTCCTTGAAATAAAAAAATATATTCATTTTCTATTCATTTACTAACTATTCAACAAGTGTACCAAGATTTTTTGTTGATTTATCACTTACATCAAGTGTTCTATTGAAACAGCTTTTTTCAAAGTGAAGTGAATAGAGGTACCATTCTTTATGTCGGGGATTAATATTTTCTTCACCAATAGCCTCTAACCACTTTTTCTTTAGTCCTTCCTTTTTAGGAAACCTATAAAAAATGCAAGTATTTTTATCAATAAATAATTTTGGTTACAGCTATATTATATTAGCATATGAAACTAAAATCAATAGGAAACGTCAGAAGCTATGTGCACGGTTCCAATTGGTGGTTTCTATGGAGAAGAGTCGGCAAGAAACTCCACGGTTACTCAATATAATTGGCTTTTACAATTTTAATAGGTAGGGGAGGACAGTGTAGGCCTGTCAACAAGTACCAGGTACTTAAAAAAATAGAAGACAGAAGAATATACCGATATCGTTCCAGCGGAGGAACTAGTTCCGGAAACTATTAGGCAACGGTACAACACTATTCTATTATGACATATTATTGTAAACAAACGAATGAATTAACAAAATAATAAAAAGGTCTGTTATACGGAAATTCACCCAAATATCAATTCTTTAGCCATAAATTCATGATCGCGTTACAATTATATCATCGAATGTCTATTATTGTATGTGTTATTGCATGAAAACCGGCTACTAACCTGTGCAAAGAAAGTTGAGGTTGATTTTCATTCTTCCTTGCACCACACTTCACAATACAACACACAGGCATGTTGAATTGCTGTTTTTCAACATTTACATGCAGTTTTAAAGGTAAAGTCCTCGTAATTTTCTCGCAAATCTCAATAATACAAAAAATAAACAACCATTTGACAGCTGAACTACCACGAAACTTGGCGACAAAGATGGCTGCTCTGGCACCTACCTACAACCGTGTATAGAATAACAGGGCATCTCCTGTTATATCCCATCTCAATGCCTTGAATTCCTCCTATGATTGACGCACCGAGCATAGACATTGCGACGTGAATCATTCTGTTTTATAGCAAATTGCTGTAAGTATTGATTGTCTGTGGTCCATTGTTCGTACCTGTTTGGGTCAGCTGCATCTGCATATCGAGGTAGAGGTTCTTCTAAGAATACCTAATATTTACGGTTCATGTGACGTTTGGAAAAATCAAGGTGAGTTCCTTGTTTTGTTGGCTGTATAATGATTATTTGAGCATATACTTACTAATTTTTGGTTGAGATGACATGTTGATAAAATATCTGTATGCAAAAAGCAGTCTTAGGACTTATAAGTATGCAAAAAAGCAGTAGGTACTAATGGAACATTATCAGTTTTGACTTTAGTCATTGAAATACCCAGAAGTTTCATGCTGGATTATATTCGAACGCAATGTGAATTGTTACTAAATAAATGAATCGAATTGAGTTGAATAGTTCATTGATGAATTGCCAATAGGTAATAGCTTTCATTATATTTTGAGCTCAAGAAATTACTGTCGTCGTTGTTGTCGTGACACTGTAGATTTTCTATATTTTCTTCGAGCCAATCATTGTGGACAATTTCAATGAGTCATCAAATCAGTCCCCCGATATATCACAAGGCGAGCCATCGTAGTAACTGTGCCGCCATCTTATTATCCTCTGCCTATTATGTCTATGGCACCCAACGAAAGTGAACTATAGCAAAAACTAATCGAAACTTTCATTTTCATCTTATTGTACGCGCCATAGTTGTACCGTTACAAAAAAAGTAATCTTTATCATCTACTTGTACGCGGGAACGCGAAAAGAGGCAAAGAAATCAGACCATTGTGCCAAAGTAAAGCGCGTGCTTGCAGATTGCAGATTGCTGCTTAGGCAATTCTATTTTCAAATGTTTATTTGTTTTTTTTTTTTACAAATGACAAGTATTGGTCACGTTTTGATTGATAACATTCAGTTTTCTATAGCTGAAAATAATATTTCATACCCATAAAACGTGCGAAACGTTACTATTTCTAGATCTCAGGTTTTAAGCAACAAGACACGGTTGTTTAACTGAGTAAATTACTGCAACACGTCTAGCCAATTGATTTTGAAAATGGAAAAACTTACAAAACGTGTTCGTTTTCGTGTCTACTGTGTTAGTAAACTTCAAGCCAATACCTTGACCAACTTCATGTGGCAATTTTGTTGTAACGATGATAACATTCTCATCCGTAAACAATAAGAACTTTTTGCTGTCACATCGTCCTATTGTCTGCTGTCAATATTAACATTTCTTGCAATAGTCGTTGTCCGTCTTGTGGCTGAAAACCAATGATTAGTCTGTGCACGATTGCATAGAAATGCTGATAGTTAAGTATTGTACGTTCCAATTACTTCCTCGATTGCGTTGAAAACGTTAACAACTCCAATAAGAAGCGGCGAGAAATCAAAAACATTGTTACTGATTCTTCGCGATTCGTCACGGTGTCGGCGACCTTTTTAATTGATTACGTCATTAATTCGCCATGGGTAATCTGTGGTACACTTTGCCCGTTCATTCACATTATCCGTTACTGTCATTTACAATGGTCCCACAGACAGCACGCATTGAAGTAGATTTGCGTGCCTTTCAATATCAAAGGCTTTTCTCGTAATGCTGAAATGAGCGAGAGTTGTATATGAGGTATATTTTGTTACTAGCCTGTATATTTAAAAGTGGTTGACGTTAAACTAAATGATCGTATTGTGAATGTTGAGAATTTATAGCAATTGTGTAAATTAACAAAGGATCAATGATCAACTTGTCAAATATTGTATATATTGAGGTCTAAATCCCAAATATCTACGCGCGACGTCGAATTGGCTTCTATTCTTAAGAAATAGTATGTATTAAGCATTTGAAAATTACACGCCATAAATGACGTGAAACACGAAGATTAGACACTTACAAGGATTTGCTTAATTTCAGAGACACAAAATACGTCTCATACATCATCATCATCTGCCTAGCCTTTTCCCAACTATGTTGGGGTCGGCTTCCAGTCTAACCGGATGCAGCTGAATACCAGTATTTTACATGGATCGACTGCCTATCTGACCTCCACAACCCAGTTACTGGGTAATACGATACCCCTTGGTAAGATTGGTTGTCAGACTTTCGGGCTACTGACGACCCGTAACGACTGTCAAAGATCCACGAATGACAGCCGGGACCAACGGCTTAACGTGCTTTCCGAGGCACGGAGATGTAAAGATGGTCACCCATCCACAGACCAACCGCGGTAAGCGTAGCTTAACCTGACCGATCGACCCGTGCGGCTGTTATTATTTAGCCACGGTCCCCTCATACAAAGACAATTTAAAAAGGTACTCTTGTGGAATGCACCTCCATTCCACAAGAGTGTCCATTCCTTGCATGTTGACGACGTTCCTTTTTTGAAAGCTCTCATCTTGAGTGCCTACTGCGTAGCATCGGAATTCAGCTCTTTCCCACGTTCACATCATTGAAGTTTACTTCCTAATGTTCTCGATGAAATATCGAAGTTCTACACATTATATAACTTTTAGATGCGTATACACTACAGAATTTCCATGTAATGTAACGTGCTTTCAAATGACACAATTCACAGTTCTATTTTTATATTTATTTTGAAAGCCTCTATAATTTAAAGTATTTCTGGGCAAGGCAAAATTTGTTTTTTTTTTTCTTTATTTTTTTTTTTTTCCCCGTGAAAAACATTGCCATGTACCATTA
This sequence comes from Eremobia ochroleuca, assembly GCA_949629135.1. Classification (NCBI taxonomy): domain Eukaryota; kingdom Metazoa; phylum Arthropoda; class Insecta; order Lepidoptera; family Noctuidae; genus Eremobia; species Eremobia ochroleuca. Next base: position 4,556,380 of record OX451404.1, on the reverse strand, counting down.
TTACAAATCTTTGACGATGTGTTCGATGAAATGCACATGACCTTATGACGTCGTGTAACATTAATTTATGTGTTGCATTCCACAGTTCCACCCCGACTCCTCGAAGTTCTTATAGCCCGCCCTTCGTCTTTTTGCTATATGAAAAGATACGCAAATTCGCTCGCATTTTTATTAATTTCATGTGGTGTCAATGCAACTAACTTCGTATTTATTCTTGAATTCGTCGCTTGGGCGATGCTTTAGCACAGTTCCATGTTCTGTTACTAGTAAATGCTGCAATGTGCACTCACCTTTAAACTTACAGCTGCATCGTCTTTGCATCGCCGGCGCTAGGGAATGCAATCCGGACTATCCGTAATCCGAAAAATCCGGATATCCGCACATTTTCACTAGACTTCTAAATCCGGATTTGAACTTCAAATCCGGATTTTTTGAATAATAAGAAATTGTGACAAAAAAATCTAAATGAGCAAATTCGCTGTTCGCGCGTCGCGTCTCGCGAGTGTAAGTGATGTCGGTGTCTGTTTTATCGTCCACTAGCGACCCGCCCCGGCTTCGCACGGGTGCAATGCTGATCACTACATAGTATAAAACAAAGTCGCTTCCCGCTGTCTGTCTGTCTCTATGTATGCTTAGATCTTGAAAACTACGCTACGGATTTTGATGCGGTTTTTTTTATAGATAAAGAGTGATTCAAGAGGAAGGTTTATATGTATAATACATGCATAATATAGTAGAGAAACACTGATAATTTTAGAGCCAATACTTCTCGTAAAAAGTACAGGATAAAAAATCGTTATTGTGGGTTATCCCTAAGAGATAGACATATACCATTGTGGATTTTTTCGTAGACCTTTTTAAGGTGTACAATACTGTAGTACAGACGCCAGCACATCAAGCTACCCGAAACTGTCAAAATTTCCCAATCAACTTTGAACCTTATGCTTCAGTAATAAAGTTGAAAATTCGTTGGGTAGTTTCAAGCGCTACCGGCCGACTGCCCGGCCGGTAACGCCCGCATTTTAAAACTGTAATATCTTCGAAAATATTAATTTAAATTACATGCTGTAAAGGGCCATAATGATCTATATAAAATGCACAATGTTTTTAAGGTACTTAATTGGATAAGGATTAATGCTGTATTGCCTAAAATTGCTTCTTAAATAAGCCATTATTTCTCGTAAAAAGTTAAGGATATAAAATGGTTATTGTGGGTTATCCCTAAGAGATAGACATATACCATCGCGGATTTTTTTGTAGAACTTTTTAAGGTGTACAATACTGTAGTACATTATTTTGATCTATCTTGAATGGTTCAGCCAGCGTTTACAATATAAGCGCAAATTGTGTTTATTTACGACATCACATTAGAAACCTCTAAAATTATCAGTGTTTCTCTACTATATTATGCATGTATTATACATATAAACCTTCCTCTTGAATCACTCTATCTATTAAATAAAACCGCATCAAAATCCGTTGCGTAGTTTTAAAGATCTAAGCATATATAGGGACAGACAGACAGGGAAGCGACTTTGTTTTATACTATGTAGTGATAAGGTCCCTTTTGAGAAACGTGGTGAAGATCGAGAGTGTGTCCACAAGGGTGGCGTACCTTATACTTAGAATGTCCGCAAGGTATTCGCTAAGGTCGTACAGTTTTACGCCCCGACCTCGTCACGCCTCGACGATGAGGCGGAGACCATGTATGAGGATATGTCAAATTTCTTTAATAGATTTTTAACTTTATCGCTATTAGCATTAGGTTCAAGGTTGATTGGGATGAGTTTCAGGTAGCTTGTGCTGGCGTCTCTACATATATTATAGCAATAACACCATAATTATGGTATAAATTATATTTCTTGATGATAGTTTGAATGAAGCAAATAATTATGAAAATGATTTGATTTTCAAGTGCTTTTATTTTAATTTAATCTATTTACTCAAATATAACAAATATCATATTAACAAACAGATTTGTTTAATTTCATGAAAAATTCGTAAAATCCGGATAATCCGGATTGGACCAACAATCCGTTATTAAAAATCCGGATTTTAAAACAGAACGGATTTGCATTCCGTAGCCGGCGCTACCTTTTAACCAATTACGGTTATGTTTTTATATCCTCAATTATACGCCTCATTTTTCGTATGGATTATGCAATATCCGTAGCATCATTTAGTTGAATTGTATATTGAATCATATAAACCCGTATTTGTATTATGTAAGAAACGTTCGGATATGTTTGGCTTGGTTTTCGATTCAGATTGAGGGAAGTGCATCATCAAAGTGTTACTATTTTGAAGTAAGTACGAGTATTCTGACCCCATTGACCAGAAATCGTGCTTCATGTTACGTCTGCCAACGTGTAGTATATAGAATTTCGGATCAACTCTTGTTTTTTTTTTGTTTTCGTCCCTCAGTGCTGTGGATCGCGACCCGTCTTGTAATTATCACCTTTTTAAGCAGGTACTAAAGTACTTTGATGAGCGTGCAAAATCGGCAGTAACTTGAAGGGTCATAAACTTCTCCGCATTCCTCGGCAACATTCCCAAGTTTACAGACAATCAGTTAAACCTTCACTTCCCCATCGCCGTGAAATGTCAAAATCATCTTCGCATTACGTCACATCAGCATCTCCCGCGCATTTGCGTACAAAAACGCGCCTTATCACGGCATTAGCCGCACCTGTGGGAGCCGGGACCACACGTAGCTGTGGAGGCGCCATTTTATACTTATTTCTCATTTGCCTACGCCTTGGCACTTCCTCAAGCGTATCTATCATTCACTTACGGTTATCGTGTAGCGGGAACTGGACAGTGAAGTAATCGCCTGCCGTTTATTTACATTTTAAGATGTCCAGTGATTTATTGGCCGCATCTCCGCAATTGGTCGTGGTTCTTGGACATTAGCGCTGATAGTTAGACTGCAGCTTTGAGTTTTATTAGCAATCCTTGGAGCTTTAGAATATAGGTGCTTGAGTCTTGAATGTGTTTTCTTTACGAGTATGTGCGGTCACGCTTATCTTTATGGAGTCAACACAATAAGAAGGCCAAATGAGTAATTCGACCGTAATGCAGCAGGATATTTTGATGATTGCGGTATGATGTCGCATAGGTGTCACAAAGGAATTAATAGCTATATTAAAAGCCCTTTAAAATATGCAGCTGCTGCTTCATTGTCATTATAATAATATACAAGACAAGAACTCCCAGAAGTTATTGGTGATGTCACTGATGTGATGGCTTAGAGACTATTGCAGTAAAAGGTAAAGAAAAAATCCTTTAATCCATATTACAGGCAAAATTCTTTAAAATATGTTTTTTTTTGTACCTTGTTTTTTCTCTATATTCGTGTATATTGTTAACATTTAATTGTGTTTTGTATGTTGTGCTACTTTTTTGTGTGCTCTAAATGAATTAAAACTATATGGACAGAATCTATAGATGTGAGACACCGGCACAGGCATATAAGACGTCACATCTTTGTCTGTGGCACATCTTCTTCGATGCTCCTAGTATTGCAGCTGTCATAGTTGGCAGTCAACATTCTATCTTCTACCTTCATCATATTACTAATTCGCTTATACCCCGCATGTGCAAACTCATAAACGAGCGCAGCGACCTGGTTAACGTCCACGCAGACTCAATATCGACGTTTGTCAGACATAATTAGTATTAGTATTTAATATAATTATCTAGAATTTAAGTACGCTGAGTCTATAAAATTAAATTTATAATTACAAAGAGCATTTTGCATGTCGTGTTTGCCTATAATTGGTTGTGCAATTAGATTTAGACACAATTACTTGTATGTTCCTATCTGTATAATATCTGTAGCAACTGTTGGTGAACATTAATTACATAAATAAAAACAATCACCATTTCAGTCGAAAGACGTCCACTGCTGGTCATAGGCTTCCCCCAATTCCTTCTACTGTGCTCGTCACTGTAAAGTGAGTGCAAGTGACATCTACAGAAAATTTTCTGAGTGAGATTGGGAAAAATTCACTATTTGTCCAATAAATTTTACTGTACAGCATAAGAATTTTTACTGTAATTTTTCTATAATCACTCAAATGCACTCAGATTATGAGACAGCACAGTAATTTTTCTAAGATTTTTCTCTCCGTGTATAAAAGATCGTTGTACATTAAAAAAAAAATCTGCTGTTTCATAGAAAAGTCAAAATATATACCTAATATCTACGCGGTGAAAATATATGGGTGAGCTATTTTGTTTTTAATAACCAACGAAAAACTTCACCGCTGGAGGGTTCAGAATCACGTACTTACTTAATCCTTGATAACAGGTTATGCATAACCATAGTTATATATAATGAAGATTATGTCTGGACTTTAAAAGAGACTGTGACCTCTGAGTTTGTTTCGGCCTTTCTTCTCAGAGTAGTCAGATAGGAAACGCCGACCTCATCTAGTTTAAAAACATATGATTGACATGTAAAAGTGTTTGTACAAACCTACTTACAGAAAATAAATCATTTATCATTTATGCATCAATGTTCCTGCCACCCTGTTTAATGTTCTTTCCGATTTTCACCGAAATCTGTGACAATAATTTTGTTGTCATTTACACATAGAGGATGGTAATGACGCATTTACACTAAAGACTACCTCTAATACAATGTCTACAATAATTTGTACCTATCCATGAAATCGTGTGGCTAATGTTGGCATATCGTGATGTGTTCCGATGCTCACTCGCTCATCAAATTGTCAATGTGTTATTTATGATGTGTTGTGTTATTCATATTGTAAGATCAAGCGAAGGTTAACTCATTCAATCATTAGAAAATTGTTTTAATATTCTTCGTTATGTCGATGGCACGACAGTGTATTCAATTTTGCGGGCCCATAAGTTCGTCCCTTGCACGGCATCCTCAGTGGCAGCGGTTACTATGCCTGCATTGTTTAGGACACAGGGGGCGGGTTAGGAAGTGTTTTATGTTTCATGTCCTTGTGTTGTGGAATTTATTAGAAATGACTTTACTGAAAAAAATTCGAAAGGCAAAATTCTCCTGTAATTACGATGTACGAAATGTCTTAATAAAATTATCTAACTTTCGTGTTAATAAATATTGAGATTCAGTCTAGATTACGAAATGAATGCTTCTGATGATCCATTAAAACCTGGATTGCTTAGCGCGAAAAATGCTAAATTATTGTCTGTCTTAGATAACGTTGATTGACAACTATTACTGTTATATCATACGGTTCATGACATACTGACAAGTGTCACCTACATTATTATGTAACTGTCCACCAGTCCTGAATGCAAATTTTCGAATAATTTATTTGAAAGCACATCGTTTTATGCATATTGATTGGTTTTTAATTATTTATGAACTAGTTGACGTGTTTTAACGTTAACCATAGATAAAAAGATGCTCTATGTCGAGTTTATAAGCACTTCAGTTTCATCATTAAAAATGTCCATCGTATATCAAAGTACCCGCAGATTTACACGTCATTAGCCGTTGCATAATTTTCAATACGTTTTCACCATCTGACCCGTTTGAACTTAACCAATAAATAGAATTCTAAATTCAAATCTGCCAATAAACAAGCAAGTGCATTCCGTTCGGGTTGCGTCGTAAATAATCGTGTAACATCGGACGCGGGCATCTGGTGCCCGTGGGAGCGGCTGCGCGCGCAATCTCACGCAAGTGGCTAGTCAGCATTATTGTAGGCCTGGCTTCCTGGTAGCTTTGTTTATTAAACAATAAATATATTATTTGAAGAAGGATTCATTTGACGAAGCCACGTTTTATGCTGTTACATAGATCTTTCAACGCTGGAATGGCGCTGACAGAAGAGGGGCGCTGTGGTAAATATTTGTGTAATCAGTTCCGTGAAATGTATTGAAAAACAATATGGCGGCGTTGGTTCTGAATTTGGCCACGCGCCAAAAGTATTTTAGTCGACGCGTTTGACGTGTTCACTTCAAAAGGGGCCAATTAATGTTATATTGAAAATTATTTTACGAGAACCGGTGGAAATATCATGAATTCCACCGAGAGTTTTACACAACAAACAAATAACCATCCATTAAATAGCCAGGCTGGTAACTCCGGGGTAACCACCACTGGCCAGCCACCGTGCACCTATTTGTTTATTCGATACTTACATAATAACGACATAATAAAAGACCAACTTGCGCATTGCCATCAATTTCCAAAGCCATTAATCTACTGAGAAACTATAACCGTCCGATGTATCTACGATCGTAATTATAAGGGACAGCAAACAACAATCTTTGTCGATAAATTTTTAACTTTATGGATATTAATATAGAGTTGTAAATATGTGTCGTGTGTGTGTATGAAACATGGGTGCCGCGTGAACGTTTATCACCCACTACTTTCTCGACATGATATAAAGTAAAAGTAGAAGAACTTGCCACGTCTGCGACGCCGGCGCAGGCGTCTGTCACACCATGGCGTAACTTTACGTGTGTTATCAATTTATCACACTTTTTATCGGTGTAATGTTGTTATCTATGAAATCATAGTTTTCAATTCTTCCACTATCGAGTAGGTATATAGTCTATTGTAGTTATTGGTTCAATCAGAACCGTAGGGTTGTAACTAGCCTTTGAAGACTCTCATGTCGATTTTATGATTTTGTTAGATTTAATATTCTTTTTTATTGTTGGTATTTCCTGTGTGTGTTCCAAATAAAATAATTTTCATCCTTTTTTTCATTTACACAACCTTTTTAATATGTTCAATAATTTAAAAGATGAATAATAAAAAGGCACAAAATCAAAGTCAAAAAACCGGAAGGTTGTTGTTACGTAATTAATTAATCACGTCTACAAACGTTGCATAATTGGCGAACAAAATCATTAAAAACAACAGAAGAATAGCTCTAACAGGTAGTATTAGCCTTAATTGATTATAAAACCTTATATGATTAATTATTAATTACAAACAAGCGTTACGATACGGTGTGAGCATCCATCTTGGCGTAAATCAGCCGGAATGCACAGCCGCAACTGTGGGTAACGCGTTTAAACAAGATTGGCTAATTATCTCCGAATTATGTGCGGAGGTGACTAACGCTTTCTATTGATTTCTAATGTTTTTTAACATGTCCAAACTTACTTCATAAATCCTTAATTACTCTCGTGTTTAACGGCCTTTCTTTAGGCAAACAATGATTCAGTACTTAAAAACTAGAGAGTTGACCAAAGAAACGATGGATTGTATGAAAGATATATCTATAGGTATATACAAGGTGTAACTTAAATAACGCACAACCTCTTAAGGGGTCATTGTACTCATCATTATGAACAACTTTTACTATGGGACCAAACCTGAAATCGCGAAAAAAAATCAGCTGTTCCCTACATTTATGTTCGCATAACTCGTCAAAATGTAGGGAACAGCTGATTTTTTTTTCGCGATTTCCGGTTTGGTACCATAGTAAAAGTTGTTCATAATGATGAGTACAATGACCCCTTAAGAGGTTGTGCGTTATTTAAGTTACACTTTGTATATTATATCTACAGGGCGGATTTTTGCGATGGGGCAGTAAGGGTAGGTATCTTAACCGGTGTAGCTACAGGAAAACGGTCTTAAGAGACTGTACTCAATACTTTATTGCATTCCATAATAGTTGAAATGTTAAACATCGAATCAATAGACAGGCCTGTTGGTCTAGTGGTCAGTGGCCCTGACTGCTATGCCCTAGGTCGTGGGTTCGATTCCCACCTAGGACAAATGTTTGTGTGATGAGCACGATCATTTGTTCTTTGTCTGGGTGTAATTTATCTATAATATGTATGTATTTAGAAATATATATATATGTTTATCAGTTGTCTAGTACTCATAGCACAAGCTCTGCTTAGTTTGGGACTAGATGGCGTTGTGTGAAAGTTGTGGAATATTATTATATTATTATATTAATTATGGACCCTGTCGGGTACTGTCCTTCATTTTTCGACACATTTTGATAAATATTCAAATATTTTGAAAAAAAAAGTACAGATAGCTAGAAAATGGGCAATTTTCTAAAAAAACTTTTTGATGCCATTCGATCATGTTTCTTATAAAGATCAAAAAGTCTATGGACCAAACTGGCATAAGGATGGATGGACCGACCACAAGTGAACTATGAGATAATGGCTGATAGAGATATATGCAATGGAATAATGACAAAGATTAATAAATAAAAATGTGTGGTTTTAACAAAAAACCTTTTGCAAAGGGGTAACAAAATGTTCAGGATTATTTGAGTACTTTTAAAGAAGACATGTATGCAGATAGGTACATTAAATTTTACTTAGGTATAATTAGTTATTGAGAAAGCATGAAAAGCAAGGCAAAGCAAACAGGTGTCAAACAAACCTATTTGAATAGAATAACCATGATATTTATCTAAGACACCTTATGGTAACCTAGTTACAGATATTTATCGATGTAAAACATCATGGGGGCAACTGGGCATGCGTTTCTAACGTTTGGAAATCCCAGAGTGTATCCGATAAAAGGTCATTGAACTGAGTTCAAATACCTGAACGATAATCAGGTCCAATTTGCAGCTGGACATACCTCTATTAGCATATAATCACGTTGGTCTAGTGGCCACAAGCGCTAGTGTTGAGCATGAGGTCTTGGGTTCGATGCCCGGGCTGGGCAAAGCGTTATTTTTTGGGTAAAGCGTGATTGGGGATGCCTTTTGCTAGCACAAAATTGTTTATTTTTCATTTTTATTATGTTTTTTTTTTCTCTAGCACAATTTTACGTCTTTGGAAGCACCTAAGTCATTTTCTGGAACCAACTGTACATAAATTTGCACTGCATATAACACCAAAAGTGATTGCGATCTACAAACAAAAAAGTTGTGACGATATTTCGGGTGATTAAAAAGAAATATATTATTATTTCAATTACCTACCGTTACACTTAAGACAGGTGTTATGGTTGAAAACTAGGATAATATAACACTTTCTATTCCTAAAAAAAATGTGTCGGCCCTTCTACCAAACACCCTGTATAATATATGTTAAAACAAGAAATTTCGGGCGGACGAAGTTAGTCGTAAACTAAATCTAGGAGATATACACAGGTATGTTTATGTATGTAAATCTATACATCAAACTGATCACCAATCGTGTTTTCAAAGCATCTTGTATCATCTTGTATCTTTGAGAGTCATTTCATGAAGCCAATTCCTGATCAGATCAATAATCTACATACAAATGATTAGATATAAACTGCATACTCTAAAAGCAAATCGGAATTATCCTATTCCGAATGCTTTTTAGAATTTATCTCGCCGATAACTAGGAAACGAGGACCCTAGTCATTTGTACAGCGAAATGGCAGTGAGATGCCTTTCCTAGAAATGCAATCATAACGCGAGTGCTCATAAGAAAGAAGATATAACCCCTTTATCTTTATAATGAGAAACTCGTCAGTACAGGTGAGGTTTTCACTTTTGTTAATGAATCTATCTACATACATTATAATCGGTCGACGTACAATTTACAGAATATGCTTTTTTGTGCTATTTAGATATGTTAGGTAGAAATTTGGCAGCTTTTAGCTTAGATAATACTAAATTTGCCGTTTGGTAAAAGGTATTTTCACCAACCAACAAAAATTCGAACTAATTCCGTTCACTTTATCAAACAGCTTACATGTTCTGAACCAGGTGAGATATGTTTTTTTCCTTTGATTTTTGCGTTAATCATTTAATTAAGTAAATAATATTTAATTAATCCTAACTAATTAAGTGACAAATTCGATGTTTAACCTGAATTAAACTTAAAAGTGTCACATACGCCATTGCTCTAACGATGTGACACCAAACACAGCAGACGAACAAACTTAACACTTCACTTCACGCCACGTAAAACAGGCTTTGTCTCCATCACACAAGGTTCAAGTAATCAATTGTGGTTGTAAAAATAACTTGGTTAGTTTCACAATAAGGGTATTGTGTGCTATTCCCAGGGTGATATCTCAGTTTCCAGAGAAGATCGAGAAAGTTAGCTTTCTTGTGAAGATTTCAAATGTAGCTGCTTGTCTATTTAATTGCACAACAAGATTGGACACAATTAGCTTCAGATTGCTTAAGAGACTACTTCCTCATCAGATTGTTGCGTATGTAATTAAGACTTTAGAGTGCTGCGTTTTGATATTTTTGCATAGTAATCATTCTGCATTCATAAGTAATGACTGTAGTGTGCAACGAGCCGAGTTTGGAATCAAAGTTATTCTGACGCGGTATTGTAAAGTAATAACATTTAAATATTAATTACTGTTTTGCCCTTAATGATTACAAAAAAAAAATACTCATGTACCTGTAAAAGCCTATTGACAAAATTGCTTTTGCTTCTCGTAGATTTTATGTAAAAGGCAGGTACTTACTTATACGTCTAAAACATATGTAAATACTAACTGAATAATAATGTAAATACTAATTAAATCTCATGGTCTAGCAATTAGCAACAGGTAACGAAATATTTTCCTACTGTTCAATTTTGTTATCCAGAAAGAAAAATATTAAATAAAAAGTATTAAAACAAAAAGTCACGCGCCGTGTCGCCATATTATTTTGGCGCCAATTTTCCTGTCACATAAGCCTAATAATTTTTTTTAACCTTCCTGTTTTGACAGCCTGATTTAGATTCGCTCAAAAAGTTGTAATGCGTTTTACAAGTGTTGTGTTCAAATGAATTATTTAATTGCAGGGACTTTTATGCAATTGTTTCCCGCGGCTATAACAATATTGCTTTAGTATCCTTGAATCCTACCCTAAAACATTTAATTGGAATAAAATAGCATTTTATTGGAAGTGATTAGGTATTATTTCTCTCATGTCTGTGTGTGTTGTGAACATTATAATCTAATTAATCAAGGGAAGTTCAATTCACGCTCAATTAAAGGAGAATGCCCAATCATCTTCAAGAACAAACTTAATTATATCCCATGCAGATGCACTTAATTACATACCGTAAAGCCGATGCACTTAACAGCTGTGAATTAATTTCACAGTTCATTACGATCAGGCGACTGTATCGCTTCCGCATGACCTGTCCTCGTCCTTGCACTTACTAGGTAGGGTTGCCAGCGTCTTTTTTGTTGCGTTCATTATTAACTTTTTGTTAATCTGTGGTTAGTGACGGTTGGATAAACCGAAGATTATTTATGGGTTTTGTTGAGTAGTGATTAGGGGCGTAATTATGTAATGTACCTTCTATTGTGATTGTCTAATTAAAGTCTAAGTAATCAAATTGGACGGCAAATTGTTTAGAGACAAAAAGTTTCGAGCGACCTCGAAGGAAAAAAATTACGTGAGCCCTTTCGCGCTCTTGTCTATACGTTTCCCTGTAGCTTCATGTTCGTTTTGGATAATGAAAATTAAACATCAAACGGGTTATAAATAGTAGAAGTCATCAACTGAACATTACGATAGAAACTAGCTCTGCGTAGAAACCTAGACATCATAAAACATATCTCACTGATTCAAACATAGATTACCTCCATTTCTGTTTAGAAGTCAAGGTGTACCACTGACTTATTCTTCCATATCACCATAATAATACAAGCTGTAGCAACCCTAAAGGGGTTATTCCATCTCTTTTTAGCGAGGCCTACCACTCTGTTTGTCCTTTTATATCTCGGAAGAGATGTATAAGGATAAGAGCCACTTCCACATACGTTCTGGCTATTATAGTCAATGACCTAGTGTAGAGGACGGGCCATTTATAGCCTCACCTTAAATAGCCATGTCCCGACAATGTCGAGAATATCTGCCCTGCTTTTTTAATGTAGATTCAATTAGTGATGTGATGGCGCTAGGTATTTTTATGAGGTTAGTCATGAGCGAGCTGCTGGTGCAGTCTTCGATAAATAATATTCTTGATCGAAGACCGCAGTGGTGTAATGAAGTCATTTTAATATCTTTGGTATTATGTATTAATCCCTGTATCGTCTAACATGATGCACTTTCATAAAAATAAAGTAGGGGAGGCCGGGGCTGAAAGTTCCGATTTTCAAATAACATGAAAATTTATGATGAAAATGATAAGATTTCAATATTGATATTAAATTTTATTAAAAAGTCTTAATCGGTCTCTGTAATAGTAAAGTCATTTCTGCTAGTTTCTCTATATTTTTTTTTGTACAGGCATATTTTTGCAAAATTTCGGAAGGGAACATTCAACCCCACTTTGGGGCAAGTTGTTCCATGTGTGGGGCAAATTGTGCCACTTAGATAATATTAATAAAGTATAAAGATAATGTATGGTTTCTCTGGTTAAATAAAACAATAAATAATTTCTATAGTTAGGTTCATTTATTTAGTTGTTATGCAATGCTATAAACTTTAAAAAACAACGAAAAAACATTACTAGCTACAACTAGATTCACATTTTGTATTGGTTTACAAAAATTGATATCTATTAGCTTATAAATCTTACTACCTACATACTTAAGGATACAAAAAATCGTACTGGAAAGGATACTCGAGATAAACACTTGCTTATAACTAAAAAATATTGGCAATTCCATAACAGAACTTAAAAAAAGACAACAAAATATAACTGGAAATCTTCAGATGAAATGTTTCTTTTATTAATTCAACTATAATAGAGATTTATCAAGTTAAAAACTTTACCACAAACATAACTGCACTTATTTTAACTACATAACACAACAGCGGTTTTTACTTTTCTTCCATCTTGTATTGCACCATTTTCTGCTTGGCTTAATAACGTTTTGGATGTTTTCCCTCTCTCAGTTTTCGGTTTGTAGGTACGTACCATCCTAAAAAAAAATACCGTAAAAATGTATAAAAAATTTAAGGATCGATTGGGGTAAGTTGTTTCGGGGAACAACCAGCCCCTTTAGGAGGGAACTTGTAGCCCCAAATTATATGTTTGTATAAAAACTATCATGCTAGCAAATTAACAAATTTAATTGAAAAAACATTCAAGTTATAAGATACCTAACTAATGCCACTCTAAAATTGGAAAAATGTACATAAATCGGCTAATAATAAAGAAAAATAGACCAAAAAGTTTAAATACGAAAAAATTTACTAACGTGGTGTTCTACTAGCACGGTGACACAGCCACTCGTCCGACGCCGTCGGAGCAACTAAGATGGCCGCCAGCGCGGCGCGTCACCTGATGCTTAAACGACGCATTTCTCGTGTATTGCTACCTCTTTTCTTTACAAAGTTATTACTGTCGGAACAACGTGCCCCGGGAACTTCCAGCCCCGGCCTCCCCTAGACAAAACTTAAATTTCGAAGGAAAATTACACAAGTAATCACGTATAATAACAGCCAGAGACAAATAAACAGGTGCTTTCTGTATTTTAATAGTGACGTGATATCAAACTGTATAATTATGAGAAAAGGCATTGTCACAGTGAAAACATTACAATGCCTACATGTGAACTCCTGCGATTATGACGATACTTTGTGAAAATTGTTTCCGCGTCTTCGTTATTATTACAATTCATTTTATATTCTAGGAAATTTTGAAATCGTTAGTATTGTTACTGGACTGGGAGGCTACACTAAGTCTCTCTCACTCACTCTATGTTTGTCTCTTTCTTTTTTCCCGACTGATGGGATCTTCTGATATAATTTTTGAGGTTATATGCGTAGGCCGCTACGAAATTTTTTTGTAGCATTTCTGTAGCGAAATATTTTTACCATCGGGTGTTGTAGCGCAACTTGGGAGATACATATTATGTCCAGAAGTAGACTACGAGAAGCTGAGTTGATGAATTGATGAAGAAAAATGATGTCACAATCAGAGTTTAGATATTAATGAATAATTATTCATTTTTGTTGAAAAAAATCACAATACGGCATCAACAACTGACCAGACGGAGTATAGCCAATGATACCTAGTATTGTCTAATCTAATACAATTACGGTCCATACTGGTCTCGGTAACCTATAAATTAATATGCGTCACCATTCTCTTGTCACATTACAATAAGGAAATCGGTGTTATGTAAAATAAGCCATTATCAATGTTAATTCATCGTCTACTGTTCTGAATATTTGTTTGCGACGAAAAGTGTATTTTCCGGGAAATACAACTGTGTATACTTCTACTTATGCGTAGTAAATGATAAATGATAAATGATAAATGATTTATTTTCTGTAAGTAGGTTTGTACAAACACTTTTACATGTCAATCATATTTTTTAAACTAGATGAGGTCGGCGTTTCCTATCTGACTACTCTGAGAAGAAAGGCCGAAACAAACTCAGAGGTCACAGTCTCTTTTAAAGTCCAGACATAATCTTGGTCAGATCATGTGAAGACCATGCAGATTGGTGTCTGAAATGGTCTTTTGAGTAAAGAACCACACAGATTGAGCGGACCTGTCCAGTCAGTGCACGCATTTGTCAAAAATTGTGTAGCTCAACTCAGAACTTGAGGAGCCTTACGATTCGACGAACAATACCAATGAAAGGACATTTGGGTAGGCCGCATAAATTACTCAAACTGCCAGACCATGATTAAAAGTAACTAAGAAGGAAAAAAGAAAAAAGAAATGACCCACATAGTCTTCACACTCACAATAATAATAATAAAAAATAAGATACTATACAAAGTAAATATCCATGTCATTGTTTATATAAAATTCATCAATGTCAATGTGTATATAAAAATCCGGACATCATCTTTGATCTTTGAGGACCATGTAGATTGGTGTCTGAAGTAGTAATCCTAATTGTTTTTTTTTTCGAATGTTTGACGCCCTAGCAACAGCTAGAACTCGTATTAAATGATACATATTCTTGTATTTACGTACCTACACTGTCCATGTTGGGATTCATCTATAAACGTTACTAAAAGTTAAGTTATGATTAGCGACTATTTAGCCATATATTTTGGACATTTAAACGTCTCTTAACTTTAAGCAACGTTTATAAATAAATGGGTCTATGTTGGTATCTTTAAAAGTTGTTACTTAGAGAATAGCTCAGGAAGTTCCTATAATATCGTCTGATCTACTTCCTTAATTACTCATTAGCAGTAAGTATGTTTAGGTTTACTCATAAACACATTACACCAAATGTAACTCTGTAAAATTAGCATTTAAATTATCTCGTCTACCGATTGTAACCCACGCCAATAGTCTAACTTTAAAAACGCAGAGTCACACGTACATAACTCAATTTCACAACGAAACAACCCAAAGAACATGCAATTTTCGTAAGTAAAATTCGATTAAGCAAGCTCCGTTGCTGATGATAATTCATAATTAGGATTGTGACCAACAATGCCTCGGTAATCAGATAAGCCATCGTTCCAGTGGGCTATAAAAGTTCACCCAGTTTCTTGGGCTATAACTTGGATTCTTATAAGCCGGAAATGCACTAGATATTATGTAAAGTGATCTCTCATGGAGGTACTATTGTTGTGGAAACATCTGGAAGTGTGGCCCGAGATGGGGGCATTAGCGGGGTAATCATGGTGCTAGTAATCGGGCAATGATGTACCTATTCTTTAATTGGCGTTTGTAATCGTTGGGCTTTGGCAATATTTGATGGCAACCATCTAAACGCGATTATGTAAGTTCTGTGTTACTCTAGTATGCAACGCTCTACAGTCAACATCCAGTAAAGCAGTCTTTAGTAATCTAAACAAGTTGTAAAGTCCTTTAGGATAAATCTCTATCTAAAGAGAACTTAACAACTTGTTTGAAAGCTTTCATGACACTGTTTTGCACCAAAATTGCTATACTCTGTCCAAGTACATGATTGATGTAACACATAATATTACGAAATACAATACTTACATACCCATTACTTATACAAATAACATAAATAAATACTCGGATTTGTCAACCCAAAGAAAGTAGGTAACTCGAAGTACGTAACAGGATCGTTGCCTACTTGAGACATAGGCATACTTTGAAATACTTTACATAACCTCCTTATTTTCACACCGCAGTTGGGTAACGTAGCCTATATCTTGCACCGCATCATAATTATGTTCTCTAATTCATTGCTCATCTGTAGGAAGTGTTTTTGCACAAAATGTCGCACGCTGACGACAAACTATTGTTTTTTTTAATATTATTACGCTTTCTCTTACACATACTTGTGTCATTTAAGCGTTTTAATGAAACTTCTAGAGGTAAGATGAGGAAAAATCGTGTTGTATAAGCTGTTGGAGACGCAATTGATGAAAAAGTAGCTATGAAAAAGATTGATAAATGATACAATAAGTGATCTGAAAGCGGTAGGTACTTGCTTCAACGTAGCGTGGAAAACTACACAGACTTGTATACATAAATCATTGATGGTTTCATACTATAGCGTTTTAAGAGATATTTTGACAGAAACAAGCTCGAATTAAAATTATGGAAGACAAAAAAATAACTTGTGTATTATATAAACCTTACCGTGTGACATTTTTTTATTTTTGTGCAATTTTCTCTTCGCTTTTAGTTTCCATTAGAGTAGCCAATTATTCAACTTCAGAGTACTATGATTTGAAGAAAGCAAGTGAAAGCAAAGGTGCCAAAGTCATAATTACGTTTGCTTTAAAACTTAAAACGCTAACACATCTGAACAATACTCATAGTTAATCGATTCAAAACAGATTGCCAATCGTTTAAGACGAGAATTGAATTGGAATTGTTTCAAATATCATGTAGTCTGTGATTGAACATCGATTAGATTCGAAGCATTCACGTTTTTACAGATTCATTTTATATTGTTTTATGAGATTTTTTATGATTAAGGAGGCTGGATTTTTTCGGTAAATTGGTATTTAAAAAAGCTTTCTAATTGCATTTTTATGTTAATGCATAAAATGGATGCAATATCGTTTGAGTTCAAATACTTAGTTTGAAGAAGAACAGTAGGTCAACTGTAATCGTATCTAGACTTGATTTACTGAACTATAAAATATTGATATATTAAGATGACGTCATCGATCTATTATGATTGCTTTCATGGATGTCATAAATATGAAGAAAACAAAACCTTATATGAATGGTTAAGATTCTTTACTAATTCCTTTCTTTTTTTCTTTTCTTACAGAACAATGACCGTAAAAAAAACCGCCCGGACAGGCGGCTTCGCGGCCATGGTCGCGCGGCAGAAGATGCACACCGCTAACCAACAGCTCGACATCATGACCATCTCCAAACCAACCTCCCTACAAGCCTACAACATCGTCGTCGGCTTCAATGAGAAGGACCAACTACAATTACTCACTAAAGAAGATATCACAGATGAAGACAAAAAACAAATCAAAGATTACACAGAACTTAAACCTACCAAATGTGAAAACATCTCAATAGACGACATTTCAAACTGTGTCAATATCGAGAACTATCCCAATTGTGACAACACTCTAGTCTTTTACATAACCAAAAACCTGAACAAGGAAGCCATCGCGCTCAAGTTCGAGAACGAGCAGGACTTCAAGAGGATATACTTCACATACAAATACTTCAAAATGCGGAACCGACTGACGAAAAACACGAACAACTATTCGAGCAGCGAAAACTTGTTTTCTAAAAAGAAAACTTATGACATTTTCAAAAGCAGAAAGAATAGTATGGATGACTATAGTTTATTCGATAAGGGACGCAATGATTACGACTTAATGCAAACTACGGATAACGATGGCGTAACACACATATCGGTGCAACAGAAGAATCATTTGAATAATCGATACGAGCAGCCTATGAGTCTGATTGGAATAAGGAACGATGTCAATGAAGCTGGTGAAATAGACAGCATAATATACACTGATATAGAGATCCCATCAAAGCCAGACAGGAAGAGACTGTTCCACAAGAAGCCTAAAGCTCCTCAGCCTCCAGTATTAAAAGATAATCAACCAAAAGTGTTGAAAGGTGAATTCGTGAGAGTAAACGTGGATCGAGCGCCGGACATAATACCGAAGGATAATAAACTGAACAAGGTACCGGATATTCTCATGTTCAGAGAGAACAAAAACAATAAAAAGACCGCGACGAACAACATCTGGCCAGCAAGTAATAAAGGTGAGTTAATCAATATTTCATCAATCTTTTTAATATCTCAATCATGAGCATTTATAAACATCTCAATTGAAGCTCTAGATCGTATCACTACGGTTACGTGCACTTTGGTTCGGATCTAATCCTTTTATTCAACATCGTCGGATGTAGCACAGTTTTACAATCGTAGTATTCGCTATGATAAATTATATAATATTTCAAAATAAATTGTAGATAAGGGTAGATAGTATCTGTTCGAAATAAAAACTAAACTAAAAGATGAAAATGTTGTAGATTAATGTTGTCGCTGATGTATAGAACCTAATCTAACGGTTACCGCATAAAATGAACAGATAGTTTAAGTCTGAAAATACCATAGTTCATGTCATCATTATAGAGGAATCAATAGAAAACATAGAGTAGCCAATATTGTTATATAAGTCCTAGGAAATGTTGATGTCAGTAGTTACGTATTAGAAGTTAATCGTTTCGAATTTACATCATTCAGAGGTAATTTATATTATGAGCTGTTTATTATCACATCTTATAACTTGCAGCCTCTATGATTAGTTCATCCACTAGTGAAATAAAGGTGAGGATGACAAAACAATAGTCGATTTCGTCACTACAACTTATTGTTCCACAAAATTGCTTCCTGGTTTCGTAAAATAAGGTAAAATGAGTATATTCTTGGTTCGTTTCTTTCCTTATTTTAAAGTCATTGTCCTTGTTGGAGCCTTCACCGACTCGCTCTAAAGTTCCATGATTTTTATGAGGTAAACAAACAGATTAGAACGGGCTTTATTAGTTCCTAGATATATCCCAGTTTCACACCCTACTGCAAAAGATAGATTAGTTGGGTAACGGATCAAGATTATGTTCCTGATTCATTTGACAGTAGGAAATTTGAAATTGTGTAATTTTTTTTACTAAGCCTTTTGCTCGATTCCAAAGTCGGACAAAGTGCTATTGGGTTTTTCCATCGGGAATTTTTCAGTAGCAACCCTGAATTTGCACCCGGTTGATGGCAATAAACTCGCCCCATCTTACTGACGTTTCGGACACAATATATTCGGACGCAGTTTCCGAAACGACGTATTTTAATTTTAATATTTTTTTCATTGAACTTTCGGACACTATCAAATTATTGAAGCTGTTTAGTACAGTCAGATATAAAAAAGTTTTAAAATATAACATATTTAAAAACCTTTCGGGAATGCTATTTGGCGGCATATTTTAGTAATAAATTGCTTTGTCTTTACTCATTAGACTATATAACACACATGAATAAAAAAAATTAAAATTAAAATATGTCGTTTCGGACACTGTGTCTGAATAAATTGGTCCGACGCGTCAGTTAGCCCCCCATATTACATGGGACTCCAACATACCTGGGAAATCTGTCTAACCTTTCGAGGATTGTAGGGATCATGTTAAGGTGTTATGTTACTAAGAAAAATCTTCTCTAAATCTTTGTCTTTATCGGCTGCTTCAACGACTTTCAGTCCATCTTACAGAAATCGTAGTGGTGTTGTATTAAAACGTAAACAAGCCAAGGCCACTGCTGCCCATCGTGTTTGCGTAAGCGGTCATTCACTTGCAGTTACATCTCTGACTGTGTCACTGTGGTAAACGATTTGTATGGACAAAGTTACTCTAAGTTCATCTTTTAAACATGTAATAAAGTCGTTGCAATGTGTCTGATGGGTCTCAAATAGGACAGAATTACATTATTTTAGACAGTGTTAATATGTCCTTACAAATGGTTTACCAGTTGCGCGTTATCAAACTAGAAACATTACAGACTTGTATTATTTTTTGCTATTAGTTTTTAAACAGCCCGATTTTCTTATCTTCTTGATTCTTGAATGAAAATGAAACAACCTTTTCGGGGCAAATATTTACATCGGAAAATATAGAATAGTCGTCATTCTATATTTTCCGATGTACAGACGCCAGCACATCAAGCTACTACAATCTGTCAGATTTCTTTAATAGATTTTCAACTTCATTGCTAAAATGTAAGGTTCAAAGTTGATTGGGAAAATCTGACAGTTTAGGGTAGCTTGATGTCCTGGCGTCTGTACATGAATATTATGTTGAATATTTCTGCCCAATTTAGATACAGCTATTTTATCACTTATTTCGATGTATTGAACATAGAAAGCTATATAAATTAAAAAGGTTGTATATGCTTAAAGTGAGTCCAACATGGTTAAAAAACAGGAAAGCATCCATTAGTAGCAATCCTTTCAATCCTCATTTCTCTTTTTCCTCCTCACAAATCCTAGATTCGCAATCTATTATACAAGGTGTAACTTAAATAACGCACAACCTCATAAGGGGTCCTTGTACTCATCATTATGAACAACTTTTACTATGAGACCAAACCGGAAATTGCGAAAAAAAAATCAGCTGTTCCCTACATTTATGTTCGTACGAGTCGTCAAAATGTAGGGAACAGCTGATTTTTTTTTCGCGATTTCAGGTTTGGTCCCATAGTAAAAGTTGTTCATAATGATGAGTACAATGACCCCTTAAGAGGTTGTGCGTTATTTAAGTTACACCTTGTATTACAAAGTACGAGTGACTATGAAGTCCTGTTTGTTATGGGTAGTGTTTAAGTCATTAGGTTGCACTATCGTATGGACAGCGTTGCGTACCACGTAAGTTTGCTTAGAAGCCGCATCACGATCGACCCAGTCTTTGTTGTTGTCGATAAAAACTAATGGCGCCGGTTCATAGGTCGTAAGCGTACGTTTAAATGTTTTAATGAGACCACCGGAGAGATTAATTCTTTCATTTGGATTTTGGAGTTCTTCATTTTCCTCAATATTTCGTCAATATAGTAAACTCAAAGTATCCTCAGGTATAAAGGAAGTTACACTAATTATCACTTCAGTTCAAACAGGGACTTTTATTTTTATCGTCTAAATTAATATGACTGTAATAATGACGTATACAGAATGCAATTGAAAAATTGAAAAATTGCAAATCGAAGTAGGAGTAGTGCAGTAACTATTACATAATCATTATAACTTGTTATTGAAAAAAAATCGTGTAATTATCGCCTTAGATAGTGAAAACTAAGTTATTGCCACGAATTATCGTCGTTCCAGATATATTATGTTATATTTCTTTTTTCAAAATTATGAAAACTAATAAGAAAATTAAAGTATGAATTTTAGTGCGCGCCAGATAAGCAATCCATTCATCGCTAAGTTCATAACATGAAGCAAGTTGGCAGCGCGTTGAACTAGCGGTATTTACCTAATTTTGACCGTTCCTACGAAAAATAGATCGCGCGACGACGATGTTGCCAAATCGCTCGCTTACGGGCACGTTGTGCATCCATTTCCTTAAAGGCATGCTCTAAATTTACTTTATAACACGTTAAATTAGATATTTTAATTTGTCACACCTGTTCAATTTCATCCTGAATAACATTGATATGATTTTAGTAAGAGGAAACGTAGGAACGAATAGGCAATTTAATTACTCGTACCTAAATCTATTTATTTCAGACTAATTTTTTTTGTTCGTACTTGCTAGTAACAAAGGCTTTAAAACTATGTTAGTTAATACTAAAGTAAAAAAAACATGTAAAAAATAATAATAAATACTGTAAAACGGGGTGAATAGGAAATGCAGGGGTGAATCGGGATGAAAATTTTAAATGGATTTTACGTTTTTTGTTGCCAACAAGGACACTTAACCGTTAATAATAATTTAGTAAAACACATTAAAGACCTTTTGGCAAACAACGATAATACTTCAATGTTAAAATCCATTTTAAAGTTTCGTCCCGATTCACCCCTGAATTTCCTATTCACCCCGTTGTACCGTTATTAGTTTAATTTCTTCACATGAAGCTGAATCTCCCCAGCACTGCAGAGTCTGGTCTCATATCATAGGCAGTTTTACAGCAGTCTAATCACCCTGCCTCGTTGGTCGCAAGCACTAGTGTTGTTGTTGATCGTTCTTTTGTAAGACATGCATAAAATTCTACAGAAAAAAACGCAAGTGAAAAAATTCAAACCTCGTTGCGTTATCTTAAAATTACTCACGAAGGGCTAATCAAATACAGGCGTCGTGATTGGCGGAACCGATTTATCAACAATTACCGACGTCACTATTACAACACCTCGAGTTGGGATGACACAGATGTTTATACATGCTAATTCTGTATTCTAAATCTCCATATAGGGTGCTACGTGCTGTCACGATGCCTCAACGAGTATCGTCTAGTGAATATATTGAGTTCTAAAAATAAACACGCTATGCCGTCAGGTCAGACGGTAAGTGGTAGGCAGTAAATGAAAAGTTGTCGACTTAGGAAGTAATACTAGCAAGCCTGTTAATAACTATTATACTTATATAACATTTTTTGAACACTCTCGTGCTTTTTAACCGACTTCAAAAAAAGGAGGAGGTTATCAATTCGACTGTATTTTTTTTTTATTTTTTTTTTTTATGTTTGTTACCTCATAATAACCGACTGGGTGAACCGATTTTCATGATTCTTTTTTTATTTGAAAGCTGGTGCTTCTCGTGTGGTCCCATTGTCACCATTTCAATATCTGATGATGGGATCTTGTAGAAATCGGGGGAACTCTTCAATAAATAACAGCAGATTAACCGCGATTGTTGCTATAGCATATCTAAGCATTGTTTACACCATCACACAACATAATATCACGCCTGTACTCACTACAAAGGTTATAATTTTTTTTTATTATAATAATAATTAATACCAGTAATTAATACGCGACTGCTGCTATCGCATATGTATGCATTTTTTACGCAATCGCACAACATACCATCACGTCTGTACCCTATAAACACAGATGCAGCTTCCTGTCACTGATATTTACATAGCAAGTACCTAGTGTTTTATGAATTTGATTGGGGTAGATATAACTAAAAAGTGAAAAATAAAAAAATTTATATAAAAAAAAACAACCGACTTCCAAAAAAAACACTAAAAATTGTGAAAAATAATTTTAATTTCGGAAGTCGGTGTCAAAAAACCAAAATGCGGAACCAACGACACCGACTTACAAAATTAAAATTATTTTTCACAATTTTTAGTGTTTTTTTGGAAGTCGGTTGTTTTTTTTTTGGGTCTCTGTACCTAAAGGGTGCAAATGGGACCCTATTACTAAGGCTCCGCTGTTTGTCCGTCTGTCCGTCCGTCTGACACAGGGCTGTATCTTTGAACCGTAATAAGTAGACACTTAATCTTCACAGATTGTGTATAAGGCCGCTATAACAACAAATAATAAAAATAAAATAAAGTTCAAAATTAAAGGGAAAACACGTATTTTTGACTAAGGTAGGTAATTAAAAGCCTTCGTATGCGAGTCCGACTCACTTTGGCCGGTTTTATATTGATATTATATGGTCTCCAAATCTTTATTCACGCAATCCGGTGTCCAAATAAGCTCGAATTTAACCAATCAGTTTTGGAAATATGTATTTAGGTGTGAAATTTTCGAGCGAAGTTTTATTTTGAAGTATGTGCCAAAACCTGAGATTTTCGAAAAAATAGATGAAGTTAGTCATGAATAATCGTTCATCGTGTGTCTTATGAAGTACAAATCGTTTGAGGATAGATCAAGACGAAAAAAGCTCCAACTAAAGTGCTTGCTAAGAATATACTTACCACACGCATTTGTAATAATTATAATTTCCGAGGATAAACTTTATTGGATTTACTCCAGACACGCCAATTAACCAATTATTAAGCAGTTTAGTAACATAAGCATATGCTAATATATGCGTTATAGGCTTGCTGTCTGAAGGTCGCATGAACCAAGCTTTAGTCTAATTTGAGAACTTAGAAGCCATTAAAATATCTATCAAAATTCAGAGTTTCGTCATATTCAGTTTATTTGATTATTCCTCGTAATAGTTAGTGGTCTTTGGCAATAATGAATCGTTGAATGTTAGAAATGAGAAAAAGATACGAACCGCGCTGGCGGAGCTGTGGCTCTGAGAAAACTAGTCGTGCTTTATTGTGTCCTCAGTGATTCGCTTGAGCTTAGATCGTTGTCGGACATACGTTTATTGCAAATTAGTAGGACGTCCTTATATTGCAAAATATGTACTTAATACCTAACTGGGATCTCATTTTAGTGTAATTATAATTACACTAAAATGTAAAGTGTGAGTGTAAGGTATAATTATATTACAATTATTATTAATTATTTAATTATAATTAATTATTCTTCAATAATTATTGAAGAATGTATGCTAAACGGCTCTGGAGTGATGAGTGACTGGACTGACTGATCGACTGATCGGAGTTTGAGTGTTACCACTATTATTATTGTTTTTTTTGTTGGGAGGCCTTTGCCCAGCTGTGGGATATTCTATGCTCCATAGTCAATGCTGTTAAAGTCAAACTCAAATCATATATTTCAAGTAGCAGCTGAGTGTAGCTATTTACATAATATTCTATTGATTTCGACCTGCCTATTTTTGCGGTCACTATTCGCATTTTAAAAATCTACGAATAATTTACTACTTGAAGGTCGATCACTTTCCCGGTGGCCATAAACAATAGGAACGCTCTACCTTTATAAAATTCGGATGTATCAATCAAAATGTTTTCCATGTTGTTATTTTAATAAATGTTCTTCTGTATTATATTGCCAACATCTTTACACCACGTTTGTCCTCAAAAGTTTTCAACTATTGGAATTAAGCAACTATCTGTTTGTACGTAAACCACTCCGCTGCATATTTCTTTAAGGTCAGTGGCTAAACAATTAGCTTTGTTTATATGAAGCCAATATATACACAAGGGTGCTTAAAAATAACATTTTTTTGGCCCCAATTAACATGGGAGATTGATTTACGTAAAATATTTTGGTCGTGTATTGATTTCGTTGGAATTGGAATTTGATCATGCGCTTTGTGCATCTACTATTTCTTTTTTCATTTTTATTCAGAAGAATTTGCATTTTTTTTCTTCATCTACATTGTTGGGTTCCTTACTGGATAACCTTATAATGTCTTTAACCAATGGAAGTAGGAAAAATTGGTGGATGAAAGTAAAATTGTGATATGTAGTTTAATAACTTCTTTTCCTAGATTGCCCATGTAGCTTCATCTCAATTTTCCTCATCATCTAATAATACTGTATAGTTAGTGGTTTGACGAGAAACGACTGTCGACCCTGGATGTACTAAGCTCATACAACATTTTGGAAAAGTTGATTTACACATTATGATGTCATTAGCCTTTCTGTCCCTACAAAACGATGCAGTATATTTGATTACAATTTCTTTCTTTCTTACCAGAAAGTTTTATATTCCTTACGGATCATCTCTCTCATGTGCTAGAGACTAATATCAACTCATAGTATAGTATAGTATAAACAATACTTTGTTAGTTTATTTAGTATTCTTCATAGCGTATTGCTGGCAAAAGGTATAAATATTTTTGGCCCAAAATTCAGCTGCGCGAACTTCGCTCACTGACACAGTCATAAGATCTTCAAGTGACAGGTGACAGGGCATGCGGCGTAGGATGGAAGGTGGGCCATTGTCTGTGGGGTTACAGTAATTTAGTATTAGAACGTAAACTCATTTGATTACCTTTTCTGTAGTATCATCACAAGTGTTTTGCATTCTCGACTAATATTTTAGTTTGAATTAAAATACATACGGAAATACATTGCAACATCTAGATATTTTCCAAATGATAATTTAGTAATCTTGTAATCAGTCCCTACTTCCCAATAAGGCTTATCGTATAGACTAGCATGCTACAGTCACGTGCCTGAACTTAGCGTGGCTAATCATAGTCTTGCAATCAGCGTATGTGCAACTAACCCGACCCTTATGTTGATATGGTAGGAGTTATGTAAAGTGGTTTGTGTTGTGAAGGTTTCATATTGGACACAGAACAGAATAGGAATATAAGTCTTCGCGCTCTATGATAATTCCAGGAAACATAAATTCACGGAACCTTTAATTTTTTAGCATTAGCATGATCCAGGATAAGCTGACTTGCGAGGTGCTAAAGATAATAAAAATTTTCTTGATCAGAGTAATGTTCAAACACTAAGCCAAAAACGATAATTCCCGTAACGGCTAATATACCTACTGCCTCCCTGTCTCTCAGATTCGTGCATTATATCCTTAAGATGGACAGGCAAAGAATTTTAATATAATCAGACGTAATAACCCAATCATTGTATTTGTTCCGATTGCGTTACTAGTAGACCCACTTATTGCTTCAGTGGTGAAAAAAACGGTAAATCAAATAAAACCTGTTGTATGTTGTTGGGTAACTTTGTCTACAACAAAATACACTGAAATCAGAGAGATGTAATGATGTAAAACACCCAAGTAGTGTCAAGTACCACAGACGGAACAACCGCAAAAAGTCGTAACCGACACACATCCGTGTCACCAATGGCAGCTCGTCAGTTCCAACCGTTTGTGCAATCCACAGACGAGGACAGGCTCGTAAAAGAAACACCAGTTATACTGGGAAAGATGATGGACCATTTACAGTTAAGGTGTTACGAAATGTAGAGGCTAACAAAATTGTAGTTAGTATCAGTTAGCCATTTAATGGGGCAGGTCTTGTGAATGACAACGTACAGGTACCTACATAGGTTTAATGGGAGGTTGGTGGAGAACTAAAGGACAAATGTCAACTCAAATGCTAAAAAGTATATATCCAAATGCTGGGTACTGATTGGTGAAACGTAACACTAGATGAAGCAAATTCGCCTAGTTTTTATATTACGTTTTATGTTACATTGCATTAATTAGGTTAGGACTGCTCATTTGTGTACAGTATTTTTATCTCACGAAGCGATGCGCGCTTTATTTGTGTTTAACAAGTATACCAACACGCTGAGAATGTGTGTTAGCGCAGGGGTTTTTTGTATCGTCCGAGACACGGGCGAAGTCAGAAGTGTATGTGTGCGTGTGCTGCCGCTACATATCTTCACGCACACATTCACAGCGTGTTTGTACACTTAGTTATCACAAGTAAAACGCGTGTCGTTTCGTGAGATAAAAATACATAACATTTCATATCACCCATCTGTACCCGGCAATAATGCCAAACCCCGATATTCCCGATATTATTTGGCTATAAAGACATAAAAATATCGAGGAATCAAAACAAAAAGAAAGGTTTAAAAACAGAAACGGTTTATTTCATCGCGAATGAAGATGCAAGAAAGTTAATACTCGTAATAACCCAAAACGACACTAGAGAAGACTGAAGATGCATTTATTTTCTCACTAAACGAATTAACACCTCGTTGCCACGAACTGCCGTAACTAACTAAACACATCACCATCGTTAGCAGCTGTAGACGTCTAGACATTACCACCTTGTGGTAAAACTAAAAAACGAATAGAACTTGGTAGTTCGAGAGACAAAGTAGTCAAAATTAAAAGTCATTTGATCAAACTAGGCTGAGAATCAGCACTTTTCGTCAAAATTACAAAAGAAAGTCCCCCAAAACGCCCGCCCTTCACCACTTCCTAGTGCTTTCGCTGGGAAGAAGAAGTGGCGCGACAAACTCCCCAGCAGCACAGCTGTCTATTCAGTTAGAAAATACTTGATTGAATACGGTACAAGGTATGCAAGGTAATTAACATTACAAGACACAGAACACTAAATTAAATGATTTGCCATAAGTCAGCTAGCCACGCTGATATACCAACAAATAAAATAAAAACCATACGTACTCAAGCAATAAAATCTAAATTAAAAACGTAACGAAAAAATGAATATCTAAATAAAAGCCTCCAGGTATAAAGGGTGTGACCGCTTACATATTTATGCAATGCTGGGTTCTGTTCATATAACTGTCACTTGAAGTCACAAATGATAAATTAGGACCATCGAAGTAAACTAAATAAACAAATGATTACTAATGACAACAATAAAACCATTGTCAGCAAGACGACCGGTCGCCACAAGCAGCACGCGTTCACGAGCATAAGGGCTCCCGCAGATAAGCGCGACGCGACAGTGCGACACGATTCTGGTAGAACAAATTCCACGAAGTTTTCATAGAAATTGTTCTAATAGGGTTGCGTCACGCTGTCGCGTCGCGTTTGTCTGCAGGAGGCTTAACGCAAAGATCAGCCACTACCCCCCTCGCCATATTTGAGGGAAGGAGGCAACACGATCCCCGACGCTACCGCAAGCAGTGACAACTTAGTTGTTAAACCTCACCCTTCCGAAGAAACTACAGACGGAAATGTTTGACAAATTGTATAGTCGTGTATATTTTCTTTGTATATAATAAACTAGCTTCTACCCGCGCCAAAGCTTCCGCATGGAAACTGACTATGCCAAGAAACATACTCGGCAATAGCGTACCTACCTATTATTGAAGAAAAAATTGAAATCGGATCAGTAATTTCGGAGATTACCTCTTATGAATGTCGATGGCTATAAGAGTAAGGGAAGACCAAAGAAACGATGGATTGACTGTGTGATGATACGGTTAGAAAGGGGACGACTACCGAGATAACGACTAATAGAGAAGTATGGAAGAAAAAGAAACGTTGCGCCGACCGCAAATAAATTAGGGTAAGGGCAGTCCAGGAGAATGATGATGATGAGTTTCGGAGATCACATCCAAACTAACAAACTTTACCTCTTTATAATATTAGTGTACTATATGTGGGTACCCAGTTGTTTTATTACGTATTGATGTACATTTATGTATGTTCAGATCTGTCAAAATCCAAGTAACTCAGCTTGCAAAACCGCTTATTGCTGATTGGTCCATACCACAATGGGCCTAAGGTACAGCAAATGTCAAAGGTAGCAACGCATGATCGTATTATAGTCACTATTATGTATGACATAAGGTTCTGATTGTAAAAGAGAATGGGGGTTAATTGAAGTAATAGCAATAAAGAATGGATTTTAGTACAAATAGGAGAATTATCATCAAGTTTTATTAGGTAATGAATACGCGTAGGCATGCAACTATCTATAATTTTACGGTCTCTGTCTTTGCTAATATTTAAATATACTTTAATTACTTATGTACAGAAGCCAGCACATCAAGCTACCTGAAACTGTCACATTTTCCCAATCAACCTTGAACCTTATGCTTTAGCGATAAGGTTGAAAATCTATTAAAGAAATTTGACAGATTGTAGTAGCTTGATATGCTGGCGTCTGTACGTAAGTACTACTTTTAAATATGCTTATTGTTTTGGGCGTATTTTAATAGAAGATACATTGAAAACAGCAGAAATTTTCCACTTCATTTAAGTAGTAAATATTTAAATAACTGACCTAAATCTGGACTGCCTAAAAGCCTTTTTGTAAGCAGAAAAGCCATCGCAAAGTTTTGGTGTTATGAGACTAGAAAACGTATTCAGATTTCGATTGCAGAGGGTAGAATTTACAGATTGATTAATTTGATACTTCTGGATTTTCAAACACAAGATGTTATAAGACGAAGTAAAATAAAGAATCATCAGTTTAAAAAAAAGTTTTCCTCTGCATTTAATATTATCATAAGATCCTTAGAGGATGTACGAAAAGTTGACGAATATTAAGTAAAAAAGAAATCAGCGTAAACTATTGCGTAAAACAATGCAAATACGGATGTGGGAATTTAAAAATTGATGGCCAGAAATGTCACCGGCAGAAATTAGTCAGCCATATTGATGGAGTTTCTTGCCCGTTCTTCTCCATAGGTACCTACTAGGCTTTGGAATGGGCAATTAGCTTTATATTTTCTGACTGAACGACTTCTTGAAAGTTCAAAGTGCCTGTAAATGATTTAATTGAAATAAATGCTTTGAGTTTGATCTGAAAGTGAAAGGGGTAAAACAGTTCTATAATGATTCATCTACTCCGTTGCCAGAATTAGATTAGAAATTCAAATAGGTACAAATATAAAAGTTCTGTGACTAACTAACAGATAGCCTACAATGGGGCAACAGCTAAACCACAGATGATTAAAAACAATCTGCCGGTCGATTCTGTAAAAATGTCACCGTGAAATCATAAGTGAAGTGAGCACTTAATAGTGTTGATCCCTAGCATTAGGGAATGACAGAGCTCACTTCCCGCTCACTTCACCTAAGTTCTCACGGTGAGATTTTTACAGAATAGCACTGCTGGAATGAGTATGCTCCTTAGATTAGATAGTGTTTAGTTGTTATATAAAGAAAAGATGGATTGGAAAAAAGTAAAGATGGATATGGATGAACTGTGTAAGATTTAACACGACGCCAAAGGAGTGGTGATTGATAAGATCACAGCTTAACAGAATATACTCCACTGACCCAAACACCTAGAAATGATGGAACCAAGCCAGGAAGAAGAAGTGATTGCAAACATGCGCTATAGAAGTAAAAGCCTTCTACACGGTGAGAAAATTCTTAGAAAAATTAGTGTGCTCGTCACTGTAAAGTGAGTGCAAGTGACATCTACAGAAAAGTTTCTGAGTGCGATTGGGAAAAATTCACTATTTGTCCAATAAATTTTACTGTACAACATAAGATTTTTTTCTGTGCTAGCATGGTAATTTTTCCATTACCACTCAAATGCACTCAAATTATGAGACAGCACAGTAATTTTTCTAAGATTTTTCTCTCCGTGTATAGTGCATGTTTACAATATCTACGAATCTCGAACGGTGTAGCGAGCAACAAATACGAGTAATGTATAATAATTCTAGTGACACAGAATGTCATGCAACAGCTGTCAGTAGTTACGGAAGCGAGAAGTAAACTGACACGCGCGGGAATCGAACCTGCCCTTCATGGTTGGATAATATAACATACATATACTATTACTGTAACCCTGATCTCTTCTTACATTTAATAATCTTCTATTTCATTTTTCCTATTTGTATGAATATATTTCTAAATACATACATATCACTACATAGTATAAAACAAAGTCGCTTCCCTGTCTGTCTGTCCCTATATATGCTTAGATCTTTAAAACTACGCAACGGATTTTGATGCGGTTTTTTCTAATAGATAGAGTGATTCAAGAGGAAGGTTTATATGTATAATACATACATAATATAGTAGAGGAACACTGGTAATTTTAGAGGTTTCTAATGTAATGTCGTAAATAAACACATTTTTTTGCGCTTACATTGTAAACGCTGGCTGAACCCGTCGAGATAGATCAAAATAATGTACTACAGTATTGTACACCTTAAAAAGGTCTACAAAAAAGTCCGCGATGGTATATGTCTATCTCTTAGGGATAACCCACAATAACCATTTTTTATCCTATACTTTTTACGAGAAATAATGGCTCTAAAATTATCAGTGTTTCTCCATTGCACCCGTGCGAAGCCGGGGCGGGTCGCTAGTTATAGATAAATTACACACAGACAAAGAACAAATGATCGTGCTCATCACACAAACATCTCTCCTGGGTGGGAATCGAACCCACGACCTTGCGTATAGTAGTCAGGGCCACTGACCACTAGACCAACAGCACAGCTGGCTGTGTGGTGAGTAGTGAGTTCATCCTTTTTATACCATAATTTTAAATGCACAAGTTTTTTAGAGCATCCTACTAAAGAAGTCCGTAAGGCTGTAGTTGTAGTTGTTAATAATATTAAGCTTAACGTCTCTAGTACCAATATATATAATGGCCATGTTCAGTTACAACACAATCAATGTTTTATTTCAATATAATAAATAGTTTGTCGTTTAACGATCCCTTATCTTTACCATCTGTAGTATCTTAAGTCACAGAACAGTGCCTCCGCATGCAAACTAGCTATATAACCCAGTATAAGCTGACCTCTTCGTACGAAAAGCAGTGCGAGTCCTCTGCTCTTGGTCAGAGTGTATTCCATCCATCTCATGGAGTCTCTCTCCTAAATATCCGTTCACTTATACCCTTGACGATCTGAACAACGCCTCTAACGCTGCAGTAAACGTGACTACAAAACTACTGATATCGTCGATACGAAAAGAAGAAGGTGGAAAGCCTAGATACAGTACGAGTTCAGCTTTTACTGGAAACTTTGTGTAGAATGCGGGAACTTGAATAAAGCTATAAAATTGTAGTCCTTTACAGTATAACGGTACGTTTTTACGAGCTTTGTTGGTACAACATTTAGATCTTTGTCTATTCAATTCTTTAATCCACTTTATGTGATTACACCAATATATTCAGCTCGTTTCTAGAAATTTCATTGCAGTATCTTTTTGACATCAAATTCTATTCTGCTCAGATCAGCCACAGTACACTATACAAAATCTATATGATTTATGTAACATCTATCAGTATTTAAACCAACGCCTTATTAATGTGGATTTTGGTACAGATTCCAAAAATGCAGTCCAAATATCAAGGTTTTATTTTAATTTTAGTTGTAGCTTACTGATTGAATTTCGGAGCCCATCTCAACTCGCATTTTGAAGTTTTTTCGTTAATATGAAGGCCGACTTGTATATCGGTCGAGTTCAGAAGGCAAACTTGCGAAATAATTGACTTTTACTATTTTAATTACGAATAAAATCGAAGAAGAATTTTTAAGTGACGAGTAAAATCTAAGGTCGATTGATGCGGACGTAGTATAGTCCCTTGCGGTACTCTTAAAAATTTCTAGAGGAAAATGTATACTAAAAAATATGATACAACTGAG
Source organism: Eremobia ochroleuca (assembly GCA_949629135.1). NCBI lineage: Eukaryota > Metazoa > Arthropoda > Insecta > Lepidoptera > Noctuidae > Eremobia > Eremobia ochroleuca. Next base: position 4,523,739 of record OX451404.1, on the reverse strand, counting down.
ACAAATTTGATTTAGTTTTTTATATTTTAAACGCCATAATGTTTATAAACTGACAATTATTCCTTGATTCCGCGTTGTCCAATGTTTTTCTGCTGTCGTCCAATTGTACTCTAAAATGTCGAATAATAAATTTATAGTAGATACGTGTCTTCATCTGCAATACAATGTTTAACATTGATTAAACTGTGTTACAGAACAATAACATCACCTTGTCATTTTGAATTCAGATCTTATCGCAGATCTAACTTTTAAATTATCTGATTCATAAAATCATTTATTCAGATGATATCAACAGTCAATGGTTTGAACACTAGTCCATGTAACAGTAACCAAGTCAAATCTCTAAATTGCATATTTTTTAAAATAAGTAATTACTACGAGATGTGGGAACAAGTCTGATGCCGAAAATTTTTATATCTTTTTACCGTTGTATGTTTTTTTTGGATGTATATTCCGGATTGGCGCAAAATCGACTGATCGAGTTCGGATGAAATTCGGCACACAGATAGTTTATAACCTGTATTCACAAATAGAGTACTTTTGATCCTGGTAGTACGTTCCCGTGGGATGTTTTCCGACATCCACGCGAGTCAAGCCCCGGGCGAAAGCTAGTTTATGAATGTAGGACTAAAAGATAAGAGATGTTGTAGGTATTCTTAGTACCAAAGTAAGACAAAAGACTTCATTTACACGTACAAGAGCAGAAAACCCATGTAGTAAGTCGTAAACAAAAATTCTGTTTATAAGATGATGAACTAGATTCAGCAAAAAAATATTAGTAGTCACTCCTACACTTAATCAGAATTCTTATTGTCTTGTCTTTAATTAATTAGAACCATATCTAACAAGCTAAGCTTGCACTCATCTCACAGATGTGATTAGAAAGTAAGGAAGTCTATTCGAAAATACATAAGAGTGTGTAGACGACGTCTGAGCAAAGTCTATTAAACTTATCTCTAAAATCTAAGCAAACATCTTCGTAACTTCTATAGTATCTTAGTACAATCAAAGAAATAATTCATTAAATTAACGTCAAAATTCAAAATTTTTCTGTAAACAGCGGTATCCTTGCAATGTGATCAGCTAGGTCATCTCCATCACTCATGTCTTGAAACTCGCAACCGATTCGTATGCGCGGGAGCACGGAAGCGCGTGCGTGTTTCGAATTCAAACGATCAGCTGATGTAACGCTTGCATCGAATTCGGACTTATTTACATACCCACAAATTACGCAGTTCAAGCATATAATTATGGACCTAAAGTTGCCTCATTAATATTCGGATTCATTATAATAATATGTCTTCGATACATTCGTTTATTGTTAAATGTAGGAAATGAAGGTCCATCTTGTACAACCTACCTGTAAATTAAGCACGACTTGTTTAAATAAGTGTTTTACGTTAAATATTGGTAAAGAGCCACCTTGGTTGATAGCAAACAGTTATGCTCAGTATGGAATTTATTGAAGACAGGTTCTTTACGTGCTGCCGGAACTCGGCAATATTATTGATGTTATTCTAGTGAATATTGTCTGCGTGGAGGGTCATGAAATATGTAGATAACAAGTATGCTAACGCTTTGTTTTTGAATTCCAGTGACCGGCTACGAGTCTGACCGCGAAGAGTGGAAGAGCAGCCGATCTCAGTTCTCGACGACGGCCTTCGACAGCCTCGCACGACCGACAAAGATGGCGATGGCACTCACGCTACGGAAACCTCAAAGATTGGAGCCAGTACCCCAGTACTACCGAATGCCGAGCGAACAGAAGCCAAAACTCACGCCAATGCCATTTAGACCGAACAACTTCCTACAGCGACCGCCGCGGCTGCCACGACCAAACACAGACATGAAGAGGAACCTGTTAAACACAGACCACAGGAAATACACTTCGTTACAGAGTTTGGAAATACCTAAGAAGTTAAGTGAACCGAAGAAGCAGCAGATAGATCCTAAGAAGAATAACTACGCGAATATTTCGCACAGAATAACTGGCTTGACGAATAAATTAAGAGATTTGGGTAACCCTAGTAACACGATTGGTAGATTTAAGGCTCAATCTCACGGTGACGTGGCGAATCTGAAGCCAGTCCTGAAGATGAATGGACACGATGGAGCAAAGAGGTCGGTAGTCAGGACCTGCAGTGCCGAACCACCAAAGAAAGTAACATTCAGCGCTTTTGCTACCGTCCAAGTTGTGTAGATTATTTCTGATATTGATTTTAGTGCTAACTGGTCTGATTTTACCAATAATCTTGATTTATTTAGCTCTTATTTCGTTAACGCCATTAGTGGTGATGGAATTATTTCTAACAATAAAGGAGAGGCTAAATTCATGTGACATTAGTGAGATCAGACACAGTTCATCGATTGTTTCTAACATATTAATCCAAGGACTGACTGATTATAAGGATATTATCCTATGTAATAATAGATTGTAGATATCGTCGGTCAAAGTTAATTTTTAAAGTTTAAACAACGAGGAGGACAGGTCGGGAATTCTGTGTAAATATAATTTAAAATGGCGTTTCAAGTCATGAACGCGTAATTTAAAATAATAATTATAATAAATAATTATGATTATATTCTTCATTTCAAAGCTGTTCAATGATTGCCTGTAATTGTGTGACTGCTGTACTAGTGAAATAACGGCTTTTGCATCTTCAGTATTTTATGCTTCTTGGATGTTAAATCCCATTTCGCCTTTAAAATAAAATAAAATATATATAATTTATAAATATACAATTATTATGTTATTTTAAAATATCTATAAATAATTATATGTCTGTAACTCCCATTAAAATTCTGATATCATTTGAGTCTGATCTGACAGTTGAGAAATATAAGTCAAACCTATGTCATGAAATGTCATAAATATTAAATTACGACAAAATTGTCGAAAGTTGTAGCTTAAACCGATATTAATTAAGTAATCAATTCAATGTTTCGCAACAAAATGAGGTCGATATCAACCATAAAGTTTTGTTTAATTTTATGTTGATGAATGTTGATCAAATTCTGTAATAATGTGCTCATAAATATTATGTCAAAATATTTTTGACAATTTTGTCGTGACTTGACAACATTAAAGACGTAGTATATAGTATAGTCTTTACAATTCACGAAGGCGTCATGGGACTCTTATGCATGGAGTTAGTATGTACGATGTAGATGCTCTTATGCCACTGTAATAATGTCAAAATTGCAACGACACGCGACGCACGTTCGAGAAATGTAACTACTATAGTATTGTGTACTTACAACTCACAAGTCCCTCTGTTGCGCTGATATAATGAAATGCCACCAATCTTTGTGTGAGAGATTGCTGTCGGTCAGTTTCAGGCAAATCATGGTTATTCGACAAAAATATTTATTGTTATTTATTTATTCTTTACGAATATATATTATAGACAGTAACGACAATATAGGCTTCAATATTTTGATCGATATTTTTTGTTCGAGTACGTCTATATTTAGTTCACTGCTTCTCCTAATAAATTACTATATTTTAAAGAGTTAGTGAAATGTTATAATTTTCTGAAGGTTTTTGTTAATCTCAATTTTGTCGAGCATTATAATCCTTGTCCCTCTTTAAGTATGTATATCATTGTTTATACTTGAAATAGAAGTATGAACCAAAGTGTAGAGTATGAGTATGAATGTTATTAGTGGGTACTCCTCTGCCTAACATTTCGAATATTGCAGGCGTGATGTTATGTGTGCTATGAAACCAGCTGTAGTTTTTAATGATTTATATCCGACCTAAACGTTTGTTATCTATGCTAATTAGCTATGTTCCTTACAATTTTGCGCTGTGTATTTTGGCCCACTCCCTCTCACAGAAAGGAGGCTAATTGCGACCCAGTAGTGGGTACAGCATATGCTGATGATGCTCACAGTCTTACAACTATCAACGAACTTTCAATCTACCTAAGTATTTGATAAAATGAATTGGAGATCCCTAGATCTCCATTGAAAAAAGATATAACAAAAATAATTAATTTCCAAAATTGGATATAATCTTAATGTCAATTGAGTGGTGAAAATTATTGATGAAAATAATTAATGTGGTATCCTAGTCGGTAAAATTTTGTATTAAAAATAAAACTATAGGGATTTTGCTATCTACAAAAAAATTTTATTAAATCCTCTTTGTAAAGAATTAGATATTCTTTTTGTGATTGATTCGCTTTTGTCATTAACTTAGGCACAAGCATATTTGTTAAACTTTAATGAAGTTTAGTAAAATTAAGTGTATAGAAAACTATGTAATTAAATTTCCATTTTAACTATAATTAGTGATCGTAAGAGTGTTTAAATATTTCCGTAAGCATAGCTAGGATAATAATATAATTAATACTTGTAAAATTGTAACTAATGTAAGTATTATTATATGAATAAAAGTCATAATTAGTTTGGCATAATAATTATTCGCATAGAATTATGTTTCGAATAAGTTTGTTTGTATTAATTATTGTGTGTGCATTAATAATAACGCCGTTTGATTTATTATGTTGTTACTACTTGTTTCTTTAGATTTTGTTTTGAAAAATAATAAAATGTTTGTTTATGAAAAATATTTTCATGGTTTTATTCATTTTCTCGGCAGGTGATCAACAAAGGCGCTATAAATAGCGACGCACAGCAGACTTAGGTGGGAATAGATGAAATAGATCTACATTACAAACAAGATAGCATTCGATGAAGTGATTTGAACGAATACTTTCCAAGAACGTTCTCGCTGTTAGAAATTTCAATACGAACCACAAAGCAACGCTGCTTAGTGGCGAAAATGAATGAGGTAGAACCTCCTGTATAATTATTCATAGAAGTAATAGGGTGTAAAGAATCCTCCGAGCAGACGGGTGGGCAAGTTGTTCTTGTCGGGATATTGTGTAATATGCCAGTCGCGGGACGAACTTGCCTTACGCAGAATTTTTGCGTGACGTCAGTATGATCCGTACTTCGCATGTGGCGTTGTAGACACCGCCACAAATTTTACCTACAACATGATCTACTTATCAACCTCTACTGCTACAACTACATGTTTATTTACATTCATCATCTGCCTAGTCTTTCCCAACTATGTTGGGGTCGGCTTCCAGTCTAACCGGATGCAGCTGAATACCAGTATTTTACATGGAGCGACTGCCTATCTGACCTCCACAACCCAGTTACTGGGTAATACGATACCCCTAGGTAAGACTGGTTATGAGACTGTCTGGCTTCTGACTACCCGTAACGACTGTCAAAGATCTACGAATGACAGTTAGCCACGGGCCCCTCGCATACATTGCAGTTTACAAGTAGGTACCTACTTTCAGAATTGCTGTCTTAGAGCTATATGGCCGCGGGGCTAATATACTGCAAGTGGTTTTACAACCAACAATTTATGAGTATTTGAGATTTTACTATCTTATCCCTCCGCAAGGAAGTGGTGTCCCAGATAAATTCAGGTGGAAACATTGAGACGTCGAGCTTGTCCGGCAACAAAGCAATCAACTCAGCCTATCGCAGTCCACTGCTGGACATAGGCCTCTCCCAGACTGCGCCACAACACCCTGTCCTCCGCCTTCCGCATCCAGTGAACCCCCGCCATATTCATGTCGTCCGTCCATCTAACTGGGGGGGCGTCCCACACTACGCTTGCCGATACGTCGTCTCCACTCCAGGACTCGTCTGCTCCACCGGCCATCGATCCTTTGATAGACATGGCCAGCCACTTCAGTTTGCTTACTCTGCAAGCTATGTCGGTAACTCCGCAATAAAGCAATATTTCAATGTAGACCTTAGACTGCTTTTCCACATCATTTCCTATGGTTAAGTAGTCCAGTTTTTATAGATCAGCCGTGCGATTCTGTAACCATCTCACCGTGAAAGCTTGGGTGGAGTGAGCGTGGAGTGAGCTGTCATTCGCTAGGGACTAACACTATGAAGTGCTCACTTCACTTATGATTTCACGGTGAGATTTTTACAGAATTGACCAGCAGGTCTTCAGAACGGTAGGACAAAACACAATTGAGCATATACTATGTTAGGTACTTAGTATTTTGACTAATGCTATAAAAATGAGAAAAAAATGCAGCCATAGCGACTCTGCGCTGCAGCTGACGACGCCGTGAAAGTGGCGAAGTTTGAGTCAACAAGATCTAACACAGGTGGCAATGTCTTCGATGTGCAAACTGAGACCATGAAACCAGCACATGTTCTAGATCCCGTGGCGTACCTAGAATTTTTTCGTCGGTTATAAAATAGGGTCCACAATTATACAGTATGGAACTCACTTATATGCAATAAATCAAACCAAAAGTAATACTAGTCCACAGAAGTATAGCAAAGTTAAAGAATCATATATGAAAGAAGTTTTTTCAAAAATAAAAATCAAAATAGGATGTATAAAAATTAACAATTTTCATTTGAACGAATTTATAATTATATTAATGGGGATATATCTTCTTCTTAGCGTTTCGATGACAAACTAACTAGGTACTATGATTATATTGTTGTGGCCTAGCAGTTGGCCACTTTGACTTTGTAAGTTATTTTTAATATTGCTACACCGGCAACGGTAGTGTATGTGAAACTGTTTAATATTAAGATCTTAATGTACCATATACTGAGAAATAAATAAATCTATCAACGAACCTTAACCCCAGGAGCGAAGAGCGACAACGATGCACGCGGACGGCAACCGAGCTGTCCACCTGCGGGGGTCAGTTTGCACTGCGTAGCAACGTCGCTTAATACTGAAAATCAAAGATTCAAGTTCATTGAATCATTGAATTAGTGATCCAATTCTACAGAGTGTTCAAATTTTCTCAAAATTAAAACTCTACTTTTTGACCTAATTACTGGACTGATTTCGTTCATTTTTTGTACATCGTCAGAAAATGTGATAACAAGGATGTGGTATATTGCATATATGTGGATTACGTACTGTATACTTACTATATTATATACTTTGTATACTGTCGTGCCATCGACACGACGAAGAAAACTGCAGCCGTCTTGGCTAGTCAGCAATACCAAATATTAACATAATACATAAACAATGACATAATGTGTGTGATGAAGAACACTTTACTTACCTACATGTATTTAAACATGTTATCAAATTAAAAGGACAAAGTCAGGGTTATCATAATTTTTATCAACAGTCATTAATCTTGAGTACAAAATGGTCAGTTTTATTTGCATTGAGAGAACACCAAGCTTCTGTCTCTTTCTCTTAAGGGGGTTATGAAAGAGAGGCTAATAGTTTGGTTCACATGAAACCGATTGTATGTAAAATCATATTGATGTTATGCGACTTTCATGAAGTTTTATATTCAGTGTTGTTGAAGCAGCCGTGCCAACAGGTAGGATTTTTGCATATTTTTTTCACACCTAGCATTTGTATGGATTGAACGCTAATTTCTAGATTTTTTGGTGTATGTTTAGTCTAGACTGCTGGTTAGAACATGCAGATACATGTCAAATTAGCATATTTATGTATATACTTACATGAAGAGTGCCACTTCTTTCATCAAACTCGAACCAGTAAATCTCGAAAATATTGTATGACTTAACTACGCTTAGATAATTCATTGATTTCCATTCTGTAGATATTTACATTTAACAAAACACCTGGTAAAATCAAGACTCCCACCTAATAAAATCTAACACCTAATAAAATCTAGACTCCCAGGTCATTGAGAAAACCTTTATCCATAGTTTTCAAAATTAACTGGGATGGGATCGGGTGTCAAGTCTATAGATAAAAGAAAAACAATTGTGATTCATGAATGCAGTCCACCACTCTCGGACACCACTTTTTTGTGTTTTGAGGTACAGACGTAATAGATTTACAACTTTATCGCTAAAATATAAGGTTCAAAATTGATTGGGAAAATTTGACAGTTTCGGGTAGCTTGATGTGCTGGTGTCTGTACAATAAATAGTGCCAGGATCGTGGGTTTTTTGACGTGGCCCTTGGCACAGGCAACTGAAGGAATACGGGTGAGCTTTAGTCAGTAAAAGTCTGACACGCCCTCCCGCTCCGCCCAGAGCGGGAAAAGTTATTTGATAATTTCCCACCCCAAAAAAAAAATGTACAGTAAATAGTAAAGGAAATAATCCAGCCAAAGGTTGTCTTTAAAAGTTCACTCTTAGCGATAAGAAAGCACATTTTGTGCCTCGGTATGTAATATGCCCTATATAAATTTTCAAAATGTTCCTATTATTTTTTTCTCTATATTTGTAATTTATATGGTGTACAAAATAAAAAGTTTCCTAATATAATTTTTCCCTTGACAGTCATCATGTCTCTGGTAGCACAAGCGTTTGAGGCGAGCAAGATCGTGCCGGATGTCATCCCGACGCCACCCTCCGTCAACATTGAGGTAAGAAGCAGTTACTGTCTAGAAAGAGCATGCCTATAATCAACAGTGTTTTGTTTTTTCTAACGATTGGTATATGTAGGGTACCCACTCGGTAACTCTTTTTGATATAACTGATAGTGAGAAAAATTACAAAACTGACACATTTTACGACAGGTGCCGTTTAATAAAGAAAAAAATGTAATAAGTTATCTTTTTTTTTTAAACGTTGACCCACACTAGGAATTTCCCCTGTATTGTGGGTGCGTTTACAAACATTTAAACTCACATACACAAAGTACAGCCAGACCCGGAACAATTACTTGTAGGTCATACAAATATTTGTTCCGTGCGGGAATCGAAGCCGCGACACGCAGCGCAGCAGTCAATCGCTTAACCAATGCGCCAACCGTGCCGTCATCAATTGGAAACTTATAAAATTGTCTAATTAAGTATCGCATTGTCAGCAGTAGCCTGATGGTTTATTGAATAGGCCACAGGTACTGTCATGTAGGTATTGCCTCTTTGGACTCATAGTCACAGGGGATAGGTACTGCTTAGCGACGGAACCTCGGTTCGATTCCTACTCTGTTAGGCTGTGTTATGGCATATTTACAACTAACAAAATTTCAGAGTAAGTCTGGCTGGAGTTTCGTATTGTGGTCAGTTAATAGAGATTCAATTTAATGTATTTATAAGAGTAGGTAGGCACTTAAGTGTTTTCCGATACATGAATATCGAGACGTGTGTTATCGAACAAACATATTAAAGACGAGATTAAAAAAAAAAAATTATGTCATTATATATTACCTGAAATGCGAAAACAATATTCACTAATTAGTTATAAATCAATCATTCATTCAATATGATAAGATGCCTAATTAATCAATGATATAACAACCTACCTAAAAATCTTATAAGATTAATAAAACGTTCTAAAGACTTATCACTATTTCATACACTTAAAATGTCAGAATCAGAACCGCGACAAAGCAGAGCAGATAATTATATGTTGAAGGAACTAAACTAGTGAATCTAAAATGTCGACCACTAGTTTCTGGAACTAATGACTCTCCTTGGGAGGAGGATGAGGCTTCTACAACGTGAAACGTTAAATGCGCAAAACCTGAAAATAGTTTGATCAGAATAACGAGCAGAATTAATTGAACCACTTTTTAATATAGGCCACATTTTTCAAAAAATCTTCATTAAAAACGTTGCCGTGTCTATTTATTAATAGGTCAAGCAAGCCAATGTCAGCGCGGCGCAGCGGCCCGGTGACGACTCCTCCCTCGATAAAGCGTCGTCGCAGACGTAAGAAACTATCAGCATGGCCACTAAAACTATAACAGCACATAAAACCTTAACATTTTTTTTAATGACTTATTGTCTCTCTGAAATAGGTCAATTGAATTAAAACTCAGTTGAGGTGTCTGAATTTTTGCGCATTTAACGTTACACGTTGTATAGTAATTATGTCCAGCCAATTCTTGAGTAGGCAGGAATGCTCATGAAGTATGTTGGTGGTGAAGTATCCAAAGTACAGGACCTAAATGTTATCACACTAATATTATACAGGTGAAAGTTTGTGAGTGTGTGTGTGTGTGTGTCACTTCTTCACGCTCAAACGGCTGGACTAATTTTGACAAAATTTGGCACACAGATAGTGAAACCGCGGGGCGCAGCTAGTCAACCCATAAACACGGTGTAGTTAGATAGGTACTGAAATAATCACAGAATGACAGAGATACAAAAATGCATACAAATGAATTCCTTGCTAAGCTGGAAGTAGAAGGTCGAATGTTATGCAGGCACTACCTAGAGTACCTGGTGTAGAAATGCTGTTTTTTTTTGCGATTTCAGGTTTGGTCCCATAGTAAAAGTTGTTCATGATAATGAGTACAATGACCCCTTGTGAGTTTGTGCGTTATTTAAGTAACACCTTGTATATAGGCTTTACGGTGAGCTAGAATAATGAATTATGCCACTGAAAATCGTCGTAATAGTTTCACCTGTTAGGTATACGTTGTCGGTCATGTGACTGACAAGGTATACCCCCCCCCCCCCCCCCCTCCATTACATGAGTGTTAGGGGGCGAGCTTATTGCCATTAACTAAATGATAAATGATTTATTTTCTGTAAGTAGGTTTGTACAAACACTTTTACATGTCAATCATATTTTTTTAAACTAGATGAGGTCGGCGTTTCCTATCTGACTACTCTGAGAAGAAAGGCCGAAACAAACTCAGAGGTCACAGTCTCTTTTAAAGTCCAGACATAATCTTGGTCAGATAATGTGAAGACCATGTAGATTAGTGTCTGAAATGGTCTTTTGAGTAAAGAACCACACAGATTGAGCGGACCTGTCCAGTCAGTGTTAACTAGGCATAAATATTAATGAAAATATAATTAGGAATAATTCATTTCAAAAGCTCACTATGACAAGGTCCGGTATGCAGCACGTCAGTCGTTACAAAATCAGTACTTATAAACTTGCGTTTTATTCTATTTAAATTTCGTACTACGCTAGAACAGCTCAAGGTGACGTGCTCAACCCTGACGTGCAGCCTACTGTACTAGAATCCCACGTGTAACGGACCACTACCCTACCGAAGAGCTAAACGGATCCATTCTAACACACACCTAAACTATGCACTGATGAATTTTAATGTCATCTTAATATTTCCAGTTGAAGTACCCCAGTGGCGCGATCGCCTGCCAGGGCAATGAGCTGACTCCCACTCAGGTGAAGGAACAGCCCAGCGTCTCCTTCAAAGCTGACCCTGACAGCTTCTACACGCTCATCTTCACAGGTCAGTAACAGAACCTACCTAGACGTACAGACGCCAGCACATCAAGCTACCCGAAACTGTCAAATATTCCCAATCAACTTTGACTTTGACAAAGAGATTTGACAGATTGTAGTAGCTTGATGTGCTGGCGTCTGTACTCAACTCTAGTTTTCTTTTAACGTTGCTTTAGGAAACATAAAAGATAGAATCTTATCATGTTTACTTTGACCACTGTTAATATACCTTGAATTGAAGATGTAAATAGGTTTTACTCTTCTGTGTTCAGTTTTATGGTCTTGAGTTTACCGCAACCTTTATGTGACTGCTGCGGTTTCTTTAAAATAAACGGTGTTGCTACATATTATTATTGTATTTGTTACAAGCTCACGATACTACCAACATTTTCCTTCAGACCCCGACAACTACGACGGTCCCGAGCCAGTCTACCGCGAGTGGCACCACTGGCTGGTGGTCAATATTCCCGGCGGAGACGTCAACAAGGGTGAAGTTCTCTCTGGGTACATCGGCTCCGGTCCGCCAGAGGGCACTGGCATCCACAGATACGTGTACATCGTGTACAAGCAACCCGGCAAGCTCAACTGTGATGAGAAAGTCTTGACTAACAAGTAAGTACCTAAATTCAGGGTATATTTTTATTTATTTATTTTATTTTATTATTTATGTACACACAGTAAAAAACATATGGATATGACATAGTAATAATTTGAGTACAAAGGTACTGCTTATTTCTTAAGAAATTTCTTCCAGCAGACCTGCGAAAGGAGAAGTAAAAAAGAAATGTAGACAATAGTGTGCGAGAACATGAAGAGTAACATAAGAATGTGTGAAGTCTAAAAGTAACATATTAAATATATCTACACAAATAATGCGAAAATTAACATAAGTATACTTAAATAAATACATAATGCTATAATTAAATTAGCTAGCAAAACTTCAAACGTGAATCGATATCTAAACATAAGAAAACTGATTATCTTAACTCATAATGTCGACTACCTGTATGTAATTTGACCCTGCATAGCGTATTTTTTTTAATTTTTGAAAGTAGTCGTTTAGGAGACGATGCTGAAATTACAAAAAGAGAAAGACCGTTCGAAAAGGTTGTCTATAAAGGTTGGCCATTTCCATTTTTCTTCAAATATTAGCTTATTAAAGATTAAAGATACAATTCAGTACGATACAAGGCATGACTGAAACAGTTTGATAGTTTCTCGTTTACTAATATACCCTGCATGAAATCGTAGGCCAAAGGATTAGCTTCAATATACCATTACGTAGTGAAGTATCTGATCTACCTTATTCATTAAGAACATGTCGGGTTATGGAAGCACACACACACACATAGTTTTTAAGTTTTATTTACTAACAATAATTGTTATATTATTATATGTATACTTAAGTTAAGATATTTATCTGTGGGTCTTTGTTATATGAAAATAACTGGTTAATAATTATTATTTTTGCTAAACAAGTTTTGTTTCTTAGCTCTTTCGCTAGTTTCAGCTACATTAACGGGCCTAAGCCAAGTCAATGTATCGTGTGTGGTGAATTTTTATCACGAAGAATGATGGTTATGATAAGATTACATTTTCCTCAATTTGCATGAACTTTCTTACTATTCTGCAGGTGTTTAAAATTGCGGCTTTTTGGAGTGTTATGTAAATTCTTTCAGGTCTGTTAGTTTGAGGCTGTGGTGGAGACGATTGGGTATAACACCCGTCGTGGAGACAACAATGGGTACTACGTACACTTTTTGCTGTCTCCAAATTCTGGTTACTTATTATTATTATTGTGAGAGAATTTACTGCGCCTTTTCGCATTTTCATAGCATCAATAGAAGAGATGTGATCTCAAGAATTGTACCAACTATTGACCTACTCCTTAAACTTGCAATCTAAGCAAACAACCGTCAAGTGTGAGTTACACTATATTTTTGTAATTTACTTGTCACCAGATCCGTCGACGGTCGTGCCGCCTTCTCAACCAAAAAGTTCGCAGAGAAGTACAACCTCGGGGCGCCTGTCGCCGGCAACTTCTATCGCGCACAGTTCGACGACTACGTACCACTGTTGTACAAGAATCTAGGCGTTTAGTGTTCTACCATGTCATGTAAATAGTTGTTTTTATTTTAATTATACTCGTTTAATCTGTGTGGAGTTTAATTTTATAAAACTACAGGTATCTCCAAGATGCTATTTTGGAAAATTGTAGGTAAATAAATAATTGTTCATAAAACGCAAAACGCAAAACCGTCTGTTAAATTAATGGGCACGCTGTATATTCAGAAATTCCTGAGCTGTATATTTTCGAGAAATGGGTACCAATATTGAACATAAAAGACCGGATAGGCTCATCATAATTTTCCTAAGACTGGAGGTGAAAACCATCACTTTATTAAGAAAGAATAGTCCATTTTGAATGAACTACATATACAACGTGTAACGCGCAAAACCTCAGACACCCCAATTGATTTTTAATTCAATTGACCTATTTTCAGAGAAAAAAAGTCATAAAAAAAATTGTAAAGGTTTTATGTGCTGTTTTAGTTTTACTGTCCATTCTAATCGTTTCTTGCGTCTGCGAAGACGCTTTACGGAGGAGTCATCACCGGGCCGCTACGCCGCGCTGACATTGGCTTGATTGACCTATTAATAAATAGACACGGCAACGTTTTTAATGAAGATTTTTTGAAAAATGTGACCTATATTAAAAAGTGGTTCAATTAATTCTGCTCGTTATTCTGATCAAACTACTTTCAGGTTTTGCGCATTTAACGTTACACGTTGTCTATAGTTATGGGATATATACAGAGGAATTTCACAATGAAACTAAACGCGATCATTACATCTTAACCGCGTTCAAGAGCTGTCAGTGCTATCATTCTTGTGGAATGTTGAAACTGACAGCTCTTGAACTCTATTTATTAGATGGGCTTCAGTGAAACTCGCCCTAAGAATAGTAGGTGTAATTACAAACAAAATGTAGTTTTACTCCATCGATGCTTACTTCATTATTGTCATTGTCAATACCATTACAATACTCGAAAGTGCGACCATATTAAAGTTCAGCGTTGACCGCTGACCGCCGCTTGCACCGGCACCGAGTTGCTTGTACAAAATGGGCACAAAGTCGTCCCATTCCGCTTGGTAGAAGGTGCCCGCGATCGGGTCGCCCAGGTTGTACTTCTTGGCGAACTTACTAACCGAAAATGGTGTTCGGTTGGCCATCGACCTGGGAAGGGGAGTAAGAAAATTATAAATGTAACTTTTGGCGCGTAGCCAAGATCGGCGCTGCCGTCTGGTTTTTTCAATACATTTTCTCAAATAATTTAGAATGTTTAGACTTGTCTATAGGAAAAGTTTTTTTGCGATTTCAGACTTATGAACTGGCCATTTGCATTATAAAAAATAAATAAATTGGTGTCTCATTTCCCACGAAATGTAGGTATAGGAAAAGTTTTTTTGCGATATCTGACTTTTCTAGTACTCAAATCTCAGTTGATCCTTTAGAGGTTTTTTCATCTTTATAAGAAACTGGATGGATTGGCACCAAAAAAAGTTTTGTCAAAATTGGCCATTTGCATGTTCAAGATTTTCAAAATCAGTGAAAATTTGAAAAAAAAAACGAATCTACTGCCCCATCTCAAAAATCCAACCTGTTCAGGACTTATCAAACCTAACACATGACAATACAGTGAGCTGCTACTCTTTTGGTGCTTGAATGACTTTGACGAGCTCTTGATAAAGTTATGTGCAATGTTTTGTGAAATGTCAGTTGAAACGTATTCAAAAAAACAAAATGGTTCCGGTTTTGACCACGCGTCAAAGTAACCTTATACCGATATGTGCTATCTACATACTGACCTGTTCGTAAGTCTAGGTTCATCAAACATAATCCTAAACGGCTGTTTATAGACCAGGAACACATATCTGTGCAGGCCGGTGACCTTGCCAGGGCCTGCTCCAACGTACTCGGCGATAGTGTCACCGGTATTGATTTTGTCACCAGAGATGTTAACTACTAGCCAATGTAACCACTCTCGAAACGTTGGGTTTTCGCGAGAAGGGGCATCGGGATCTGGAATTTTTAAAATTCATATTTACTAAGGTAAGCCCAGGAAGAGGTGGCGACGACGACGGAGATACAAGCTGTAACTTAAATAACGCACAACTCCATAAAGGGTCATTGTACTCATCATAATGAACAACTTTTACTATGGGACCAAACCTGAGATCGCAAAAAAAACCAGCTGTTCCCTACATTTATGTTAGCATAACTCGTCAAAATGTTGGGTACAGCTGATTTTTTTTCGCGATTTCAGATTTGGTCCCATAGTAAAAGTTGTTCTTAATGATGAGTACAATGATCCATTATGAAGTTGTGCGTTATTGTTAGTTGTGTATATACCTAGACGCATACGGCAAGGGCTGGTTCGAGGTGGCTTAGGAAAAGAATCGTGATCAATCTTTTGCCCAGCAGTGTAACGGTATTCACAAAATAAAAAAAAATTCTAAGCACTTTCCGACTGTCGGGTCTGTAAGAGTTTTCACATGCCTAGCACACACACCTCGCCTCAAACACCTCGCTTTAGGATGTAGCTACATATACCTACATATACGGACGAAGAACGCTACATGCGCGGGCTACTCGTATGGGGATAACACCTTGGTTACACGTGCACAGCACGTAAGTCATTGAGGCTTGAGCGCTCTTTTTTAACACGCTAGTTTAACAAGTAGGTACAGACGCCAGCACATCAAGCTACCCGAAACTGTCAGATTTTCCCAATCAACTTTGAACCTTATGCTTTAGCGCTAAAGTTTAAAATCTATTAAAGAAATCTGACAGATTGTAGTAGCTTGATGTGCTAGCGTCTGTACAATCAGCACCGTTGTGAGGACCTTAACCATACTTAATTAGAATCATGGTAAAGTATACGATGCAAACGATGTCTTGACAGGTCGAGTTTTAACCCTTTACCGCATAGGAAACCGCATGTTTACAGTTTATTTTACACTAAAAAAATAAAAAACTAGCGTATAAATCCTAATGGGGTTTGTTTTTCATATCATTAGCAATAATAAAACACAACTATTTTGTCTATCATCACATACCACTTGGAAATAAAAATAAAAAAAATAAATAAATAAAAAAATTAAAAAAATTAAAAATACACTAAAATTAATTCTGAAGCTTTATTAAAGACATTAACATAAAAAAAAATGTTTTGTCACTTATTTAATATATCATGCAGTAAAGGGTTAAACGACGAAACCCAATCGTGTTTATGTTACCTACATGCACCAATAGGGTAAGTGAAGGGTAAGAACTCGTCACAATACTAACCAGTCTTCACGACAGTGTAAAACTTAGAAGGGCTTACGTCCCACGTCACCCAGGGGATGTCTTTAACCTGAGTTGGAGTTAAAACATCACCTGCGCTAATAAACGTGTCGTTAGGGTACTGCACCTGAAATGAAATGGTTTAATAACAACCTTTATTATCAATGAAGAAAAAAAGAAAAACGGGTTTATGAGCATGAGAACAAAAACACCATAAAACTATAAAAGCAGACAACAAACACCGTTACTGTACCTACCGTGATACTGATAACTGACGAATTTCTACGCTAGGGGCCAGGAGTCTAGAATTTATGGCGACAGTTTTCGCGTAGATGTTTCTGTATTCTTACTGAATTTGATTAAGTAATATTTATTGGTTTCTCAAGTGACCGTAGGAAGATAACTACCTAGCACAATTTTGCGCTTAAAAAGATAACCTTTTAAACGCAAAATTGTGCTAGTTATCTTAAATATCCAAGAGATAGGTAACTATCTCTTGGATATTTACATGTTTATTGCCCCTTATAAATTAGCCCGGACTATGTTATCGTACTAGCTAAATTTAAAACGAAGAATTTTAATTTCTGTATATAATACCTACATAAATGTGTAAGGCTGTTTAATTGCATGGCCTAGGTATAATAACGCATTGTGTATATGAGACATGTATATTATTTATCTACAGCTATCAACTTTTGCCAGTTATGGTTCAGTTTTAAATACCAATGGTACTTTTGTCAAGATCTCATCACTCGGAAAATTGCCTTATCGTAAATTATTTTTGCAGCTTGTTTTCTTCTTCATATATTAGCCGTCATCTCAATATTGTCCTCTTGTAAAACCATATTTTTCACACAACACAACACACATTAATTCTTGAAAAAATTGACTTCCAAGATTTTATTATCTACATCGTTTGTTAGTTACATGTGAAGCTATTAAAAGTGTGTCATAATAGTTAACTTACTGTCATATGACCAGCAGGCGCGACGGATAACACATCAGGAATAATCTCACTTTGTGTAAAAGCCAGCGGCAAACTTGTTCCAAACTCTTGAGCTGACAAGACACATGAACAAGACTATTTGTGAAAGCAATAAAGACTAAGAAACACAACCGACTCATCTTGATAGTAAGACACTAATGAACAACGTAAGTACGCTGAATTAAGAATCTTATTCGGAGATAAATTATTGTAATTATGATATTATAAGCTCTTGATAATTTGAGTCGGTGTACACTGCTGCACTGGTATACTTGAACTAATGAGAGTGGACATTGCACGACATATTGCGAATCATTAGAGTGCTTTACGATCGATTTTTTTTCCTCCTTTCTGCAACTCTTTCTTTTGTTAACCTACTTAATTTATATACCATTGTATAGATAGTTTAATTCAGATTAATTCTGTACTTTTCAAAAATTGATTTAATGCAGTAGAAACGAAAAAACATCAAAATATTTCTAAAAAAAATTCCGTCAAGTGTGAAACCTGAAAACATTGTAGCTTGCGAAAAAATCAATTAATTGAGTCATTTTTTTTTTAATATACTCGTTTTACCCGTGGAAGGAACCCTATTGAAAATGGCTCTTTTATTCAAAGTAGTTTAATTATAATTATAATTAATGAGTCGTGCACTTTTGGATTTTTTAAATATTGTGTATTTATGTAGTACAATACAATGGTAATGATCCTTGTTTTATGGTAAACTGGTAAGTAACAAGGCTTCTGACAGGAGGAAAAATGTTTAGTGTTGAGATGTTCTGTCATGAACAGCCGTGCGATTCTGTAACCATCTCACCGTGAAAGCTTGGGTGAAGTGAGCGTGGAGTGAGCTGTCATTCGCTAGGGATTAACACTAGGTATTAAGTGCACACTTCACTTATGATTTTACGGTGATATTTTTACAGAATCGACCGGCAGTTGTTAAAAGGGTAGGGCCTTTAGTTAGAAAATAAAACATTAAGTTAATTGAATTTGTTCAATTTGTTTGTACAGACCTCACAATACCAACTTTACCTGAGTATAATTTTCTCACAAGATTTGGTAAACAAATCGATACGGCGAGAATTTGATTTAAAGAATGCGATGGTAAACAGTTAATTCGAAGCAACTTTTGAAGTACAGACGCCAGCACATCAAGCTACTACAATCTGTCAGATTTCTTTAATAGATTTTCAACGTTATCGCTAAAGCATAAGGTTCAAAGTTAATTGGGAAAATCTGACAGTTTCGGGTACCTTGATGTGCTGGCGTCTGTACATATCGTATTGTTTCTTACAAAACTCAAGTCATTTAAACCATCAACACATGGGTTTTTTACCGAAAAACATATGCAGGTACTTAGGTAGGTAAGAAAAAAAAATTGTAGGATTCGCCGTTTTCATCTAAAGGCCGAGTTGTTCGTACAGAATGGGCACATAGTCGTCCCATTCAGCTTGGTAGAAGTTGCCCGCGATCGGGTCGCCCAGGTTGTACTTCTCGGCGAATTTGCCAATAGAGAACAATGAACGGTTTTCAGCCGACCTGGAAAGAGATGATAGAGTTTAGCGTTAGTATATTCGACTTATATTCGGAATTTGCAGACGTGCTTGTTAATGATCATTTAGGTACCTACTTACTATTAGATGCAGCATATTTGTAGCATATTTTTTTTTCCGCAGCATATTTGCCACTCCGTAACAAGACAAAAAGGATCTGCGCAAGTAATTTTTTTTTGTATTTTTTTTCTTTTTTTTTCGGGGGAATCCTTCAAAAGGGAGGGAGACTGGGGAGTGTAGGATTTTTACTTCACTAAAACCACCCCGGTAATCACCAGCACATAGGGTTCCTCTTAAAAGATCAATTCCGGAAATTCTGAGCAAGCCCTGCACAACGTATTCAAAGTATTTGAAAAACGTAGTAAGATATTGTCTAACTTTTTGAGGTGACGTAGGTACTGACCTGTTAGTAAGTCTAGGCTCGTCAAACTCAAGTTCGGAAGGTTGCTGGTAGACCAGGAACACGTATCTGTGCAGGCCGCTGTTCTGTGATGGACCGGCGCCGACGTACTCGGCGATAGT
The DNA here is from genome assembly GCA_949629135.1 of Eremobia ochroleuca. Lineage (NCBI taxonomy): Eukaryota > Metazoa > Arthropoda > Insecta > Lepidoptera > Noctuidae > Eremobia > Eremobia ochroleuca. The sequence continues at coordinate 4,504,166 of OX451404.1, read as the reverse complement.
CTCGCCGGACGCGATGTCGGTTCCGGGAACGTTGCCAACTATCCAATGCAACCATTTGCGTGATGTGGGGTTCTCGCGAGAAGGCGCATCAGGGTCTGGAAGTTTAATTTAACAGTCGGCTTGCTGAAAAATACTTTTTACATTTTGATTATTACTGGCGCGTGCTGTTAACTAAATTGAATTATTTTTCAGGGGTGGCATCCCACGAGAATGGATGTATTTTTTTACCTAAATTGAAATCATTGCGTCCAGAGTCAGCTGGCCAGAGGTACCATTCCACGAAATGGAATAGAAAGAAAGAAAGAAAAAATCTTTATTCGGCACAAACAAAACGCATGTTACAAAACAAAAAAGACGTAAAATATACAACGTGTAACGTTAAATGCGCAAAACCTCAGACACACCAACTGATTTTTAATTCAGTTGACCTATTTCAGAGAGAAAATAAGTCATTAAAAAAATCGTAAAGGTTTTATGTGCTGTTTTAGTTTTACTGGTCATTCTGATCGTTTCTTGCGTCTGCGACGAACGCTTTATCGAGGGAGGAGTCGTGACCGGGCCGACGCGCCGCGCTGACATTGGCTTGCTTGACCTATTAATTATAAAAAGTGGTTCAATTAATTCTGCTCGTTATTCTGATCAAACTATTTTCAGGTTTTGCGCATTTAACGTTACACGTTGTAGATTTAGAATAGATTAGATAGGTACGTATTTCACGTTGGAATGAGAACGTTGTCTTCTCCACGTGGCTAAAAGGGCAAGTAAAGGGCACTTACGCAATACTTACCAGCCATTGCCACGGTGTAAAACTGGTCAGGGGAGGCATCCCACAACACGGAAGGGATATCCTTTACCTCTGTTGGAGTTAGCTCATTGCCTTCCTCGACTACCGCACCGCTGGGGTGCTGCACCTGTTTTCGGATGGACGCAGTCGGTTATAAATTATGTAGTGGTACAATACAGTTTTCACACAAGTATTTAAAATGTAGGTATTTAACTAACAACAAGGCGAATTCGTATCAAAGTAGATGCCTAGGTATGTTACGTTTCACATTTGTGTACCCACCATAACGTTTCTTAGAAATTCTGAATAAAAAATATAAAATGTACATACCTATGATTATAATGTACAGACGCCAGCACATCAAGCTACCCAAAACTGTCAGATTTTCCCAACTTTGATTAGTATGCTTTAGCGATAAAGTTGAAAATCTATTAAAGAAATCTGACAGATTGTAGTAGCTTGATGTTCTGGCGTCTGTAGATACATCATGAGTCACCTACACAGGTGTCTTCTGTATTTTCTTTGCAATAAAACTTGCACTACTTTATCACACTAGATAGATAAGGCTTGCAACACACTTGTTCGGGTCGGCATGATGCGGCACGGCTAGGCGGCAAAATATACACTCGATATAAGAGATCGATATATTGAAATAGAGATTCAGCATCAATCGAGGGATCAGATAAAATCTGGATCGATAAGAATCTTAAATTTTCGGTCGAATATATAAAGCGGCCGTTAGCTACCTCGCTTGTGCCAAATAATCCCGACCCGAACATGTGTCTGTGTCTCCTAGGTGGTCATACACACGAGCGGCAAGCATCAACGGTAGAGGCAACTGTAGCCGTAGCAACGTGCCGCTCGTGTGTAATGCACTGTGCTCAAATACACAAGCGGCACGTGGTGGACGGCTAATCGAATGAGCACAAACTAGAGCCATTTTTGAAATGATAGAATATTTCTTGTTTAAATTGTCGATCTCTAAACTAACACATAACCCTACCGAGTATACGACTAAAGCCTGACAGACACTACGCCGACAGTCTGAACACCGACAAGACTTTACTTCGACGGGACTCTTCGCCGACAAGGCACTTCGCCGACAGGGCATAATTAGGAAATCTGACCCTCGCTCGCCTTCGCGCGTTGTGTGGTCAAACCTAACGTAGCAGTTTCGAACTTGACTAACGTTTATTGCCTAAAGATTGTTTGCTGTAATAAAGATTATGTATGTATATTATATTATGCCCAGTCGGCGAAGAGTTCCGTCGGAGTAAAGTCTTGTCGGTGTTCAGACTGTCGGCGTAGTGTCTGTCGGCGTTTAGTCGTACGCTGAAACGTACCAACTGTATAAAAACATCGATAAAACATCAATACTTACATATTTTATATATATTTTTTTTATTTTTATATTTTAGTATGTCTGTATTTTATATGGTGTAGGTGTTAGGTTGGTAAGAAAATAATTAAACACTGAGGTGCTTTTGAATTTTTTAATCATTTATTTAATGTTACATGTTTAATTAACAATATAGTCACCCTCAGTATCTACTACCTACCTTTGCCTATCTTTGTGGTAGTGACTCAATAGCTTTTGCCCAGAAATGTGGAGGCTGGGACTGAAAGAATTTTTCTGTGTCACTTTTGAGATTGTCGTATGATTTAAATTTTTTTCCACGTAAATACTGCTTCAATGACCGAAATAAATGGTAGTCCGATGGAGCAAGGTCAGGAGAGTACGGAGGGTGTGGCACTGTTTCCCAGCCAAGTTCCTTTAATTGATGACGAGCAACGGAAGCGATGCACGGTCGCGCATTATCATGGAGAAGGTGAACCTCGACAAGTCTTCGGCGTTTTTCCCGTATAGCAACAGCGAGCTGAGAGGCGTAAACATCCCCGGTAATGGTATCATTGTTCTGCAACATGTCCCCCCAAAGCATTCCACGAGAATCAAAAAAGCAACACACACGGAGAGAAAAATCTTAGAAAAATTATTGTGCTGACTCATAGTCATTCATTGCGTGCATTTGAATGGTAATGGAAAAATGCATGCTAGAACAGTGAAAATTCTTATGCTGTACAGTAAAATTTATTGGAAAAATAGTGAATTTTTTCCCAATCTCACTCAGATTTTTTTCTGTTGATGTCACTTGCACTCACTTTACAGTGACGAGCACAGAATTTTTCTAAGAATTTTCTCTCCATGCAGTAGAGACTTCTGACAATGGGGATTGCGTTGTGGTTGGACTGGCGGTTCTTGTCCACGGGGAACCCAGAAACAAGTCGCGTATCGTTTTCTCATCTCCCGTCACTAAATTTGTTAAAAACTCTACGTTGTGGACGAAGTAGAAGAGATTGGCATTTCGCGAACCGGACTTCTCATGTAGCATTGGTAAATACATGGGGGATCCACCGTGACAGAACTTTTCTGTAGCTGAGTGCGTGAAGACGGTTCTCAATCGTAACGTGAGAGCAGCCGATTTCTTCGGCCAATTCACGAGTGGTTGCATCTGGGTTTGATAAGTCGTCAATGAAAGTGGGTAGACGACCGGTGCGCTCTTTGTCCTCAAAACTTGTATCTCCAGAGGCAAAGCCCTTAAACCAGCGACTCACGGTTACATGGCTAGTAGTCCCCGGGCCCAACGCATGGTTGATGTTATCCGCTGCTTCACGCGTCGAATGACCTTGTTTGAACTCATAGAAGTAGAGTGCTCGAAGACACTTGCCGTCCATCTCAAATAATATTACGTAAAAATTTCGCACGCCGCACTTATTTCTCCTTCTGCGTATTCCTTCGAGAGTTTTCTACAACGTGCTACAAGTACTTCCTCCAGAAAAAAATATTTTGAACAGTATATGTTCAAAATATTTTTTTCTGGAGGAATAATAAAAAAGTGATAAATAATAAAAAAGTGTTTCATTATTTTCTAACCAACCTAATACAAAACAAAGAGTATTCTATTCTATTCTAAGCACATATTTTGGTATCGCAACAACTGTAGGTACTCGTATTAACAAAATTTTGTTACATGATTATTATTTTTTAGTACGTAGGCTAAATATCTGACAAGGGCTGTTAAAAAATTTGAGCTCCCATGAGTGGCCCAATGATTTGAATTACCGGTATCACTAGAATTAAGTAACGAATTGTTGAGCTAAAGCAAAATATGGGTGTACTAGTTATAGCACACATCTGCCTTAACCTTTGAGTATTACAAGCGTGATGTTGTATGAATTAGTTTTTTTTTAATTTTATCATGTTTAAAACACTTACAGTCAAATATCCTGCAGGAAGCACAGATATTACATCGGGAATAATCTTATGTTCTAAATAAGCCTGGCTTGAAACCTCTTGAGCTGCCACATAACTTACACAAGCAACAAGAACTATACACAACGGACTCATCTTGATACTTTAATGTCATGACACAGTACGAAATTGAGCTGTATTTCATCTGTACCTATCTACAAATATTTTATCATTTTAGATAATATAGAGGATTTGATAAAATTATATTGATAATGTAGGTAATGTGAGAAAGTATCGCTGTCTGCCTGTACGTCAACGTTAAAATGCACACTAATTGCGTAACACACTATCAATTACAATCTGCGCCTTAATTGCCACGTACAGACGCCAGCACATCAAGCTACCCGAAACTGTCAAATTTTCCCAATCAACTTTGAACCTAATGCTTTAGCGATAAAGTTGAAAATCTATTATAGAAATTTGACAGATTGTAGTAGCTTGATGTGATGGCGTCTGTACCTATCTCTATTATTAAGTTCTAACCTTTGTTATTTATTATTACACTGCTGTTTGTTGTCCCTAAATAAATAAATAAACACACTATCAATCACAATATGAATCATTTTGAAGGATGTTGCTAATCCATTGCTTCATATGTTCGAAAAATGTGTTTACTCAACAACGTAAATAACGCAATGAATGTTGTTGAAATGTCAACATGAAAGTCATTGTTACGGATAGCGTGTTACGCAATTACCCCGCTGATCATTGTTTTGAAGCTAATCCATTGCTCGAAAAAACTGTCTGCTCAATAATGTAAATAACGCAATTAATGTTGTTGAACTGTCAAAATCCATTCCTAATGTTAGTGTGTTACGCGATTACCCTTCTGCTGAACAGCTTTTGATGTTTTTTTTTTTATAAGATAGCTAACTGAAGGACATGGCAAACTTTTTAAAATGTAACTTGAAAGTACAGTGACTTCGCGTGTAGTAGTTTGAAAGGGTAATTCCGAAATCCACGATGTCGATCTCGCGGGAAAGGCGCGGTAAGTACCTTGTATTAGATTAGTCTTATCTGTTATCTATCAAAATTCGGGTACAAATATATCAAAACTTAGAAAAATCTCGCGAATAAAATGTACGCACATGCCTTTCTGAATAATATATTTCCATTGTGAAAAAATCCCAGAATGTTAGTTTGTACGAATTATACGCATTCCATCTGTAACTATCTTCTTACATACTTATAATAAATCTGTAGATGAGGCGTTTCTGTACATTGAAAATATAAAAAAAAAAATAGTTGGGGTGATAAAGGATAATCAATAGATGCCATTTCACCAATTTTTGGAATTTTTTGTCTGTCTGTGTCTTCGGATGTACATTGAACATTCATTCATTGTCATTGTGGATTGTTCATTGTGTGCGATTTTACGTTGAACAGGGAGTTCGTAAAAAGTACCAAACCAATATGGGTCATTTTTATACTCAAATATACGTACTCGTAGTAGAACTCGGAGTAGTAATTTTTTTTTTTTTCATCGCAATATTCGCAATCGCATTTTGATTGATATTTGCGTTCAAAATGTAGTGGGCTAAATATCTATACCTACATATTATTAGAAGAACAACAACAGACAGATATGAAAAGAGAATTTAATTTAAAAGGCAGATAATATGAAAAGCGACTTTAATAATTATGAATTACAGTCGCTTTTCGTGTCTTCTAAACTGCCGCGTTGTTCTTCTAAAACTACACGACGGATTTTGATAGGGTTTTCATTTAGTTTAAGTTTTATAAGTATAACATACATAAATATTAATTGTGCGAGGCAGGGGCCGCTCGCTAGTAAAATAATAAAACAAGAGATACAGTGCATACCACTTTAATAACCCCTAGAAGACCATTTAGAATCTAAATAGCACACTTTCGCTTACACATTCATTATTAGGGATGCCTCGATACGCCTTTTTGCCGATATTCTTATAAAAATATTGTTTTTGTAAGAGTATCGGTATCGGCAAAAAGGCATATCGACGCATCCCTACTCATTATTAATGCTCCAGTCGTATCGCAAGACATGTTAGGTACTACTCGACCAATTTGAAAAGACAACTGTCAGTGATGCATACGGTACTAAAGACGAACACAGGGCCCGAAACGGTAAGTCTTATTGTCTTGGTCGGGTTATACATTCTTATTAGAGTCAGAATATCAAACATGTTTTAACAGTTTACCTATTTGCGCATGCCTTGGCGAAATAATCTGTATTTTTGTCCTTAAGCACTTATAAATTGATTGAATTTAATTTCTGATAGAATGAAGTTCCATTTTGAAATTGACGATACAGTAATATAAGGTTAAAATGGAACTGTTTCAATTTCATTATTAAAGACGCAACGCGCACATGTTAGTTTTGAATAAAATATGTATTTTATACAATCAGACTTAAAAAAAACCGACCCCAAACAAATAGTTGGATTCATTACCTCGTTTTTTTTTTTAAGTCGGCAAAAAAATCTCTAAAATTAATTTTCGATACGTTTTCTGACAAAATGTGTGCTTATACAAAGAAAAGGAAACTAAAATAAAATTCACAAAACAATAAATGCTTATACAAATCAAATACGACCCTTACACTAATAAAGGCAAATTCTTTACATACAAACTTATACATAATAATTACCAAATTAAGGCGTATTATTACCGGAGACAGGTTGATAGGACCAGGAGGAGGAAACAAATGGAGTAAACACTTGATATCATAATTGAAATGACAGCTATACTCCATTTGAAATAAGATTAGACATTAAAAAAAAACATTTTTTACAGTCCGTTCAACCGATTTTGAATTCTATTGCGTTGGTGGCATGACAAATGGCAGCTGCAGTAAACAGTTGGTACTGTAACCATTTTTTTGCTTTGAATGCCATCCTTATGCCTACGGTATGGAAGTCAAAATCGGTTGAACGGACTGTAAAAAAGGTTTTTTTTTAATGTCTAATCTTATTTCAAATGGAGTATAAGTCTTCGATAGACCATGTCCAGCATGACTACATGCTTAACTAACAAGTTTACTTTTGCCTGTTGAGTAATATATTACTTTTATGGCTAAACTGCTGTCGTATCAGCGCAATTTTTTTTTTTTTGCTGGAAACGGCGTTGTAACTTTTAGACTGATCCAATTAACCTTTTGAACGCCAATCACTTGTCACAACGAACTTGTGTACAAATGATTGGCGTTCAAAAGGTTAAACCGAAGGAAAAAAAATAGCGTATACGTTTACTCCATTTGTTCTCTTCTCCGTGGTTGTTAGTACCATCGTTTATATGACCACGGTAGCGTTTGCTTAAGCGCCGAGTTGCTTGTACAGAATGGGCACATAGTCGTCCCATTCAGCTTGGTAGAAGTTGCCCGCGATCGGGTCGCCCAGGTTGTACTTCTCGGCGAATTTGGCAATCGAGAACATTCCACGGTTGTCGCCCGACCTGGAAAATGTATATTTTATTGTAAACTACAAATCGTTTAAAAAAAATCGTCGACGAGGTCGGTCGGGTAAACACACGACTTCATCTTTCAAATATCCCAAAAAAGGATGTTCAGTTTTCCCAGAAACAAGGGAAACTTCGAATGTTTCCATAAAATTAAAAGCCTTATTCGGACTATAAGGAACATTTTAAAGCAAAAATAGCCAATGGAACCAACGAACAGCATGTTATTTTTTATTTATATATGTAGATGTTATGATGTTGGAGCTCTTTTTAACCGACTTCAAAAAAGGATGAGGTTTTCAATTCGACTGTATTTTTTTTTTATTTTTTTTATCGTGTGTTACCTCAGAGCTCTGTTTTATAAACCGATTTACAAAAATCTTTTCATAATGGATAAGGTATGCCCCGGGGGTGGTCCCATATAAATTTTATTAACTTTTCTTAGGTAGTTTTTGAGTAAGTTTCAGTAATACGAATTTTTTCCACTTAGTTTAAATTGATGATGTTTTAATAACTTCCGGTCCCTAATATTTACGTAGGAAGTAGTGTTATAGGAATTTTTGTGGGCTAGGTACACCTAAAAACTTAAAAAAAAACCACTTCCAAAAAAAAAACACTACAATGTCAAAAATAACTTTAATTTCGGAAGTCGGTGTCAAAAAACGAAAATGCGGAACCAACGACACCGGCTTCCGAAATTAAACTTATTTTTCACTTTGTAGTGTTTTTTTTTGGAAGTCAGTTGTTTTTTTTTTTTTTTTGTAAAAAAGTTTTTTGTCTTAATCACAAAGCGGCTAAAGCTGTAAAAATATTAGTTACTACTACATCATATTTTACCGTTTCAAATTAAAAATTAAATCCGATCAGAGCGCAAGACTAACCCGCCATGGTAAGACTCTCTGGTGATCAAAGATGACGATGGCTAGTAGAAATGAAAACACCGTGTCCTTTATGCATATGGCCTTATTATATTTAATCGTTTTATTTTTGTAAATTATTATTAACTTACTTTACAAAAAAGGCGGGCACGCAGTCGTCGCAAAGTATAGCTTTATTGGATAACAAGACATAACTGGCCAAATGTGGTACACCGTTGCCTAACCATTCGGAGAAAACAAGTGTCAAATTTTATGTGGACTATGTAGGACTGGCTGAACAAACACTAACCTGTTTGTGAGTCTAGGCTCATCAAACTCCAGCTTGCCAGGCTGCTTGTAGACCAGGAACACGTATCTGTGAAGACCAGTACCCTGGGGAGGTCCGGAGCCAACGTATTGCGACAGAGTCTCGCCCGCAGCTATGTTGTTGCCGGGAACATTTCCGACCAGCCAGTGGTGCCATTCGCGGAACTTCGGCTCCTTCCGGGATGGCGCGTCGGGGTCTGAAATGTAGAAGATATAGAGTTCGTTTTATGTTCGCCTTAATCGCCTATTCCGTCCGATTTCATTTTCGATTTTCGGCGATTTATTGTCGGTCGGAATATCAATTTCCATCGGACAAAAAAAAAAGAAAAAAATAAGTGCTAGCAATTCAATAGGTACAGACGCCAGCACATTAAGTTACTACAATCTGTCAGATTTCTTTAATAGATTTTCAACTTTATCGCTAAAGCATAAGGTTCAAAGTTGATTGGGAAAATCTGACATTTTCGGATAGCTTGATGTGCTGGCGTCTGTACATGCTTTTTCTCGCATATACTGTCTTTGAGAAAAGTTTCGAAAAGTTTATGCGGGAAAAGGTAATTTTTAAAAACTTATCGAAAAAAACTTATTTCGCGTTCGTTTTCGGCTGAAAATGCAAATCAAGCCGAATTTCTTTTTCGTTTTCGGCCCAAAAGATATCACTTTTCGGTCGGACTCTATAGACGATCAAGGGACAGTCAAGAAGGTCTGGTAATATACTGGATGCTTTTTTTTACAGGTTCCAATTTTTGACAGGGTGTTTTAATAATGAATATGAACAACTTTCACTATGGTATCAACTCAGAAATCACGAAAACAAAATCAGCTGTTTAACCTGTTAACCGGGGAATTCCGTACACGCTACTGTTTAAATTTGACGTATTTATACGTCCCGCACGGTTAACAGGTTAATACAAAAGTTCAATACTTACTTGACCAAAATGTATGAAACAGCTGATTTTTTTTCGTGATCTCTCATAGTAAAAGTTGTTCATATTCGTGAGTTGAACACCCTGTAAAAATTTGGGGCCCGTAAAAAAAATCATGCCGTATAACTGCCAATATGTCTTCCGAGTCCAATGGTATGGCAGTAGCTTTCTCCTATGAACAGGTTGAACATGCATTGTAGTAGTCAATTAGGAGGTCCGTGTTAGCGAGTGGGCCGTTACGTACTGTAATATTTATTTTATGGAACCAATAAGCGCCTTCACAAAAACTCAAATTGCAATAATGTAGGTAAGTATAACATCTTGCAGATTTTTGGATATTTCAAAGTTACACCACTGGCATGTAGGTACTCATTATTTTACTTCAGATTATGTCGTCATCTAGTAATGTGGTAATTCAGGACATTCCTAACCATACAATTTATGAGTTTACAACCTAAAACGGAACAGTTAATGAAATCCGAGTCGCTTTACCTTGAAAGTACCTAACCATTTCAGTGCTGAATATCATACCAGAAATAATCCACTTTATAGTGGATTATTTCTGCTAACGGGCGATTTCTTTCCGCGGCGATTTTTGTCACATTTGTGTTAAGAGGGTTCATCCGTTAGAGCCATGTTGGAGATTCAAAATTGATGATTTCCGACGGACAATAAAACCAAATGTGTTTAATTTATAGATGAGATATTGACGTCATATTATTGGGAATTTTATAATCTAGTGCATGGCTGAAAAACATTTTCAAATTTTCGTACAGTTTTCTCATCAGAACCGTTTTTATGCAAGCCTTTGTTTAAACTAGCGATCGACGTTCTAAGCAGATGCGAGATATTAGTAAAACCATATACGACAAACTTATAATAACATTACTTTATAAAAAATAATAACATTTATTAGTGCATGGCTGAAAAAAAAACACGATTACTGTAAGTTTTCATTCAAGAAAAGTATATTCAAAAGTGTCAATTGTAGCCACTTTTCGAGATATTAAACGTGTTAGTTTAGGATGAAATCTGAAATATTTATATTTTCTTTTAGACCTAGTAAAGACATTTATGTTCTAAAACATGGTTCAAATATTTTTTTAATAACTTATATGTTTATTTTACTATGAATTATTTAGTATTGCTATATCATTGACGCGGATTCACGCCACCGCTCAGCGCGCCTCTCTGGAGTAACGCTCTTAAACCGAGCATTGAGAATCCAACAGAGTGCATCACAGCACATTAAAAAAATACACCGTTGGTTTTTCAACTCTCGGAGCTAAGCAGTGCGTTATAAATCCAATTCGTGACAGAAATCGCCCGTGTGTACGAAGGCTTAGTAGGAAAGGAATGATTCAACGTGTTATCCCGCTAGTGATGCCCAACAATGGAAAACGACGTATTGAGCAGACAAAATACTTTTCTTTCGAATCAACACGGACAGAATGTTTTTAATATTTTACACCTATTTTAATACAGTCCACTACTTCTTTTATTATAGTCCCGAATGAGCCCATACAATGATCCGGCTCGAAGGACCATTGTACGGGCTCAATCGGGACTTTGGTGTAATACCATAATTTACAATATCAACAAATAAAGGAAACAATGAAATGCCCGTAGCGAAGCGCATCTGTGAGCCGAGTGGCGTGGAGGGCACGCAGGGGCCGTCGCGTACCGGATTCGGTACCCCGACGCCCCGCGCCATCCCCTCGATTAATCACGCGCATATGTGATGCGCCGACATAACATCAACATACCATATTTTGTAACAATAAACAATTCTTTTTTCTTAGTCTATTGCTTTACAACAAAAAAAAAATGGAGGACATGTGTGATATCCAACCCGCACTGGGCCCACGAGGTGGATTATGGCTCATTCCCCTCTCATAGAGAAGAGGCCTGTGTCCCAGTCCCAGCAGAGGGAACGTTAGAGACAGATTATGATAGATAATCCATTTCACTATGATTAATTGGATTTATTAAACGAAATCAGATTATAAAATCTGTTATTGAATTAAAAAAAAACAAATCTTTATCATTTGGCAGTTTTTCATTTAAATTAATAGATCTAATAAAGCGATCAATCAACTGAGTCACGATTTAATTTAAAAATAATATTATATGTTTATGTTATATACCATGTAGGTTTTTTCCACACTTTCTAATAGACAATCAATACTACTACTTTCGTAAACCGTTAAGCTTGACAAAACGTATTTACATAACATGAGTTGAATTCTTGCATAAAATAGTAAAAATTAAAAATGTTGATTTAGAATATTTTACGGGCAAAAGCGCAGCTAATTTGTTTACATTTCCGTTTCAAGCTTAAAAAAGAATCACGTTTTTAAACAAAATATTTTGTAAGTCTTGTACAGTCAGCCCCAAAAAGACGTATACATATATGTCACGGTTAAATTGTGAGCATGTGAAACCGTTAGTTTATAATCTATCTCGCGAGATTGTAAACTGTCGATAAATTATTGCTAACTGCAGTGTGATTCTGTAACCATCTCACCGTGAAAACTTAGGTGAAGTGAGCTGTCAGTGTCATCCCACCTGATACTAGGGATTGACCAAGCATACATTTACAATCATAATCGAGATTTTAATAATATTTTTATGCTAATTCAATTGATCATTTTATATAATTTCAAAGCTAGTATTTTAGTTGCCAAAACATTACTATTTTGTGTGGTTTTAAAATAAAATAGCAAAACAGAACCTTAGAATCTCAATGTTGTTTTTTTTTTCTTTTTGTTCCTAGACTAGTCATATTACTTAGCGATGTTTTGGCAACTAAGATAATAATAATAATAATAATAATAAAAACTTTATTATCAGACCAGAGATCCATAACGTAAAAAAGAGACATTCAATAACACAATACAATAAACTATACAATACAATATAATACTATACAATATAATACAATACAATATAATAATACAACACAATACAATACAATGCAACCTACCTGCCTACCTGGCTACTTCACATACCTGAAAGACGGTCTGTGTACCGCCATCCAGTGAGACACCATTAGGCCATCCACCCTGCCGGCTACAGTAGCCACGAGGCTATTGGGGCTGTCGCGCATCCGACGCATCAGTGATGCGATTCGCAGCCGCAGCAACGAGCCGAAATCCGGAACACGCGCGTCCGCGAACATCCCCGACGCGCTACAGAAACGCGGCAACCCCAGCATTACCCGGAACGCGTTATTATACTGGACTCGTAGAGCATTGTACGAGCCCTGTGTATAACTGACCCACAGGGCGCACGTGTACAGCGACTGACAATAGGCCCTGAACAGTGTTATTTTAACCTCTCGCGTACACCGTGCGAACCTGCGAGCCAGCATGTTACACCTGACTGCCAACGCTCTACGTTCCCTCTCTAAGTCAGCGTCATCCGACAGACTCTCGGTGACCCAGTGTCCCAGATATTTAAAACGAGTGACTCTTTTCAGCGTGACTCCGCCCAAAGAAAGCGGTGGAACAGTGCCACATATTTTATTCTTCCCCCTAATAATGACTGTAAATGTTTGCTTGGTCAATCCCTAGCATCAGTGGGATGACACTGACAGCTCACTCCACGCAAGTTTTCACGGTGAGATTTTTACAGAATCGACTGGTTGTAGCGTACTGATGACAATATAACGTATTCATTTTCGATAGTTTATAATCTATTTAGGTATATCATGTCATGTGTAACATAAAACAATGGTATGTCGAAATTAAGCATGTTACCTTCATATTGTAAGTAAAGGTAGGTACTCGACACATTAATTACCAGTCAACGCGTCATTATACCATAGGATTACATAGTCTTTCTCATCAATGTAAGGATGGCCTTCCAAAGACAAAACTGAGCTTGTTACCGTCTTAGGGTAAGAATCCCTTTTTTACCCTATCGTGTTATGTGAAGGGTAAGATCTCGATAAAATACTAACCTGTCATTGCGACGGTGTACAGCTGTTCAGGAGAGGCATCCCACGAGAGTGTGGGGATGTCTTTCACCTGAGTGGGGGTCAGTACGTTGCCTTCATTAACTTCCACACCGCTTGGGTACTTTACCTGTGTAACAAATTGAATTATTATAGAAAAATATAAATTATCCAAGTAAGTTGTATAGGTTTGAAATGTTCTGAGAGTCCAGGGTCCGCTTCCATAGCAAGAAAAGCTAAACAAAAAAAAAGTCAATGATTTTTTTTTTTATGTTTCATTTCTTTTAGTTGTTTGTAAATGACTAGGTATTTACTTTTCTCTTTTCTAGTAAACGTTTTGATAAGTAGAATGAGAATAGAACCAGAAAACAGGCGTTTTCTAGTTATCTGGAAAATTCTGGACACTTTTAGTAACATTGCACCTGCTTATTACAGCATTATGCTTTATCCGAGTCATATCTGAGTGAACAAACAAAAGGAATAATGAAGTTAATTCCTCACCTTGCCTTTATAAACACAATTTCAGACTAACGAGGTGGAAATTACATAATAAGTAGTTACATAATTTAGTTCTTTATGTTCATCATCATCATGATACAAAAGGTCGTTATCGGTTTGATACTTTTCCCAGATAAATAATATCTGGGATAAAATTGTCAACCATATATCTGCACTTTGTTATCATGCTATCATTTATGTAACTTTCGGATTTGGGAAAAACAAATATTACTTTGTAAGATAAAGTTCTAAATAAAAACGCCGATTTTTTTTTCCTCTAACGGAGAGTTATTAAAGTAATAGTGACAGCTAAACAGCCAAATGGGAATCTCTATGGCATAAATTGTGATTGGAAACCCAGGAGGACATATAGTGATCTCGTTGGTAATGTTCTTCAGAAAGGTCCGGTGCGTAGTACTGCCAACCGACATGCGTGTATGGCCAGAAGACCATTCAAATTCTCGTAATTAAAAACGTTCATAATCTTTTCGCAATCATATCTCAGCGCCAATCAATGTCAAAAACTTGTCAAAAATGAGTATTCGCCTGCCTCATTTTGGGAGAAGGGTATTCAAATTTTGCCCAGTAGATGGCTGACTGTTGTTGATAACGAGGGAGACTATATAATTGATTAAATGTATTTTTTATTAATACTAAAATATTAATAATAATTTGTTTTTTAACTGGCAATAATATAAGTAACATAAGTATCTATCTGTGCAAAATATATCAGCCTTGCATCCGCCATTCCCTTCTGGAATCGTAGGCAAAAATGGCGATCTACGTGCGGCATGTCTGCGCCTCTACATATTCTTTGATTGTCGTTGTAGTGTAGCGCGCCACCGCTCGCTTTTTACGTATTCGGGAGTAGGGCGTTTAGCTCCACCCACATGCACAAGGTCAGTGAGCCATCTATACACCTTAAGATAGACAATGGGAAAATTTTCCGGCCACGTCGGGAAAATTCTGAAAGCAAGAAAACCTTGATTAAACAAATAGGTACTAACCTTAGCAAGTGCAGGTGTATACTTGCTTATTAGATACTTCTCAAGCACGTCATATCCGGCAAACGTTAACGCTAGTGACTTTTCATTTGTTTCCCTTTAATAGATGATTGCCTTTGTAAGCAACGTGTTCAATGTATCACAGTTATATGAGATAAGTATACGTTATTATGCCGTAATGTAATATTATTACTATAAATAGATAATAGGTAAACTAATCTATTTTAGTCTATGGCTATGTTTTTTTGCAGCCTACCTACCGCAATCCATAATAATAAAAACTTTTTTCAGGGACGGTATACAGGGTGGTGGGAGATCGACACGCAAACTGTAACGATGAAGTCAGTGCATGATACTAGACCTCCTAGCCTCCTGAGTCCGCCATATTTATACCGCAAGATGTCGGAAAGACCGGTTGTCCTTAATAACGGACAAAATGGGAGATGGCCTTAAGTTCTGAGATTACACAACATTAATTTAATTCTCAATGGTTGACTAAATCAGGTGTAGCAGCGCCGATTTTTACTACGAACTAATATCTGTGTTAGGAAGTACTTTCGGTTATTACTAATGTATACCAGGACTTTATGACATACGACAATTTGTCCGTTATAATGACCTCAGGGACTCAGGAGGCTGGGCACGCCACAATTGCGGCGATAAGTCCCCTCTTTGAGGAGTGGCTAGAGAGGCGCCACGGCGCCACCTTCCGCCTGACGCAGGTCCTCACCGGACATGGTTGCTTCGGGAGGTTCCTGTTCCGTATAAGGCGGGAGGAAACGCCCGGGTGTCACCACTGTGTGGATCACCCGGAGGACACGGTGGAGCATACGGTGGAGGTCTGCCCGGCTTGGGTGGCGCACCGCCGCGTCCTCACGACGGCGATCTCTCGCGTCCGGCCCTAGTCCAGGCCATGGTACGGAGCGAGAGTGCATGGGAAGCAGTCACCTCCTTCTCTGAAGCAGTAATGCTTGCGAAGGAGGAGGCGGAACGCGTGAGGGAGAGGCAATCTTTGCGCCCTCACGCCCCTAGTCACCGCAGGAGACGCCCGAGGCGTCGGGAGTCAAGAGCCGACTCCCAGCCACCGTAGGCGCGGGCTTGCGGGCGGCGAGCAATGGGCAGTTCGCCGTCCGGTAACGACGGCGCGTTGTGTTCCACGCGCGCCTAAAAGAGTTGTCAGCAATAACTGACGGGGTCCGCTGGGGCCGTTGCTTGCCGGGGTCGCGGGTTGTTCGAAAGAGGTACCGTGGCCCTTGGCAACTGAAGGAACACGGGTGGGTTTTAGTCAGTAAAAATCTGACACGCCCTACCGCACCGCCCAGAGCGGCAGAAGTTATAGGGACTCAGGAGGCTAGGGCAGAAATTTTTCGTCACTTACAAAATGAAAAATCTGCCGTTTCATAGAAAAGTGGTAAAAATGTATGGAGCCGCAATTTTTTTTTAACCGACGAAAAATTTCAACGTTTGGGTTTCAGAATCATGTCCTGAATCTATGGGTAACAGGTTGCGCGTCGATTTCCCTGCTACTCAATTTACACAGTAAATATACAGTAAAACATCTTCATACAAACGTGCCGCTCTCGGTTTGAATGTGTGCGTGCGCGCCGCGCGCCATGTCGGCACGCGATTTCACGCACACGCTAACATAATATATAGGGGAATAAGGTGGCGGCAGTGCGGGCTGTGCAGCGCGACTGTGAGCACGCGCGTACGCTACATGACCGCTTGCGTTCGTCAACTCTCGCCGGCGGCGGCCACTTACTCGTAAATTACGAGTATCATGACTTCAAATAGGGGAAAAAAATATTGTAGTGTTTTCGGGTGCCTCAATAATGATTTCGCAAACCCGGACTTATCATTCTTCATACTTCCTACTCAGCCAAAAATATAAGTACCTACTTATACTTAAATATTATTAGAAAATGTGGTATTGTATTGTTTATTTCACAGTTTATTTGCTTTATTAAGAGCGTAGCCGATTCGCATTTTTCTGAATACTATGTTTAGAGCTAAAGTTTATTTTAAGAAGTCTAGTTTTACTATAAAACAGAGGATTGAGTACGAAACATCGTTTAGGTAAACGTATTTGTCGCGTAGGTATAGTTGTAATAAGGGCAATTTCACAATAATTAATATTGCAAATTAATTACTTTTGAAATTATTATTTTTTCTATTGTCTGATGTGTTGTTCAATCCAAATATGGTTCCGGTAGTCTGACGATCGACTTATTTAGTCGAATACTTGTGTGTACATCTACTTATGAAGTCGATGCTACATTTATAAATTGGTAAAATATTCAATCATAATATGCTTTTTATTTCATAAATTTAGATCAAGTGCTGCTTGTTCGAAAATATTAACTAAAAGTAAAAGTGACAACCCTGGGTATCAACGCAAGAGTAGGCTAATAACTCGGCGGGCGGCCTTAGATAACCTACTGTATATTTACTGTGCAATTTATAACTCTTAGATAAGATCTGTTTTTAAACAGGTGAAGACAGTATGACTACTATGTTTTGCCCGAGGCATAAGAAACGCCAGTCCAGGCTTGAATTTAGCAGATTCCCTTGTTCACAAACTAAACTAAATTTAAGTCAGGGCCTGACGTAACTTGACGTATTTTTAGTACCCAAGTTTTGTATCTTAATTTGACAGGACTAGGTAAACTAATATTTATCTTCTGTCCTTTTCTTAATGAAATAGAAAGGAAAAGATGGACTGAACTTAAATTTAGTTTAGTTTGTGAAAAAGGGAATCGTTGCCAATGTTAAGTTACAGTGTATCTAAACTGCTTTATAATTGATATTACCCACTCATTGTTCTTCCGAGTGGCCTTGACCTTGACTCCGAGCAAAGCTCGCTCCATTAGCGCGCTGAGCGAACTTGAATATTGATGTTTTTTTTTTACTACTCTTTAATTTTCATACTTAGCTCCTTTTAAGTTTTCTAAGATTTGCTAACATTTTCGTACAATTTAAACTCAAAATGAATTCATTTATTTCCATTGAACCATTTAGATTAGAGGCACTTTTGAATTGCCAAGGTGTCGGTCTGTAAGAAATATGAAGCTACATCAAACCAAAACTGCATTGTATTTCTGTCTGACATTTATAACCGGTTTTGAAAGTAGGTCTTAGTGAATCAAGAATATTTTCGTGCAACATATTAAACTTCATATCTTTGTTCGATAATCATCTGCCTAGGCTTTTCCCAAGTAAGTTGGGGTCGGCTTCCAGTCTAAAAGGATGCAGCTGAATACCAGTATTTTACATGGAGCGAGTGCCTATCTGACCTCCACAACCCAGTTACTGGGTAATAAGATACCCCTTGGTAAGACTGGTTGTCAGACTTTCGGACTACTGACGACCCGTAACGACTGAAAAAGATCCACGAATGAGAGCCGGGACCAACCGCTTAACGTGCTTTCCGAGGCACGGAGGGGTTTTGGTATGTAAAGATGGTCACTCATCCACGGAACAACCGCGGCAAGAGTAGCTTAACCTGATCGATCGACCCGTGCGGCTGTTATTACTTAGCCACAACCCTCTTTTTAAATGTAAGTAATTATTATTTTAAGTGAAATTATTATATGAAATTATTATTTTAAATGCACAATGGTATATTTTGTTTCGTGCAGTTTGATGTTTTTTATAATAATCTAAGTATTTTATAATCTAAGTATGAATGCGTTTACGGAAACAACTGCACGTCAGCTCGTGGGTATGATTATGAAAACAATCGTTGCAGGATGTCATTAAAACTATGAATGGATAGCAAATTGACGAGCATATTCTTCATAATTTCTTCCCTGTCCCAAAGTTTCTTCCCACGAATGACTGAGAACCTGTGTAGGTAAATTGTTACTGAGTTTGGAAATTGGCGGTGTGATACCCCCGTGCCTCGGAAAGCACGTTAAGGGCCCTTTCCCACGACATGATCCCGTTTTTTGCAGGTACGGTTTTTTGCGGGATCACGTTTAGTAGTGTACGTATTCACACAAGCATCCCGTTTTCCGGATACCGCAAACAGGATGCTTGTGTGAATATGTATATTTAAACACGTACACCACTAAACGGGATCCTGCAAAAAAGCGTACCTGCAAAAAACGGGAACATGCCGTGGGAAAGAGCCCTAAGCCGGAGGTCCTGCGCCTGATCTCTCTCCAGTCGCGTCGGATTGCGTTTTGAATCATCGGAGAGTGAATCTATGAGATTGAGGGAAGAGAGTGCACCTGTGTCTGCGCACACACTTGTGCACTATAATATGTCCCGCGCCGAAGGCTAGTCTCCTTTGAAATTAAATGTAATTGTTTATTCTGTAAATAGGATATTGGAATAAGCTTTAAAAAAAATAGCTAGATAGAGTCGAAATTTCCTATCTGACTACCCCTTAAAAGAAATTGCGAAAAAAAGTCCGGACATAATCTTGGTCAGATCATGTGAGGTATGTAGGCGCCAGCACATCAAGCTACCCGAAACTGTCAAATTTTCCCAATGAACTTTGAACCGTATGCTTAAGCGGTAAAGTTGAAAATCTATTAAAGAAATCTGACAGATTGTAGTAGCTTGATGTGCTGGCGTGTGTACGTTAGTGTCTGAAATGGTCTTTTGTGTGGCTACTCTCTACTTTCCTGATTTAGCTACCTTTATGGGACTGACATGGAATATGAAATTAATAAGAGCTAGGCGTGATCGTGATCTTAGTTGATGTATTCGACGTAGAAATATGACATTACACAAATGACCAAAAAAAAAAGACATTTTTTAATTTTACTGAAATGGTAAAATCTAAGTAACGCTACTGAAGGGGTAAAAAAACGTTCCTGAGGGGGTAAAGTAATGTAACTGAAGGGATAAAATACCGTTGCTGAAAGTGTAAACTAACATTACAGAAGTGGAATAAAATATTGACGTGGAAAAGTTCTTTGATACGATTACGATGTCTTGAGTGCAAATAATCAATCGTTAAATTCATGGTTTTACGTGGTGCATTGCTATTTCATGTCTTTAACCCGTGAGAAGGCGCGCTATGAGCAATTTGCTCACACAAAAATCTAATTCAAAAATTTTTTGTCTTTCCCATGCCACACCAATTCAAGCACTTAAGTACCTTCCTAAATATTCACCCCCTCTCCCCTGACGCAATTCTCGATCCGCTCAGTGGCGTTGCGACCGCGCAGCAAGGCGTTTGTGGAGGCCATGTACCAACGTGCGGCAATTTGCTCATCACGCGCCCAGCAATTATTTTGCACCGAACATGTAAAATACATGTTTTCAGTGTGTTTCGAGAGGCACATTAGTGTAGATTTAATGGATGAATAACACTTTTTAGTTTTTGTTATGGAACAGTTTTTATTGTGATTTTTATGAAACGTGCCAAAAAAATTAATTAATACTAGGTTGTTTTGTTATTTGCGTTAGAAGTTGCTATTATGTTCAATAGTTTTGATTAAAATACTTGTTTTCTTACTTACTAAACCTTGTGTTATTTATTTAAATACATTATAAGCCAATAAATATAGAAACACTAAAAATATAAACATTTTATGATAGTGTGAGCAATTTGCTCGCACGCGCCTACTCGTGTAAGAAAATTAGGCGCGCCTTCTCACGGGTTAAATGTACCAAGAGTGACATGAAAGTATTCAATTTGAATTTGAAAGCGGACCCTGGTGTATCGTAATAAGCGAAATAGTTAATCCTTTAGAATTTCCGTAAGTTTCTTACAGATTTATATTTTTAATCAAGAACAATGTTTTTTTTTTTCTGGTTAAAAGTTGCCCATTTCATCAAGAAAAGAAAAACAGTGCACTACTCTGCCGTCCATACGAAAAGTGCAATAACTAGGTTCAAGCTACTTTCGAGAAAAACGCGGTTAAAGATTTTATTTTTGATTTGTTTGTATCTTCAGTAAAAAAAAACGTACGTTTCCATAAATGTTATTGATTCGTGATAGATACGTAAAACTGTCCAAGAGGAAAATGTAGAACTCGTTTTGCTGATTAAGGATATGTATACAACGTGTAACGTTAAATGCGCAAAACCTGAAAATAGTTTGATCAGAATAACGAGCAGAATTAATTGAACCACTTTTTGATATAGGTCACATTTTCCAAAAAATCTTCATTAAAAACGTTGCCATGTCTGTTTATTAACAGGTCAAGCAAGCCAATGTCAGCGCGGCGCAGCGGCCCGGTGACGACTCCTCCCTCGATAAAGCGTCGTCGCAGACGCAAGAAACGATCAGGATGGCCAGTAAAACTAAAACAGCACATAAAACCTATACATTTTTTTAATGACTTATTTTCTCTGTGAAATAGGTCAATTGAATTAAAAATCAGTTGGGGTGTCTGAGGTTTTGCGCATTTAACATTACACGTTGTATAACCTTGAGAGGCCAAAATCTGAGTTATTGCACTTTTCGTAAGGACGGCAGTACTACTTTTTTCAAGTTCCAGAATTTAGCTGAAATTCAGATACACCGGCAACGACAGACAGTCTCTACAAAACTTTCTCAAAAAGTAGGTAGGTACGTTTATCTCATACCTAACATGGCAATTAGCAATTCTGAATTCAAATAAAACTGGTTTGTTATCAAGCAGTCAAACCTCGATTACATAAAAAGGTTTCAATACTTACGGTCAGCAACGCCGAAGGCGCCTTGGGCACAACATCGGGCACAACCTGCTGCGTTTCAAAACTCTTCGCGATCGTCGACATGCTTCTCGCAAACACCCTAAAATTGACCATAGTGCCGTCTGCTATTAACAAAACAATCGCACATCTCAAAATTCGCGCCATTTTGAAAATAGGGACAAGACAAAAACAGTTTTTTTTTTTATTCGTGTATGGCGACCGATAATGCTGGCTTACGGCGAGAGACTAGCCTCTGCAGTGTGCAGACTGGCTATTGGTTACATAAAGTGCTACTCCGACGGAAAGTTTCGATATAATGATGGCGGGGTACAGGTGGGGATAGTTAATGTTCTATAGTTCCCATTTGTTCTATGGAATATGATGTCATTAAGAATATTTGTCTTAGTTGTCCGATGACCTCATGATCCACAGAAAAAATGGAAGTGTTTGATTCTTTGACTTTTAATTGCATTAAGATGTGTATTTGGTAGAAGTGATTTTGTATGGGTAGGTAGTTTTTGTGACTCATAAATACATTTTTACCTAGGTAAACTACTAATTTAAAAGACAATCATTGAAATAAGAGTTATTTACTTAACTTTAACAATGTTTTTTATTTTTTTGTATTTACTTATATTTGTTTACTTATTCCACGGATCTTCAAAGTTCTTTACTTGCCTTTTTTAGTAATTTGCAGGTCAGTGTCCGGTTGTATGTTGATTAAAATATGAAAAACGGTTTTACAGAGTTATATTTGTTAGTAAGAAAAACGCCTTTACAGAATTACCTATATTAATTAGTAAGAAAAACAGCTTTACAGAATTATATTCATTAGTAAGAAAAACGGCTTTACAGAATTATATTAATTAATAAGAAAAAAGGATTTACATGATTATATTCATTAATAAGAAAAACGGCTTTACAGAATTATATTAATAAGAAAAACGGCTTTACAGAATTATATTCATTAGTAAGAAAAACGGCTTTACAGAATATTATATTCATTAGAATCAGCAATCAATCTCAATCTGACTGAGTCAGTCAATAGGGTAATATGAACTTAAGAGTTGTAATGAAGATTTGTATGATTATAATTATTCTATAAATGGATATTTGTTATGGTCGCGAATCATATTTAGATCAACATACAACTTGATACTGACGTGGAAATGGCCAAATTGTAAGACAAAATATATTTCGTGGGCAACCGCCTTAACTAAAACATATCTACCTAGCTCAGAATAAGTAAATAAAAAATAAAATCATTTAAGAACATACATTTCTGTGTTAACAAAATATTTAAAAATACCCTGAATTTACAATATTTTTTTCTCAGAGATAGCACTTCTGCAACCAATAGTACCAACCTCAGTTGACAAACATCAGGTAAAATTACTGTCAGTGCAGTGTGGGAGTCAATGTGGCTTTCCACTGGAAGTCAACACCATTGTTGTGAATTGCAGTGCCATTCTGTAAACATCTCACCGTGAAAACTTAGGAGAAGTGAGCATAGAGTGAGCTGTCAGTATCATCCCACCTGCTACTAGGGATTGACCAGGCATACATTTACAACCATAATCGAGATTTTAATACCTAATATTTTTTATGCTAATTCTAATGAATGTTTTATATCATTTCAAAGCTAGTATTATAGCTGTCAAACCCTTACTATTTTGTGGGTGCCTGGCTGACGGACCATAGAATTTAATCCCACATAGTTTGTGTGGCGTGATCACTTCACCCGATTCACAAAATGTCATGAATCAGGGTCCGTACTATGACGTTTTAATGCCAGCGTTGGTCCGTTGTGAAAAAGAGATAGCGCTATTCATACTGTATAGCTGTATCTCTGTCTGACACTGGAACAACGATGGCAACAACACGTCATAGTACGGACCCTGGTCTCTAATCTAGGGAAAAAAAAAACATAATTGAGATTCTGACTATGTTTCTGTTTCTGTTGTTGTTGTTGTTGTTTCTTTTTTGACCTGCTATTTTATTTTAAAACCCCATAAAATAGTAATGTTTTGACAACTAAAATACTAGCTTTGGAATTATATAAAATGATCAATAGAATTAAAACACCTAGATACTTTTTAATACAAAAAAACTATTTCTGTATAATAAAGTATCTAGTGTTTGTGTTCTAAAAAATGTCATTAGAGATGTGAAATATTTTCTGTAAGTAGGTACATATTAAATTGTAATATTGGGTATTGTGGTTATAATTGGCCCAGCATAAGACTGTGTTTGTGCAATATGTCATTTTATAAAATGTGGCAAATAATTGTGGGTATTGTACCCATACCTACCTTACATTAGGAAATTCGATTTTCACTTTTATGATACTAGTGCAAAGACATTTTTATAATATCTGATGAAATAAATTATCTTATAATCTAACCTAATTTGTTAATTTTATGATGTATCAAATTAATATTATGTATTGCTAACATTGCAATAATTTAAAAAGAATCTACTATCTGTTGTACCTTTTAATGAGATTGTTGTGCATTAAGAGTATTGAAGACTTGTGATTACCTATTGTTACTATCCTTGTAAATTGTGATTCATGTGTCTTGCTTAAGAAATAAATACATAAAATGAAAGGATTTTGGATGAGTTGTTCACAAAATGCCTGTTATTAATTATTCAACTTGATGCAGATTTAGTAAGCATTCTGTGAAAATGATTTCCATACTGCACTGATCAATATCAGAGACGCTTTGTATTACGTAACGGAGTAAATAAATCTAAATGCATCGTTTAGCCGGGCGGCGGCATGCAATCAATAACTTTTAGTCCTATCACTTATTTTGTGTAAACTGAAAATATGTAAATAGTTGAAAATGAACAAGTAAAAGTTGGTGCACATCTTACCTAGGTACTTGTATCAATAAAAGTCAACAAGGTGGAAAAAAATCCGAAAAAATAAACTTCGAACTTCGAGTCTTTGACAAAAAAGTAAAATACAGCAAGGTGGTTGAACTTGAAACCATAGTCCACAGCATAGAGTATAGTAACTAAAAAGAAAGTCCACAGGACAATATATCATAATAGACAAGTCAAGTTTTGACAATTTTTATTTTATAAAACGTCAGACAGCATGATGGGTGATAAGATATAAAGATAATATCTGATAACAACGTACTAATCACTACATAGTATAAAACAAAGTCGCTTCCCTGTCTGTCTGTCCCTATATATGCTTAGATCTTTAAAACTGCGCACCGGATTTTGATGCAGTTTTTTTTAATAGATAGAGTGATTCAAGAGGAAGGCTTATATGTATAATACATGCATAATATAGTAGAGAAACACTGATAATTTTAGAGGTTTCTAATGTGATGTCGTAAATAAACACATTTTTTTGCGCTTACGTTGCAAACGCTGGCTGAACCCGTCGAGATAGATCAAAATAATGTACTACAGTATTGTACACCTTAAAAAGGTCTACAAAAAAGTCCGCGATGGTATATGTCTATCTCTTAGGGATAACCCACAATAACCATTTTTTATCCTATACTTTTTACGAGAAATAATGGCTCTAAAATTATCAGTGTTTCTCCATTGCACCCGTGCGAAGCCGGGGAGGGTCGCTAGTTAATTTATAATAATAACTTAATATTTAAATTTAAATAATTTTAGATAAAAAAAACCTGAATTAGCAACTTGCTTGGTTTTAATAGACTTAAGAAAAATATTACCTACTTGAATCTATGTTTCTGTTGTGTACTTAATCTATAGTTTTATTTTTTTAATAATTTTTATTCATGACTTAGGGGAGCGTCTAAACGGGCAAAGTTTTTCTGCAATTTGTGGCTGCACTATTGGCAACTAATTGCTTGGCCATTACAAAAATATTTTATTGTTCTAGATGGTCGAGCAATTCTATGGCTGGGCCATGTGTTGCAATATGACTGCAATAGTATGGCTCATGATGCAGACTCCTAAACGGACTACTCACATCGACAGCAATGGCTGACGAAATCACACTTATCGCAGCGGCTTATATTGTTTTAAAATAATAAAAAAAAAAGATTGTGGATTCAACCTAAATTCAATCTAAATAGGCGTGAAACTTTAGATAATTGAAATCAAGAAATAAGCCTTGATAAAAAATTATTTAAAAATTTTACTAGAATGTCGAAGGGTGACTTCGAGTTTCTTTTAAACAAAATCAGAAAAAAGATGAAAAAGGTTCACTATGCCATAACAATAAAGAGCGATTGAAACAACAATAGAACTAGCTGGGCAATATTGCAGTTAAATCGATCGCTCGGCGATCGTCTGGCGATCTATCGAACAATAATAGGCCATATATGGCCATACCTAAAATGTTTGGCAATTATGGCCGGGACATTACTGCAATATTGCATAGTCTGGCTGTTATTGCTTGCAATGTTGCCGGCCACTATATTGCAGCCACAAATTGCAGTAAAACATGGCCCGTTTAGAAGCCCTCTAATCTATTGAAAGTAAACTAGTTGCCAATTCTAAAAAAGCTCTGGAAAAAGTAGGAAAGTAAACTAGCTTAAATGGGAAGCTGTGGAGCTACATTTATTTCACGCCTTTTAATTTTATACGGTATTTTTTTTTGCGGTGTTATAAGGGCTTTTCGATGGTGAATATAAGATAGAAGTACCGTTAAAAAGTTATTTTATTGTTCGCGTTTCTGTATCTTTTTCTAAAAGGAATTGCCTCAACAGCCTTCCCTCTCCATGATCAGACCCTCGATGGCAGTCATTCCCCCATCCAGATGAATGAAATGAGCAAACACAACGTAGCTGCTATAAGCTGTTGAAGAGCTCTCTCAGCTGTCTTCTGTCTCTGTCATCAGATCAACTTGATTTACAATCCCTACTATGTTGCAGTGTGATGAGAACTACATGACATGTGCACTACAAGTTTCAACAAAATCAGCTCACATGTGAAAAAGTAGATGAAAAATCAATCAACCCCTATTTTTATATCCTTAGGGGTCGAATTTTATTTTTTTGTTAGAAATGGGTCTATACCCCATCTAAAAAAAAAGTAATGCCAAAATAATAATCTTCTTTGTTAAAAGTTATGAGAAAGTTTTTTTTGGGTAGGATTACCTGGCAATCATTTTGCAATGTCAACATGTCAACGTCAAAGATGTCAAATAACGTCATGGATGAATGAAGGAAGCTTCATCATAGATAACTTCTTTGTGTATTTATTTCTAATATTAATGTAAAAGTTTTCTAGCTACTTTTAATTTCAATTTCATCCTGAAAGTATCATATTCTGCTCATTAAAATGACGTAATCTGAGTAAAATGCTACTCGGTGACATCGAATTAACCAAACGCTTGCTGGTTATTGCTGTCGTTCTTGGCATTATTTTGATTTTGAAGGAATACGTATTTGTTTATCCAATATGACTCAACATAAAGTAGCTTATTTTTATAATGCCGATGTGGGGAACTTCCACTACGGGCCCGGGCACCCGATGAAACCACACAGACTGTCTGTGACGCATAGTTTGGTCCTGAACTATGGGCTTCACAAAAAGATGCAAATATACAAACCGTACCGAGCCAGCGCGCATGACATGTGTCGTTTCCATAGTGAAGATTATATAGAATTCTTGCAAAATGTGACGCCGCAAAACATTCAAAGTAAGTACCTAATCAATAATAAAAGTTGGTTAGCAGCCATTAGATATCTCTTTCTCTCAGATTGCTCGCACAAACACTACACGAGCAAACATTATTCAGATATCTTCATGGCATTGTCATCATCAGCTAAAAACTTAAAAAATAAAAACAAACAAATTATAAAGTAATAGGAAGGTGGAGCTTAGAAGCTGCCAGTGTCTTTACTTGTTTGGTATTTTTGCCATATTATATTACATCAATTTTCTAAAACACAATATAAAATTGATGTGATATAACAACAACAAAAGTAAAGTTAGCAACAACAATACCACAACAAATTGTGAAAAGAATATTTGCATATTAACTAATTAGTTTATTCACATGCAGTGTACAATGCATGTTTGTTTAGGTACAAACATAAACTCACACCTTTATTTATTTATTTATTTATTTATTCCTTTATTTCGGGCAACGAACATACATAGAAAAAACATTACACTTAAAAAATAATACATGCAAAATTATCACAAATACAATACCATAATAATCCGTACGCAAAATATGCGCATTGATGTGGAGTTGCGGACACCAGCCCATGTTACCTATTAATACCATAATAATATAACTTAAAAATACTATAAATAAATACAACATAACAAACTTATACTACTGCACACAAAGTGTCGGTGTTGTGTTGAAACTGTCGATACACAACACCCTTCGGCCAAAACTCTTCCTTGAGGAACTTCTCGAGATGATGTGTCGGAACACACACCCCAAACGACTTGAAGTTTGTGTTGTGACACGGCTCCAACTTCTCGACCCTCAAAGTCCAGTTGGTTCACACGCAGGTACTCCACGATCTCCTCAACGTTCGTGGAGTGGTGCAGTCTGGACACGTACAGCAGCGTCGTCGGGATTGCTGGATGCAGCAGCATGTTGGGTCCTGCCGGCGTGGTGCTGCACTGGTTCCGACAAGGAGGCTTCTTCTTCTTCTCCACCTTGATGAAACCATCCTCGTCGCTCGGTCCTTCCCTGGACCCTGCCTTACCAAAACCTTCTGGGTTTTAGACCGGCTTTGTTTACCACCTTTTGGTTTTTCCGCTTGTTCTACCTGCAAGTTTTGCAATTTTTACTTACTTATTTTGCCTCATTTATGTTCCATCCATCATTTCTTTGGTCTTCCCTTATATCCATCGACATTCATACCCAAACCTTCCTCAAATTTTCCTCATTCCTCCGTATCATATGCCCATAACATGATAAGTGATTTCCACATAACTTTTCAGTTACTGGTGGCACTTTCAGACTTCCTTTATGGACTCATTTCTTATTCTATCCATTGGTATAACACCACACATCCTTTTTGGAATTTTCATCTCAGTTGCATGGAATTAATTGCCTTTAATTCATTGACAATGTTGGTTTCATGAAATGTTTCTTGTATTCATTTATGATTGTTGGTCTATTAGGACTTAGGATATGCTCCAGATTTACTTAGTAAAATTCTTAAACACAACAATACAGAAAACTCACAACCTAAACTGCTGGGCTTAAGAGCTAAATTTTGTAGATGAGTTACTTATTATGACAAATGTGAGCACTAAAGGATTGTTGAAAAGTCACCCCCCTAAGGGGTTAAATAGGCGATGAAAAGTTGTGAGTTTAGCCGATGGGAATGAAGCTTGTATCTAAAAAAAACTTATTTTAATTTCAGGCTATTCCAAAGACTTGCTGCACTACAATGTTGGGGATGACTGTCCTGTGTTCGAGGGCCTGTTCGACTTCTGTTCAATGTACACAGGCGCCTCCCTGGAAGGTGCCATGAAGCTCAACAATAATGCATGCGATATTGCCATCAACTGGTCCGGTGGGCTGCATCATGCTAAGAAGTTTGAGCCTTCAGGTATGGGTTTAAAATGGACTTTTGAGTTTTATGAACACACGCCAACCTCATTTAGTTTTAAAAACATATGATTGACATGTAAAAGTGTTTGTACAAACCTACTTACAGAAAATAAATCATTTATCATTTATCACATTTCCATAATATTGTCATGCCTGTACTACCAAAATGGCTAGGTAGTACAACCACATTTCAGCAATTATTATTAATTCTAACAGTGAATACTGCCAGGTACAAATTCATAGATAATAAATATAGAATACTCTTTAGTATGTACACCATATAAATTACAGCATTAATTATAGAATTTAACTGCCTCGTTGGTCTCGTGGTTGCAAGCGTGACTGCTGAGCGTGGGGTCCTGGGTTCGATTCCCAGTTCGGACAAAGTGTTATTGGGTTTTCTATTAGGATTTTTTTTTGTAACAGTCTGGAGTATGGAAGTTGGCGGTTTAATACCACTGTGCTTCGGAATGCAAGTAAAGCCGTTGGTCCTGCGCCTGATCTCTCCCCGGTAGTGACGGATCGCCGTCACATGTGTTTACGCACAAACATTTGTGCGCAATCTCCTGCGTACCTGGCTAATCTTCGTTGAAATTGTCCACCGGGACCGAAATCGGTCGAGAGGCTATTATCATTATTATAAACTAGCTTCTGCCCGCGTAAAAAGTAACTTTCCCAAGATAAAATTTTCTCTAAGTCCATTAAAATAACATTAATGTTGAGCTATTATCCCAAGGAAGGAATACATTACCGGGATAAAAAGTTGATTTGGATGAAAATTGCCACATCAATAGACCATTCAACGGCTTACACGCGATTGAGTAACAAACATCGAAACATCATCACAAACTTTCACATTTATAATATTGAGTAGGATTACAAACATTTTACATTATCGCTTATAATATCCACAGGTTTCTGCTACGTAAATGACATAGTTATAGCTATCCTAGAGCTCCTAAAATACCACCCTCGGGTGTTATACATAGACATTGATGTCCACCATGGAGACGGTGTTCAAGAAGCATTTTACCTGACCGACAGAGTGATGACCGTCAGTTTCCATAAATATGGGAATTACTTCTTCCCTGGCACCGGTGATATGTATGAGATTGGAGCTGAAAGTGGCAGGTATTACTCGGTGAATGTGCCGCTGAAAGAGGGTATTGATGATCAGAGTTATGTACAGGTTAGTCTGGCTTCCTACTATTGAATTGTTATAATTAATTAGTGAGGCATTAACTCCCACTGCTCAGTATGGTTCTGCTAGTCACCAGTCACTGCCACAGAACCTAAATATTGACATAATCATTATTCTTGATAGTTCATCATCATTATCTTTTGTTGGGGGTAGTCAGAAGCCCGAGTCTGACAACCAGTCTTACCAGGGGTATCGTATTACCCAGTAACTGGGTTGTGGAGGTCAGATAGGCAGTCGCTCCATGTAAAATACTGCATCCGGTTACACTGGAAGCTGACCCCAACATACTTAAAAAAAAATAAAAAAAAACTATTTTTAACATTTTTTTGCTTGCCTGTCTGGCTGTTTGTTCCGGCTAATTTCCGAAATGACTGGACCGATTTTAATGAAATTTGGTATGGGGACACTTTGAATCCTGGAGAAGGACATGTACTTTTTTCGACATACCACGCGGGTGAAGCCATGGCCGGAAGCTAGTCCTAAATAAATTTATATAAGAGCAACTGTTCATTTTATCTTCTCAAAAATGTTATACATACAATTTTAAAACAATAATTTAGGGGTGTTTCTGAAATACTAAAGAGTCCACCTTTGTACAGTTATTGTGTCGTGTGCATAAATTAAAGTTTTAAATAAATAAATAAATAAATTATGTCATTTTACAGAAAATGTACAGTACCTCGGTATTTATAAAATCTTTATGCATTTTTCATCATCATCAGGTGTTCAAACCCGTAATCTCCAATGTGATGGAGTTCTACCGCCCAACGGCGATAGTGCTGCAGTGCGGCGCCGACTCGCTAGCAGGTGACAGACTGGGTTGCTTCTCACTATCCACGCGAGGGCACGGCGAGTGCGTGAAGTTCGTTAAGAACTTGAATGTGCCCACTTTAGTTGTTGGTGGGGGAGGGTAAGTTCTTTTTTGTTACCTTTGAACTTTTATGCAGGCAGGAGTGGTTTCGTAGCTATACAACGTGTAATGTTAAATTCGCAAAACCTGAAAATAGTTTGATCAGAATAACGAGCAGAATTAATTGAACCACTTTTTAATATAGGTAACATTTTTCAAAAAATCTTCATTTAAAACGTTGCCGTGTCTATTTATTAATAGGTCAAGCAAGCAACCCAATGTCAGCGCGGCGCAGCGGCCCGGTGACGACTCCTCCCTCGGTAAAGCGTCGTCGCAGACACAAGAAACGATCAGAATGGCCAGTAAAACAGCACATAAAACCTTTACAATTTTTTTAATCACTTATTTTCTCTGTGAAATAGGTCAATTGAATTAAAAATCAGTTGGGGTGTCTGAGGTTTTGCACATTTAACGTTACACGTTGTATTTATGTCTTAGTACAGAATACATAAGACATAGTACAAGGACAGAAGATTCACTCAGCAAAGTCGATTAAATAAATAGCGACTCTTGCGACGAGACAATAAAGTGCAATTCAGGTCGCACAGCGTTAATGAGGGTTTTCACAAAAATTTACGACACCAGTTGGCGCCACTTTGGCAAGAGGTCTTCCATTTCGGCAATTAATTTAAAATATATGATGACGTTCATCATTCGTTTCATTCATTCGTTTTTCATTCAGTCAGGACTAAAGAAAATATAGGCGCTTTGACACTTTTGACAGGTACTAGGACCTGACGTCTCAGTGCTGCCACCTAGTGAACGTCATTTCAGGAAACCCTCATTGCCTACGGTTATATTCACCTAGAAGTTGGCGCCTGGAGGGGCCCGTGGCTAAATACCAACAGTCGCACAGGTCGATCGATCAGGTTAAGCTACGTTTGCCGCGGTTGGTCTGTGGATGGGTGACCATCTTTACATACCGAGACCCCTCCGTGCCTCGAAAAGCACGTAAAGCCGTTGGTCCCGGCTGTCATTCGTGGATCTTTGACAGTCGTTACGGGTTGTCAGAAGCCCGAAAGTCTGACAACCAGTCTTACCAAGGGGTATTACCCAGTAACTGGGTTGTGGAGGTCAGATAGGCAGTCGCTCCATGTAAAATACTGGTATTCAGTTGCATGCGGTTAGACTGGAAACCGACCTTAACATAGTTGGGAAAAAAGGCTAGGCAGATGATGAAGTTGGCGCCTGGCCCAGGCCTGGCTAGGGCTGTCTTAGGGTATCATTATTCAGTCAAAAGACGTCCGCTGCTGTACATAGGCTTCTCCTCTCCCAAGAATTGCCATATCGACCGTTCCTGTTCTTCTATGTCATATAACGTTCAGTTTACTTGTCATTTCCAAATTCTGGATGGAAGATTCTGTGTGTGTTTCTCTAGGCGATTAACTACCTTTCTGCATAACCTCAACAAAATTTGGTTTAGTAGAGATGTTAAAATGCACCAAGGAGTCAGACGGACTCTTGAATTCTAAATATTGTGAAAGGTTCCTGTTGAGACCGCTTCTCTCACTACTCGTTGGTGGCAGTGAACGAGGGGTGCACAGACAGGCGCCCGACGGCCCAGCGCCGGCCCCCGCACCTCACCAGTCAGCTGTTACACGCCTCCACACACGGCTACGCTTCCACGTTTACTAACGCCTAAATTACCTTGTTTAGATTTAAACCGACCTTTTACCGTTGTCATTTCATCTTTTCTTATTATACTTACATGTAATAAGTACAGTACACTCAACTTTCATTTTGCTCCACCAAGAACTATCGTCGCGATCAATTCCTCCTGATATCAATGAAGATGAGATGAAATACGATATCCTTTTAATAATAATAATCTGAAATAGGTACTTGTAGACATAACACGTGTGCGGTCGGGGAACCCCCGTCAGTTACGAAGTTCCTTACGCGATACTCGCACGCACTCAGCGTGTGAGTATCGCGTAAGGAACTTCGTATATATAGAAAGAGACAGAGCAAAATTCGCATAGAGGAGGCTCTGACGCTTTTTCCTTACGTGACCATTTCTACCAGTCAACTCCTACCGCAAAGAACTTTGTTCTAAAAAACTCAGCAGATTAGTTAGCAACTCTTTAGCTGCAACTTCGTTCTAAAAAACTCCGCAGATTAGTTAGAAACTCTTTAGCTGCAACTTCGTTCTAGAAAACACAGCAGATTAGTTATCAACTCTTTAGCCGCAGTTTTGCAGTCGTTACTTTAACTAACTTGGTAATTTGTTACATTTCAGCTACACTCTCAGAAACGTGGCGCGGTGTTGGACTTACGAAACTTCATTACTAGTAGACGACAATATATCGAATGAACTGCCATACACTGAGTATTTGGAGTTCTTCGCGCCGGACTTCCAATTGCACCCAGAAATCAACAGGTACATACTTAATATTATAATAATGCTCACAGGTATGAGTGACTGAAACAATGTGCTAAAAACCTAACCTTTTCTGAATATCGAGGTGCCTTAATAGTTTAATAGCATCCACATAAATAAAGTACTACAAGGATCATTTCGCGCTCGAATGACGTTACCGGGTGTCGCTGTTAGTAAACATTTGTGCGATCATTTTGCAAAATGTATTGAAAAACAAATTTTGACTACGTGCCAATAAATCCTTGTATTGTACACTTATACAATAAGTTGGCTCACAGTGAATGAATTGTAAATGTTTTACAATAACAATATTTTTATTTCCCTGGTGTCAACAACAGCAACAGAAAAAAACAATCAAGCATCACAATTCACAATTCAACTCAGAATTGTTCATAGGGAAAAGAGAATTTGTAGTATTTATTTGTTTTATTATTAAAGGCTACACTTCGAGCGTCGTAAATGATGTTATTTCTATAAGCAGGTTTGTACGGACGCCAGCACATCAAGCTACCCGAAACTGTCAGATTTTCCCAATCAACTTTGAACCTTATGCTTTAGCGATAAAGTTGAAAATCTATTAAAGAAATCTGACAGATTGTAGTAGCTTGATGTGCTGGCGTCTGTACAAACAGTTTTGTCATCATCATTTCGTGTTAAAATGCTCATTAGTGCTACAACCAGACGAGTCGCGTAACATTTTCGAATATGCGGCTTATAGTATGCTCTCGGTTGTAACAAAATGTTTGTTTATTGTATTGCAGTTCAAACAACGCAAACAGCAAGCAGTATTTGGAAGCGATCTCGAAGCATGTGTACGATAACCTCAAGATGTGCCAGCATTCGCCCGCGGTGCAAATGACGCATGTACCAGGTAAACTATTAACCCTTAAATGCATGAAGAATTTGTTTCTCTCGGGAAAAATATATGTGATAGGAAAAAAAAAAAACTACAGGTATCGTTTTCGGTGCAATATGCTGTATGCAATATGCTTTAGTAATAGAAATTATTCATCTAATTTCTTACTAAATATTGACTGTGTTGTGGAATACTGTGAAGCAGTATTTGGACTCTCTTGCGGCAATAGACAATGAGTGCCAAAAATCCATAATGTCAGAACTGTCATGTGTTAAACCTAACTTTTCGGTGCAAAAATAAGTAACGGTATGATTGAATACTCAGCCGGACATTAAAATTAAAAAAAAAAAAACCAAACGATTAAGAACGTATTGTGTCGTTTTTGAAACTCTAGGCATTTAAGGGTTAAAAACAGGGGGGGGGGGGTATGAAGAACAGGGTATTCGAAAGGAAAGAGACAAGGAAAGGTCACTCATCCTCTATAGAAAAGAGACGATCCTCCGACCAGACGGGTGTTCGTGTCTGGTGAGCAACTGCCCGACGACTGTTGTCGGGACGTTGTATATATGCTAGTTGCGCGGTAAACTCTGCTTGCGCGATGCAGGATTTTGCGTGACGTTAGTATGAGGCGTAGTTCGCATGTGGCGGTGTAGATGCCGCCACAGGGTCATACGAAAAGCTCAAAAGATGTTTTTTAAAAGGACGAATTCGACGACGACGCCATCCTTCTGCTGGGTATAGGCTTTCCCCAATCCTCCCCATCCCCACAATGACTGGTTCTGTGCCTCCAGGAAACTGCAGGAAAATAGGACGTGGAATCGTAAATGTCGACAAGGAGATCCTTGTCGACATTTACGATTCCACGTGCTGTCTATTCCTAGATAGGAATAGACAGCACCTCTGTCTGTTGTAAACTCCTAACTAAATCACTTATCTAAGCTTTTTTTTTCTGCGTGGAACCCTAATTCTTTTTCTAAAATAAAAGTTGCTCCTTGTAACATCAGCTATCTGCCAGTGAAGAAAGACCCGGCAAAATCGGTCCAGCCGTTTTGGAGATTAGCCGGAAGAAACAGATAAAATACCGCTTAAACGTTCATATTCATTTAGTAAAAACGCTGTTGTTTTGACATTAAAAAGAAAGAAAAAAGAAAATACGTTTATTTGCGGCTAACATGACGCATAAAAAGAACACAAATATAAAAAAAAAATATCAGCATAATGCTAAGACCCTATACGAGACAGAGCCCCGGCGCTGGTTTTCTGCGACAGCCGGCGTTGACGTGATGACGTCAACCAGTGCAGTAAACGAATCAAAATAAGAAATAAAATAAATATACATTACAAAAAGATGGTATAAACATGAAATATATGAAGTGGTAATATTCCAGGCAACGACTCACGCGCCGCCGGGTATTAATTTATTCCTTTATTTCAGGCAACTAAGGCCCATAGAAAAAACAATACACTTAAAAACTAATACATACAAAATTATCACAAATACAATACTATAATAATATAACTTAAAAATTCTATGAATAAATACAACATAACAAACTTATACTACTGCACACGAAGTGTCGGCGGCGTGTTTCGCTGACTGGTATCATGTAGCCGGCCACGAAACCGGCGATACACAACACCCTTCGGCCAGAACTCTTCCTTGAGGAACTTCTCGAGATGATGCGTCGGAACACGCACCACAAACGACTTACCACGAACGACTATAATCTGTGCGCGCGCGCAGCTATCACAAAGCTATAGATTGACGTCACAAACTTCACGTTTATTTGTTTGTATAGTTATAGACCAGTATTAAATTAAAGTTACTTATCCACAGGCGACTTCTTCCCCGAAGAATACAGAATCAAAGACGAGCCCGACCCAGATGTGAGGATCAGTCAAGAGGAAGCCGACAAAATTGTGGAACCGAAGAACGAATTCTATG
This sequence comes from Eremobia ochroleuca, assembly GCA_949629135.1. Classification (NCBI taxonomy): domain Eukaryota; kingdom Metazoa; phylum Arthropoda; class Insecta; order Lepidoptera; family Noctuidae; genus Eremobia; species Eremobia ochroleuca. The sequence continues at coordinate 4,467,608 of OX451404.1, read as the reverse complement.
AGGATGAGAAAGACAACGACAAGGAGCCACCGGCCGAGAACAAGGACCCATAGCATACGAATGGCCTGACTGACCCCCTGGCCATTTGACACGAAAAGGGTTACCGAAGATACAGGAAAAAGTTTCTGTGAGTACGAGTGAGTGACTGTTGAGTGCAGTTATATTTTTTTTACTTTAGAAGTGAGTGACTATGTGGTGATTTTTTTTTGTTGATGTGTTGGTTTAACCCTTCTCATACGGCTGTGGATGTATTTTACCAATTCAGCATTTGCGTAACACACTTTCAATCACAAACTGAACTATGATTGAAGTATAATTCTAATAATCCTTTGCTTCATGATTATGTTCGAAAAATGTGTCTGATCAACAAATAATGTTGAAAAATAAAGCGTAAATAATGTTGTTGAACTGTCAATACGAAAACCATTGCTACTGATAGTGTGTTACCCAATTACACCGGTGATCTCAACTTCAAAATATGTTTTTTTAGCAATTTACAATGAAGTAGGTCTTTATTACTTATTTCAAAGTTACCGCCAATTTATAAAGAAAACATAAGAATTAAAAAAAATTGCGCCGTACACGTGATAAAAGTAAAACTTCTTATAAAATAAAGAGTAAGAAAGATTTAGTGGAGAGACAGAGAGAGAAAGTTATATCTTTCTTCTCTCTCATGTAACGAAATGTGGCTAAACGTGACGCGTCATTGAAATTTCATTCTCAATTCTCGTCCAATGTTCGAATCGCCGCTTAAGAAGTTTCACTTAAAAAAAAACGAATGGAATGGAATGAAAAACATGAAGACTCCTTTTGGGCCTCGCCGCAGTCGGTTAAAAGGAAGGTGTGTTGCCGTAAGAGAGGGGTTGATGATTTTATTTTCAATCCTGTAAAATCCTTATGATTTAGCCATAGGAATAAATTAAGTGAATTAGATAAATTGACAATTTGCATGCGACAGAAATGAAGTTTATTTTTATAAAACCCATGATTGGGACGTAGGTTGTACAGACACCAGCACATCAAGCTACGCGAAACTGTCAAATTTTCCCAATCAACTTTGAACCTTATGGTTTTAGTGATAAAGTTGAAAATCTATTTAAGAAATTTGACAGATTATAGTAGCTTAATGTGCTGGCGTCTGTACAATCAAATCGCTATTTATTGTTTGTGAATGTATGATTTAAGCGTGTAGTTTAAGACTATGTTTCGAATTGCAACTTACTGTCCAATAGTGTATAGTGCACTTACTGTTGCAATGCAGTTTATACTTACAAGTATAAAGATGTACTTTGTAAAATGAGTATAAACATGATAAATGTTAATTTGAATTCAGAATCTGTGACAATTATAAACTTTTTGAACAAAAAACTCATCTGTCATACATGACAAAGTTCAAATTCCATTGTAACCAAATTTTAATTGACAATATTTGTTCTAAACGGACACTCGAAAAATCAACATAGAATACATAACGCTAAATAAGATAGTTGAATAACTGACGATGGAATGAAAATTATCTGAGATGATGAATTCAAGTGTAGTTACGATAGCCATTTGTCCTCGCTGGGCAGTGAACAATACTCTGTTCCTATTAACAGGAACATCCAAAAATACATCTTTCGACAGTTTTTATTTATTTATTTATTTAAACTTTTCGCACAAAAGGTACAAAGGCCGACTTAATGCCTTAGACATTCTCTACCAGTCACCCAAGGGTGGTGAAGAGATTAAATGGCAGGTCCTTTGATTGACACGACAATGATAAAAAAAAAAAAAAAAAAATCTAGACAAACACATAAATAGGTTATAAACACATACATACATACAGTTAGTATAGTTTTTCTTGTGAGCTGCTCAACAAGGAGAACACACAAGCGCCTTTACTAGTTATTCTTGGATGCCTTGACGTAACAAAGCACATAGCCTTATACTGGAGTTAATTTTAGTCAGAGAAATTGAATAACCCGCAACAGAACATCTTTTTTCCACCAATTATATTATAATTGGTGGAAAAAAAGATGTTTTTTTGTCTAAACTGGCGGTAAAACTTATTGCTGCCTGTTTTAATTATGTACTTACTTCTGTGATGGTAACAAGTTGCTGAGGGTTATTCCACAAATTCCCATTGAAGTCTCATAGAGTACATAATGGGGATCTGTGGACAAAGAAGTTCACAAATCCCCATTGGTTTTAAATTAAAATACAAACAACATGTTATATAATAACGATGCAGTATTTATATCTTATGAAGGTCTCATTGATTATTTTTATAATCAATCAATTAAAGTAAAAAAAAAAACATCATAATAAAAATAAAATAATATGATCATATTTTTTATTTATTTTGTATTGTTGTTGTTGTTGTATTGTTTTTTTTTTAATTGTGTTAAATAAAAAATAGAGCCTAAAATGACGAAAAACAAAATTAATAAGTAATAATTATGTTCATACTTAAAATAGCTCAAAATGGCGTAAAGTTCCTATTATCTGAACTAGGTAATTAGGAGTAAAGACAATATGGTTTTAGTAAAAGTTCGGAACGACTTAAGTGAAGTGGCTTCATCTATGCATGACTGAGTTGAATCAATTATATTTTATCTCAAATTATATTAAATAGTGTAATTGGCTTCGGCCGTTCTATTTAAATAAATACATAAAAATAAATAAATAAATCTAGATTTAAGTCTTTCTTTATAATTCAATTAACTATTTCTTTATAAATTCTTTGTGAAAAAGTAAACTTCAGCACCACTGAAGAACGTATTTGAAGTTACCGAGACTATTTTGAGTTCTAGGACGACTTGAATTTATAGATGCACTCTTTAACAAAGTTTAACTTGGTCAACTCAAAGTTAAGATATTTTATAGACATGAAATCATCATCGTTTTATGGATGTTGGGTCAGACAATCAGCCTCGACCAGGAGCTTTCATTTTTATTTATTCTCAAAAATCAGACACTTCGTCGCATTGACATTATGAACACTGAAGACGCAGTGCTTGCAGTCGAAAGGGCTGTGGTGGAGAACCCCAGGTAACCCTTCCCACCAGGCAAGATCGGAAGATTATCCTTTTCAATGAAGGAGTGGTAATTACACCTTTCCTAAGCGACACATTATTTTTTACCGACATCGACGCGAACGAAGTCGTGGGCACATCTAATTATATAATATGTTGTTTGAATTTTAAACCAATGGGGATATGTGGACTATTTTTTTCCACATAACCCCATTATGTACTCTGTGACAGGCGTATGTAACTCTTTACGGAACCGACTCACTGATCCGGATCATTGAAGTGAAGTGAGTTCAAAAGATTGGTTCAGTAACAACGTTACAAACGGATCATTTGGACCTGAAACATCACTTTGCTCTGTGCTCATTCCGCGAGACTCATACTCTCACAGATTTTCGTTGTCGTTATCCATGCACGTAAAAATGACCACTAAGGCAATTACGTTTCAAATACTATACGGTCGTTTTTAGCATATAATATTTGCACTAACAAGTTATCGTTTTACGTTGATGCGGCACGCGGCAGTTGAGCCGATGACCGAAATGAGCCAAATGAGACACCAGTGTTTCGGATCATTTAACTGATCGAGACGCAAATTTTCTAATCGCAAAAATGATACACTTTGCCCGCCTCTATTCTATGAGACTTGATTCTTAATACGGACTTGTGGAATAACCCATTGCTGGCGTGGCTGGCGCGGTCATAAACCGTGGGAGCATGACGACACGAGCCTCAGTTTAGACTACATATCGACGGGGAAGTGCTAACAACTCCTAACTTACATTTTTTACGAAAACGACTTATGAATGCAGTTTGATAGAGAATTGAATTGCGCGTCTACTGTTATTATGAATTAGGTTGAATGTCGCAAATTTTACGTAGCTAGGCACTTTTACCATTTACACATTTTTTCTTAAACTTCTGGTTTCTAAAATTAAAAACGGTTTTTGTCGCCTCCTGTAAAATTGGGTTTTTGTAAGTTAGGAGTTGTTAGCACTTTCCCGTCGATATCATCATTCTTCTCGCACGTTTTGTGACCACGACTGTCCACGACTGCCGAGAGACTTGGAATTTATTATAGCCTCTTTTTTGGGATGCAAATCGATTTTTAGATAGGCATTTTACTTGCGCCACGCAAGCACGCTTGTGCTACTTTTGTAGTATGGGATATGGACGTAATTATAATAATGTATTTCAAACGCATTTTTTCCGTCGTCTTCCTCAACAAAGACTTTGGCACATGTGACTAAGTTTAAGATGTAAATTAAGTTGCTTATAAGTCAAGATTTTAGTGCCTACAGTGTAGGATAATATTAAAATTATGTTTCTTAGACATAATCAGAAGATTGAGTGAAATCATTCCTATATATTTATGGTAGGTGGGTAGGTAAATGGTCGGTGTTGTCTTATTTATTGATATTTCCTGTTTAATAGAAATCAATTTCGAGAGTGATGCATGTTTTTTCTTTTGTCCAAGTAAATAGCGTCATACACCAATCTTTAAGTAATATTCATAACTTTTAAGAAGGTATGTATGTATTACAAAAATTGTATACAAAACAATTTTAGACTAGGTTCGGTTCGAAAGATGTCCAAATGGCGCATGAAAATTTATTATGTCGTTTCAGTTTAATTATACTGTCTTCGTATTGTTTCGGCATTGTTTAATAAGTTGTAAATATTGTAAAAACGCCTAATAAAATAATTTTATTATTTGTAATCATCATTTTGTGTTTCCTTTTAAAATGTGGACAGTGTCAACAGTGGGATCAAAAATTAAACTAATTAAATGTATGTAAAAAATAATATATTTGTTACTAATTAATTAATTTATTACAATAAATACATTTAGAGTGAAAATTCTAATAACTACCAAGCTTCAAATCCAAATTGTTTTCATTTATGTATTTGTGTACGTCGGCCATCTCTCTTGAAAAGTCAACTGTGAAAGTTTGAAGCATTTCGCACATTTGTATTATTCTTTTTACCACATCCTTAGATACTACCAAGGTACAGTCCAACCACAAATAGTTTACATTCCTCAAATGTCCTTTCTCTAATAAATGCAATAGTGTTTCGTCTATGTTGGTCTTTGTTTGATATTTCAAAACTAGTCTTTGCAAATTATCTGTACACTCTAAGAAAAAAGTCAACATGTGATCTATTGAAAAATTTTCATTACCTATTGTTAAATTCCTGAGTTCTGAGAATATTTTATCTGGGCGCCGAAAATACCTGGGTATAACTAACCATTTTGATTGAGTCATTAAACACAGTGTGCTCAAGTTTGGACAACACCTTCCTAGCGACAAAACTGCGTCCATAGTTAACGAGTGGTCGATCTCCCACAGAGAGAAGTGTGTAAGGTATCTGCCTTTGACCGTTAAAAGCTGCTGCATTGAATCCGAGTAGGAAAAGAAAGAAAGATCCAGCCTATTTAATCTCAACTCGCTCATCGAAATCTGTTCTAAAATTGCGTCTTTATTATGTTCCGATAAATGCGTTACCGACAGTTCTCTGAGGAATGGACATATTTTGATTAACTTCCTAATACCATCAGCTGAGGCGAAATGACAGTTAATTTTCCTAAGACTCATGGGCCCTATATCCATAGCGCTACCGATTAATGTGGAGCCGATGTCGCAGGACTCGATGTGTAGCTCCTCCAAGTAGGGCAGCTCGCTGATCAACATGATGATGCCGGCTTGAGAGACGCACCGCCCGATACGATTAGCCCGTTCGTTCCTCGGGGGATCCATTGCCAAAATCCTTAACTGTTTCAAATTCGTGATAAAGCAAAGACCTGCATCAGAGACGTTCCTCATTAAAACTGAGGCATTAAACTGGGATTTATAGAGGTCTACCCTAGAGACGATGTTAAGTTCTTCGAGTAAGGGACAACTGTCGCCGATGACCTCGAGAATCTCGTCAGTGCAAACGAACTTGAGATCGAGAACGACTAAGTGGCTGAAGGTGGAGAGTGTCGCTATCCAGAAGTGCTGGGGTAGGCCGTTATCGAGGTCGCATTTGCGGAAGACTGTCATGTTGGGGTGCGTCAGTACTTGCAGCTGAATGCGAGGGTCGCCGCGATACAGGCAGCATGTTCTTTCTGAACAGAGGACATCGAATAACCTGAAACATATAATAACAAGTAAATATTTTAATTTATCAGTGACTTCTGAATGGCACAGTAATGAAATTAACTTAAATTGACATTCAGAATGTTTTAACAGTGAAATTATAACTGGTCTTCTGTGGTTAAAATCTGTCTCCTACTTATCTTATTGTTTTATTTTCATCATTACCGTGATATTTTAATTTTGAGTAAGTAAATAAAGAATAGATAACATAGAGCAATCATGCAGTCAAGGATTCTTTGGATATCTCAGAAGTTGTAGAGATAGGTAGAGAAGTGAGAGATATTAAGCAAAGGCTTTTTTGCTATTACAGATTTCAATGTATTTTTGTAATATTTTCACTTTAGGATAAGTAAAATTCTAAATTTTAATTTCTTATTGTTGAATATTATTATGCAGTCGGTAATTTATGGTAGTGACTAAAATATTTGGGTGTGTGCGTGTTTGCATTCTTCAACGGCAATCATTTTGCATTCAAAATATTCAAATGAAGCACAAGGACAAGTCACTCAATGACTCAGGAATCTATTAAAAAAAAAAAAAAATACTCCAAAACCTTCAAGGTGAGTAAAGGTTACATTGTAAACAGAGTGTAGACAACAGTATTAGTGTTTTTATTCCGTACCCCTAACATGATATCAAATACAAAAAAAAAATTACTATATAATTCATCCATGCATACATGCATTCATTCATGTGTCTGCATACCATGCAGATTTTATAGCCTTGGGATTTAATCTGAGGCATTGCACAATCATTTTATTTTATCCCGGTAACAACGCAGTCATAAACTGTTTCTGGAACTGTGCCAATTTTGAAATTTTTAAGCTCAGGAGACAGATTCATGAACAAATTCTTATTTTAAATTAAATAGATTGTAATCAATTGAATTCTTTTTCTTGTCTAGTGACAGCATGAAATCAAGTTTTCTGTACTTTGACCAATCTTTTTGAATGGCAGAATTTTTTGTAGATTTTAATAAAAGGGCCTTTTGTGTTGTGTGATGTGTCTATTTTCTAAAAGCATTTAATGCACAGGTGAACACAACACTGCAATACGGCTCTTTCTTAAAGTTATCTTTGAGATAACAATGGAATTGTTACATATAAAATGATAAGAATAAACAGAAAAATATAATTTCAAACCATTATCTGAGACATGTGAGGGATAGTGAAATATTACAAAATTATAATTCGAAAAGAGATCCTTCTGCTCATAAAAGTGATACAGAGATCGAGTGTATAAACAAAGAGTTGTATATACCTGGCTGGTAGCATCATCATCAACTGGCATTTTAAATCAAACGCCTCTCTCTCACACTCGTGGAACTGATTCTCAGGATACGTATTTTCAATAACATAACAAGCTGAATTAATAAGACGAATGGAACTTTTAACACACAACTGAAATAGACTACAGGGCTGCTTAGGAGGCGACATTTCGACGCCCTAAGCAAATAATAATGCAATGAAACTCGTTTCGTAGTGTATGAGTATAATAACTGAGTATATTGATACCGAACAATAGAATTAATCAAACACTATCCAATAAAACTAATTTGTAACTTTACTTTGTTATTGTATGCGATATTTTGCCATCTATTGATTTCTTAATTTTTGACAGCTTTGAGTATTATATTGTAGTCTGTGGCTTTGACTTAGTTGTCAGTGTTGCTATCGTAAAAATCTGAGCTGCCATATGTCACAGTCTGGTTTGCCCATAGACATATATATATGGACTGGAAATACCTACGAAAAAAGGGTGCCTACCTACAACTCATATTGTCTCAAAAAATGGCTGCCATTGCTAGGGTTGTATCAATCAAGGAACATTGGTGTTACTATAACGAGTATCGATACTAAATACGAGTCGTACTAGTTATCACGTTTGGATCATAATATAGTATACTAACTTATAGTCCGTTCTAACTAAGGTTGCCTACTTTATAGTAACGTATCCTAGTTTATTTTCGATAAACATACTTTATAATTTTGCATAAAAATACAGTATGCGAAAATACTTTATTTCTAATTTTTTGTTATGCGTAAAAGACTCATATGAACTATTTATCGATAGGTACAGACGCCAGCACATCAAGCTACCCGAAACTGTCAAATTATCGCAATCAACTTTCTTCCCTGAAAATAAAATTAATGCCAAGTGTTACACAGAATTAAACAACACCTTTTAATTGCATCACGTTTACGTATTAAAGTGAAGGAAAACAGCGTGAAGAGATATGTATCCATATGCCCAAAAACAGGTGCTTTCGCATATTATACCTTTATTATTATACCTATTATACCTTATAATATGTATGTATTTAGAAAATATATTTGTATGTTTATCAGCTGTCTTAGTACTCATAGCACAAGCTCTGCTTAGTTTGGGACTAGATGGCGTTGTGTGAAAGTTGTGGAATATGATTTATTTATTTATTATTATTTTTATATATGTAATTAATATATATCTATTTATTTATTTCAGGCCAAGCGGCCAGGCTATTATTAATCAATCATTTTAATACACATTTACCAAAAATGCTGTGGGAACAGAGTTATCATGTAATCTCATTACATCAAGTGTTCTATTGAAACAGCTTTCTTCAAAGTGAAGTGAAGTACCATTCTTTATGTCGGGGATTAATATTTTCTTCACCAATAGCCTCTAACCACTTTTCCTTTAGTCCTTCCTTTTTAGGAAACCTATAAAAAGTGCAAGTATTTTTATCAATAAATAAGTTTGGTTACAGCTATATTATATTAGCATATGAAACTAAAATCAATAGGAAACGTCAGAAGCTATGTGCACGGTTCCAATTGGTGGTTTCTATGGAGAAGAGTCGACAAGAAACTCCACGGTTACTCAAAATAATTGGCTTTTACAATGTTAATAGGTAGGGGAGGACAGTGTAGGCCTGTCAACAAGTACCAGGTACTTAAAAAAATAGAAGACATTGTAAAAGCCAATTGTTTTTAAAAGAGTAACCGTGCAGTTTCTCGCTGGTTCTTCTGCATAGGAAACCACCATTTGGAACCGTGCATCTAGCTTCTGACGTTTCATAAGCGCCCATGTAGGTTTATGTGAAAGAAAATATTTTGATTTTGGTGCTGTGAACCACGGGCCGGACCTAGCAAGGTCAATCGGAGCTAATAAGACGCAGGACTATTTATGTTAACATAGCAGAATATACCGATATCGTTCCAGCGGAGGAACTAGTTCCGGAAACTATTAGGCAACGGTACAACACTATTCTATTATGACATATTATTGTAAACAAACGAATGAATTAACAAAATAATAAAAAGGTCTGTTATACGGAAATTCACCCAAATATCAATACTTTAGCCATAAATTCATGATCGCGTTACAATTATATCATCGAATGTCTATTATTGTATGTGTTATTGCATGAAAACCGGCTACTAACCTGTGCAAAGAAAGTTGAGGTTGATTTTCATTCTTCCTTGCACCACACTTCACAATACAACACACAGGCATGTTGAATTGCTGTTTTTCAACATTTACATGCAGTTTTAAAGGTAAAGTCCTCGTAATTTTCTCGCAAATCTCAATAATACAAAAAATAAACAACCATTTGACAGCTGAACTACCACGAAACTTGGCGACAAAGATGGCTGCTCTGGCACCTACCTACAACCGTGTATAGAATAACAGGGCATCTCCTGTTATATCCCATCTCAATGGGTTTGCCGTAGTTTATGGGAAAATACACTAAATAGTCGTATTTATTTTTCTCCAAGGTTTCTTAGCCATATAGGTTTCTTATCGTTTCTATTACCTCAAATTCATGTTTATCTAGGGCATATTGTCCTTGCTTCTCATTTTGTCGCACTCGTAGGCACAGATTACTAATATGTTGGTGGTATTCGTAGGTGAAACAGTTACGTAGTATTTATTTATTTATTGAAACTTTATGCACAAGTAAAAAAAGTACTGTACAAAGGCGGTCTTAATGCCTGAAGCATTTTCTACCAGTCAACCTTAGATTATATAGCTAAAGGGAAACGTATAATTAAACAAGTAAAATATTGCACACAGTACCTACTCAGCTTTAAAGTTACCTAAAAACGATCCAAGAATAAAATATAACTGTTTGAAGAAAAAAAAAAAAAAAAACTGCAAATTATTTTTATGAACTGACCGAATGTAAGGAACTTTTTCCACTCCAAGCCTGGCTACGGTGCAACATCGTTCTTTTTGGGCTCAAGTTATACATCATGTGCTGGTGTACCCAAGAAGACCAAAAACTTCGTCCGTGAAATAAGTACTTCATTATTTTCGTGTTTAATAGGTATGTATGTCATTTTGTCCGTACTACATGGACAAAATTACCTTAGATCAAATCAGCCTATCGCAGTCCACTGCTGGACATAGGCCTCTCCCAGACTGCGCCACAACACCCTGTATTCCGCCTTCCGCATCCAGTCTACCCTAGCCATCTGATTTAGGTCGTCTGTCCGTCTAGCTGTGGGGCGTCCCACACTACGCTTGCCAATATGCGGTCTCCACTCCAGGACTCGTCTGCTCTACCGGCCATCGGTCCTTCGACAGACATGGCCAGCCCACCGCCACTTCAGTTTGCTTACTCTGCAAGCTATGTCGGTAACTCGTTCTCGTTCCTTTCCGGATAATTTAATTCCTGATTCTATACTTCAAAGAGTCTCCAAGCATAGCTCGCTCCATAGCGCGCTGAGCGACCTTGAATTTGTGGACCAGCTCGACCGTCAGTGTCCACGTTTCAGAACCGTATGTCATAACGGGGAGGACACACTGGTTAATGACCTTAGTCTTCAAACACTGAGGGATAGGTGACGAGAAGACTTGACTAAGTTTTCCAAATGCTGCCCAACCCAACTGGATCTTTCTATCAGCCTCTTTCTCAAAGTTATGTCACCGAGCTGAATGACTTGCCCTAGGCAGAATTAATCCTTCACAACTTCGAGAAGCAACCCTTCGATGTGGATTGGGCATTTGGTCTAGCTGTTCCAGCTTCTCTACCATTATGACGATGTCATCAGCAAATCGAAGATGAGAGATGTACTTGCCGTTCACGTTGATACCCTGTCCAGTCCAGTCCAGCGTCTTGAAGAGGTTGGAAACAATTTAGGGGATATTACATTCCCCCTGTCTCACCCCCCTGAGCAGTTGGATGGGGCTGGTTTTCTGATCCTGGACCTGGACAGTCATTATTTCAGCGTCATACAAACATCTCAACACTTCGATGTAGCGCCAGTCAATATCTGACTACATCGTTGCAGAGAGGCCAAAATTGCCCATATTTCGATGGAGTCGAAGGCTTTCTCGTAGTCCATAAATGCGATACACAGCGGCTGATTGTACTCGTCGGTCTTCTGTACAATTTGTCGAACAGTATGGATGTGGTCTACGGTACTGAAACCTTTTCGAAAACCGGCTTGTTCTGGCGGCTGGAACTCGTCAAGTCTCCTGGCGAGACAGCTCGTGACGTCCCTCGAAATATTCCAAGTTCCAATGACAGTTTAGGCTCTTTTATCACACAAGCGAATGTTCTATACATGAGAGTTCACAGAAATCCTTTGGCGCGCTTTTTTTCCATCAATTTTTTGAAACGGGGTTGCTGCTTAGTTTTCAGTTTCATTGGTTCGTATGCTGAACTTGGATCAAGGCGAGATACAATGGCTTTTTAATTGTTTCTGTAATTACGGCATTCAACCGGTTAAGAGGGTCAAATTAAAAAGACAAGTTAATTTTAAATATTTTATTTTTCTTTTTTCGTATGAGTTTACACCTAAAACTAATAATTTATGATTAATTAAAAATATACATTCGTCATAATAGAAATCCATCTCATCAACTAAAGTGTGTTTTTCCGTTAATATAAATTAAATAATTATTATTTTATGCGAATTTGTATAACAGATAAATATTATATATTGAACATAGTTAATACATATTTCCCTACGTGTTTAATTAAAAAAAATTGTCAACCTCTTCTCTAGTATAGATAAAATAAAACACATGAATCAAGATTTTTTATAGGTAAATGCACGCTGTGTTTGACGAGATAAAACGGGAAAGAGCCAGGGCTCTTTCCCACGGCAAAATCCCGTTTTTTTGCAGGTACGGTTTTTTGCAGGATCCCGTTTAGTAGTGCGCGTGTTTAAATATACATATTCACACAGGCATCCTGTTTGCAGCATCCGGAAAACAGGAGGCTTGTGTGAATATATGTATTTAGACACGTACATGATTAAATGGGATCCTGCTAAAAACCGTACCTGCAAAAAACGGGATCTTGCCGAGGGAAAGGGCCCGTAGTTGAAAATGTATCAGAACCCGATGTCGCTAGGTTGGCCCCACCACCGCGCCACTACTACACAATGTAGTTCAGTAAAAGCAATAGATATAAAGTCGCTCACACACTTGCAATCCATAAATTACAACATACTACACAATCAATTATAAACCTTAAGGGCTCTTTCCCACGGCAAGATCCCGTTTTTTGCAGGTACGGTGTTTGTGTACGTGCTTAAATATATTCACACAAGCATCCTGTTTGCCGGATGCTGCAAAAAACCGTACCTGCAAAAAACGGGATCTTGCCGTGGGAAAGAGCCCTTAGTAGGATTAATTACCTATATATACAAATTCGCACGTTCATAACATAATTAGTAGGTAAATCCAGTAATTGGGTATTAATTTGTTATTATAATAAATCAGTATTATTTCCACATCGAACTCATGAAGACTTGTGCTACTGTCACCTAATAAACAATAATATTGGCACACCTACATTTATAAAGTGTAAAATTGTACCCAGTTATTTAAATGTTCAGTTTTTATTTTATATTATGATATTGAAATTCGGATTTCTTATATTGATGCACTTCTGGAAAATGCATTTAGGTTGGATAGTGCCCAAATAAAATTGTATTTCGTTAACAATAAATTTGGTAGGCATCGTTGGCTGTTTGCCATTCATACCTTCGATTTGTTATAAAAAAACACAGACTACATACTGGTGATTCAACTTTATACACGTGAAATAAATTATACCTCAATAAGCAACATAGTCAGACTCTTTTCGAGAACACAAATTGAACCTAATGTTTGCCAGTTTCAGGCGAAAATTATGATAAAAAAAACTGCGGGATTGCGTAACACATTATCAATGACAACGCCTTTCATTTTGACGATTCAAAAACATTCATTGCGTGTTTTACGTTGTCGAGCAGACAAATTTTTCAAACATATGTAGCAATGTATTAGCAATATCCTTCAAAATCCATCTGATTGTGATTGAACGTGTGTTACGTAATGGGGGTGCCGAGTACCATAGGCGTGTTACACACTTGTTCGGGTCTGGATTAATCGGCACAGCCAGTCGGCAAAATCGAATATATTGTTGTAGTTATTTAACAAATACCGCCAAATCGAATGTGCCAAGCCGAACAATTATAGGTATATCACGCTTACGTTAACTTGCTAAATTGGCGTAGAATCATTTCACAGCAGCCTTGTGGAATACGGAGTATTTGATCGATGTCTTTCAATACATTCATTTAAATATAATTATTAAATGTTTCATATTTCGCTCTTTGTTGCGGAGAGTCGTACTCTATGGTATTGGTAGATATTCTATATATTATATTACCTAATTTTTGGGTCTCAGAGTAGAGTCCAATTTGGACGAACCTACTCTGTACCGATATAGTTATTAATCTCTCTAGTTTCTTAAACATGTACGGGTTAAAAATTATAGTTTATTTATTACCATTATCTAAATTTATCTTTTAGTATCAGTAATTTCCTAAAATCTTTGTTGTTATATAATAACATTCTAATTTACAATAATTTTTGAATAAATGGTTTATTTAGTACATTATTTACAACAATAATAATTACGACATCTAACTAAATAAATGATTTAATTTAAAAAGATTCTAATATAAATAGTTATTTGGCACTAATATTAAAACAAACGGACTTTGTTAAAATTAAATATTTTATGCAACTACCTATCTACTTAGTATCAAGATTTCATAAATTAATAGGATTTTTTTTATTAAATGTTTAGATAGATAATATTAATAATGTTGTGCTAATTTTTGTAAGGTACGCAGCAAAAGAAATATTATAACGCCTTCATTCTATATATTTTGTTTTATTAATAGACAACATTAAAATAAAATGTGTTCATATAATTATTATCATTGATTTAAATGCAGTAACAATATAATGATTACTTACCTATATTTCATAGATCCATTGATTTGATTTTTCAAAGAAACAGGAAATCCTTATTTGCAAAAAAAGGTCTAAAAAGAGATTGAGACAGTTTCTCCCATCGGACGATTTTTTTTTTAATATTACATCTCACACACACTTATGAAAATAAACTTAACAACACATTGAAAATATTTATATTTTAGAGTTTCTAATCTTGTAATAAATTATATGTTTATTTAACAGTAGGCAACTATGTATTTGACTATATTAATATAATTATATATTTTTTAATGTGAAAATAAAATATGATTTATATTATAATAATACAAAACAATTACTATATATTTTATAAGATTCATTTAGCTCCATTTAAACAGTTCGTTCAAAGAACTTATTAAGCATAAATTATGTTAAATCAGGAGGAACATTTTATAGTACGTTTTTTAAAACATACTTCAAAATAGATGATTTTATTTGTGCACCATAAAATAACGAGACTAGAGTATAAATATTTAAATTATTTAATTCTCTAAATAAATGTTAGATTCTATTCTCTATGCTAGGGGCTAAAGTATCTACAATAGATTTCTAGATAGTTAGGATAGAACTACGTTAAGAGTAGATGAAATAGAAACAGTAGTACATAATACTTGGCGCTAGATACTTTTGGAAACCATGTTCAAAATGAAATAAACCTAAATGGAATTCAGACTTTACTAAAGTCTTATTGGGTATTTTTGATAAACGGCTGAAGTGTTGTAAATATTTATTCGGTCACCAATGGCGGCTGAAATGTAAAAGACAAGCCCATTTTATTCGGATATTTGCTTTTAACATTCTACCAAAAATATCCAGCACCGAGTACAAAAACAGTCATACAATATCTTCATCCATTGCACAACACAGTTCACTTATTGTAGTACTAAGAAAATTACATAGTCATATTCATCGTCAAAGAAAATAATGACGATCAGTAATTGACCGCTGACTGACAGCTGATCGAATATGTTCGGATTCGCATTCTCTCGTTCGTTATTATCGTCTTTATTTCTAATCTCTCTATCGTTTTGGCCTCCATTCCCCGCAGTCGTTCCTTGATTCACATCATTACCTACACTACGTTCATTTTGATCACGTTTACGCCTACTTTGATCTCGTTTACCCCCGTTCTGAGCACGTTTACCCCCGTTCTGATCACGTTTACCCCCGTTCTGACCACGTTTATCCTCATTTCGATCATTACTCTTGCCTAAATCATTCTGTTTTACAGCATTATTTACCAGAGAACTTTGAGCCGCATCTCCTATCACATTTCTTTTATTTGGACCTCTTTGGAAGGCGTCGGACTGGGCGCGTCCGCTCGGCCAAGCGGATCAGAGTCTCTTGTGGGAGTCAGTGCTGGCGCTCTTTAGGGAGCCGAAGCGTCGCGTGGCTGCGGATGTGGTGGGCGTGGTTTCGCGGTCCAGGCTCGCTGCGCGGAGAATCAGACCGCGAGACTGAGGGAGGGAAGATTCTGCTCGCACCTGAAGATTACAAATGATATTTGATGAGCATGATGATTGTTAAAATATTAAGAAAAATCTATGGCTGCATTATTTGTAAATACATATGTGAACACCATGTATCTCATTACATCATTTTAAATACTTAAACATATAGTGGTATAGTCATAAAAAAAATCTGTTTTTTGTAAAATTACAAAATATTGTAAAATATTTTAAATGAGTAATTATGGAGTTTCTTGCCCAAAAGAAACTACCTTTTGGAATTTGCAACTAAAATCAATGCTATTTTCTTGTAAATTTGTATACTTGAAGGAAGAACATCAGGATAAAACATGGGTCAAATTGTGGTATTTGAAATGGGATACAGACGTTTGAGCGAGATAAACGAAAGAAAAAAATTACAAGATGCAAGAAATTACTAGCTCTGTGTATAAATCGGCCGTGCGATTCTTTAACCATCTCACCGTGAAAACTTGGGTGAAGTGTGCGCGGAGTGAGCTGTCATTAGGGATTAACACTATTGACACTGCTCACTTCAAGCTCACTTCACTTATGATTTCACGGTGAGATTTTTACAGAATCGACCGGCAGATGACAACAAACGGAAGAGGACTGTTGCTTTATTCCTTACCGGTTCTCCCACAGATCCAACGCGCCTTTGCCTCGGCTCCCTTACAGGTCTGCTGGTCTGTTCAGTGAAGGAGGTCTCCAGTGATCGCTGGGAGGCGTCACTGATAGACTGGGAGAGCAGGTGCGTGGTGGAGGAAGAGTTGGAGTCTTCGATGTTCGAGTAGTCGTCGGGACTGTCGTCGCGTTGAGGGGTGTCTGATTCCTGAAGACAGATAGATAAATGGATGATTAATTGTGAAAAATACTTGCATTATAATAATAGATAAGTATTTGCACACCTGTTGAGATAGGAGAATTTGTTATAGGTACTATATCACGTCACCCATATTCAAACATAAAAATGATTTGATTTGAGACAAAAATAGGAATTCAAATTCTGGATGCAGCAAGGTAATTGCGTAACACACTATTAATAGCAATGAGTTTCATTTTGACAGTTCAACAACATTCATTGCGTTATTTACGTTGTTGAGCAGACACATTTTTCGAACATATGAAGCAATGGATTAGCAATATCCTAAAAAAAAATACTAAAATTGGGAAACCTGAAGGATAATGCATGTTAGGACGAATAATTTTTGCTATTATTGAGCATTTTTCTTTTTTCTTTTCTACCTAATATGCTTCATTTGGTTTTTCGCCGAGAGCAACCTGCCATGACTGTGATATTTCAAAATCTAGCATTTTTAACAAAATCTTACCTCTTCCAAGTCTCTAAGAGTGGTGGGATATAGGTGCCTTCTGGCTTCTTCTCTTTCTTTTTCTCTCTCCCTCTTTTCGAGCTCATCTGCTAGCATCATGACCTCCCAGTCACCTCCACTCCCTGGTAACAATAAAATTATTTGGTTTTAGCTTTACTCATTCAGTCAGCCGCCTCTGATAAAACATACTGCCGTGCGATTCTGTAACCATCTCACCGTGAAAACTTGGGTGAAGTGCGCGTGGAGTGAGTCGTCAATAGTGTCAATCCCTAGCATCAGCATGACTCACAGTTCGCTCTAAGCTCACTTCATCTTAGTTATCACGCTGAGATTTTTCCAGGATCTACCGGCTGGTCACTTAACTGCCAAAACTTTTGCGAAAGCAGTGCTCAAATTTTAATGAGTAAATAATTACCTCTTATTGGTGATGAGCTGCCATGGCTGGAACTGCTAGGTCGTCCTTTAATTCGGGAGTTGTTATCTACAAACTCTTCGAACATCGGTGTGCGAGGTAAGGACTCCGAGTCACTGCTTGATGATGTTGAAGCCCTGGATCAGAATATCGCAGCAATTAGGATCTTTATCGACAGTTATGAAAAGAGAATATTACTCTTTGAATGAGGGGCCGTGGCTAAATAATAACAGCCGCACAGGTCGAACGACCAGGTTAAGCTACGCTTGCCGCGGTTGGTCTGTGGATGGGTGTCCATCTTTACATACTGAGACCCCTCAGTGCCTCGGAAAGCACGTTAAGCCGTTGGTTCCGGCTGTCTTTCGTAGATCTTTGATAGTCGTTACGGGTAGAGTCAGAAGCCCGAAAGTCTGACAATCAGTCTTACCAAGGGGTATCGTATTACCCAGTGACTGCCTAGCCTTTTCCCAACTATGTTGGGGTCGGCTTCCAGTCTAACCGGATGCAGCGGAATGCCAGTATTTTACATGGAGCGACTGCCTATCTGACCTCCACAACCCAGTCACTGGGTAATACGATACCCCTTGGTAAGACTGGCTGTCAGATTTTCGAGCTTCTAACTACCCGTAACGACTGTCAAAGATCTACGAATGACTGCCGGGACCAACGGCTTAACGTGCTTTCCGAGGCACGGAGGGGTCTCGGTATGTAAAGATGGTCACCCATCCACAGACCAACCGCCGAAAGCGCAGCTTAACCTGATCGATCGACCTGTGCGGCTGTTATTATTTAGTTGAAAATTAATGCAAAGTTAAAAGGTACTCACGCGTCACTCCAGCTGTAGTCGCTGCCCATATCCAGCACGATATCATTGCAGTTGTTCGTCGGTTTGTGAGACGTGCTCCGATGGAACAGCGAGCCCAGACTGAACTTGCGATGCTGTCGTGGACGACCCTCTGGGAAACAGACGCCTGAACAATTCAATAAATGTGAGTTCTTTAACACCAGAAAGACTGAAACTTACTATATACCTATATTGCCCAAATGCAGTTCAAATGACTGCTTTTGGGCAATATAGATAAAAGACATATACAACATTATTTTTAGTATATGACAAACCCGAAACACGTGTCTAGTATTTTTATGTAAAGAATCTATGTACAAAATTTCAAAACTGTATCATGAAAAATCACGAAGTTATAAGCTTGTTATGTTACCTGATTGTCCGTACAAAAAGTTGTTTACCACTTAATACGCGCCACCGGCCGACCGGCTGTGACCTGTGTTGCGCATATGATTGCGGATATGTACTCAGTGTCGCTCGGTGTCCAACTTGTTACCATTTTTAAATATTTTTGGGAGAAAATATAACATGGTGTAAAAATTATTGGAATCGATTCAGTTACTTATTCTGAACAAACTATATTCAGGTTTGCAGTATACTAAAAATAATGTTGTATATAACGGAAATGAAGGAGGGGAGGTTACTACAATTACTAATATACGCATTTATATGTTGTACAAAAAGTCAGGAAATTCTAAGAAATTGTGTCATTATATACATAATTGTTTTTCTAATTGAAATTAAAAGGCAGTTAAAATGATTTCCTTGTGCAATCTAGTGTTAAAGATAATAATTATGTTACGCCGTGTAGCTTTTATATTCGTGGTGAAATCATCGCGTAGTAGAATGTTTTATTCTGCAAAAAGTCGATGGACATGAAATAAGTACCTATTAAAACTAATAGTAAAAATGTAGCCAAAATCCTGGTAGAAAAGAAGAAGTAGTAGAATAAAAAGCAGTTGAGCAATTCGTTAAAACTAATATATTCTTCGTTTAATAGAAGTCAAAGATTATTTGTCCCTGTGTTATGGGCCCTGGCCCTGACATCAAGCGCTTGAGTACGAAGCTTTTGACTACGTTGTATATTTTTTGTCTTTTTTTTTATTATTATTTTATTTTTTATTTGGAACGTGCGTTTTGTTTGCGCAGAATAAACGTTTTTTCTTTCTTTTCTATTTTGATGTATCGTATTGAGTCAAAGGATATGCACTTTTAGGTACGACGCGATGCTAGACTATTGAACATAAAACCTACACGGCTAAGTATTGAAGCTCATTTAAGACTCACTTCTCTCATTTGTCCCAGTATGATGCATTCCTGTGTCCACAGAAAGAGTCTTCTTGATCTTCGACTTGGTGGTGTCCAGGTGTGATCCGAAGAAATGGAAGTGTTTCCGACCGGAGCGGAGGCTCGACTGCTCGGGGCTCAAGAGCGAGCGGTCCTCGGACGTGGTGTGCGGAGACAAGGGTCTGAAAGAAGGAGCGCTTCTGTGGTCTGTAGGTTTACCCTGTTCTACTTCAAATATAGTCCACGAAACTGAAGTACGAAGAATAAAAGAGAGCCAAGTAGCTATATTGATAGGTATGTTGAATGAATGTAATAATATTGAATGAGATTACTGGGGTTAGTGATAAAATGAAACTGCTTTTATTGAGAGCAACATTCGTTACGGATGACAACTGATGAAATACCATTAGCTATATAAAGGTATACTCGAAAGCAACAGCTATAAATAACTCTGAAATGGAAGATCCAAAATGATGGCTAACTAGTACAAACTATGTTTTCCATTTGGGTTAGACCTGCATTTTCTCTTAAAGATTCTCAAATCTTCTTACCTTGTTAAGTCTTGCATCTCCATACTCTCCTGGTCACTCTGGTCCTCCCAAGATTTCCTCTGTCTCAACTTCGCTGCACGTTTTCTCGAATACGTTCCAGCTTTCCCATCCAGATTCAGATCCAATCTCTTCGACTTGCTCACCGTCCACTGTTCTCTACTAGAGGAAGATTTATCAACTCTTGAAAGCGATACGGCTAAGCTTTGTAGTTCCGCGTATGATAACTTTGATAGCTCAATTCCTTCAGTCAATTCTCTAAGGTTTTCTTCCGTAAGGTCTTCGGGTGATAGGACTTCTCTTGCGCCTGCGTTTTCGCTTTCTGGTGACCTGTCTTTGTCTGCTTCGTCAGCGCTTGCTGTTGGTGGGGATGTTGCGAATACGGTGTCCAGTGAATCTCCCCTCTAGAACAAACAAATGTTCACAACATAACACAACACAACATAACATATATAACAGCACGCCTGTATTCCCCGAAGGGTAAGGCAAAGGAGTACTTATAGTACACCCATATTTCAATATGTCCTAATTCACACTCCAAAAATGTATTGCATGTTGCATATCCAGTTCTCTTACCATGAATCCTTCTTCCGCAACCGAAGCGTCATCACTGCCAGAGCTACCATTCTTAGTCATGGGTAGACTAGTAGCAGTGTCTTTGGATGGTTCGCCCGCCATTGTTGAATCCTCACCAGGATGTGGAGTGGTCGGACTCATTCCTGCCAGCCCTAGCCTTTCTAACTCTTGGATACGCTTCTGTAGCTGACTTATTATTTCATCCCGTTTTTTGACTTCATTTTCCAAACTTTGAAATCTGAAACGTATGTTAAATTAATTAATTAATTACACATTTCAAAGATTCTTAAATAAAATTTCAACTACGAGAAAAGCACTTGTAGAACGAAACAAGAACAACGAAGTTTCATTCTACAATTGTTTTTATCTTTTAGGGCTGCGTTTTTAATCGTCAGATAATTTTTATTCGTGGATTAAAATTGACGTCTGACAGATTTTGTGCGGAAGAACTGTCGAAAATTCAAAACTATTCCTCGTATAAAATTATCAGGCGTTGGAAAAATCAGGCATTAATCAAATATAATCTAATATTGTGGCAATGAATTACCGTTCCTGAAATTTGCCTTGGACATCATGTAGGTGCCCTTGAATGACTTGCTTGATTCCTAGAAGAACTTCTCCAAAATATTCCTGTTCTTCGATCGAGCCTGTCAATGAATATAAACCTTAGTCAATTATTGATAGAAAAATGCTTGCGTCCCATAAGAATTCCAAGATGGTAGTAAAAATATTTACCTCGTAATAGTTTTCTTTGGTTAGCAACAGCTGATATTAAAGTAAGCTTGGGTTTCTCTGAAGGCACTTTAATTTCTTCAGGTCTTAGTGATTTTAAATCTATCATTGGGTCAATGGTTTGCTGCAGTTCATACTCGGCTCTTATGTTTAACCCGTAGTCTTGAGGTACAGTTTCATTCGCTGGTCTTGCTATTTGATTATTGGGACATTCAGGAGCAGTTACTTCGACTTCGGGCAGGGGTGGCGGAGATATTTGTGGTATCGAATCTACATTAACTTCTGGCATCGTGAAAACGTCATCATTTTGGAAATCGGCTGGTGCACTTCCAGGTGGTGAAGGTAATGTGTGACGATGGAAGGTAACGCTCTTTGCAAACTTTGAATGTCGTGCTGCATATCCCTCTACAGTTGGGGCCCGAATTAATCTCTTCAGCTCATTACTACGCTCAGGACTTTCCACCGGGGTTACATCTTCTGAGAGTTTCTTTAAAATAGATTTCAGTTCTCTCCTTTCTAGGGTTTCGTTAGATTCGTGGCTTCTGCAAGAATCGATAGATTTCCGCTTGAATTTTCTTTTATCCATAGTGCTACCTTCTGAATGACTCCTAGTTAAAGTATCAACAAGCAAATCTTCTGATGAACTCGTGCAATCTAAGCTGGAACTGCGAATTTTCACTACTTTTTCTAGTTCTGCTAATTTTTGACGTTCATTCAAAATTTTAAGTTTTTTAACAAATGGTAATCCGCCATATTCTGGCGATAAATCATCTATTGACCTATATTTTTTCACTCTGGGCAGGAGCATGCCCGGTGTCATATATTGTGTCTTAGTTTCAGTTGGTTTTGTGGTGTTATTAGCACTTTTCTTTGGAGATAACGTTAAAAAATCTAATGATTTCTCTTGGACGGGTTCCAAAGGGCCTGTTAAGCAAAGCTTAGGTTTATCTTTATCATTATCACTAGCAACTTCAACATTATTATTGTCTATTTTAACAAGCTCCGCTGTGGTAACTATAGGCACACATATATTTACAACTGCCTCCGCTATACCTTCCTCTTTTTTCTCACTACTCACATTTATACTTTCATCTTTCTTTTCTTCTACACTAGTTTTGCTTTGGCTTTTTGATTCCCCTAATATAGCTGCCTTTTTAAGTTTAGTCCAAGGCTTTTTAGTTTTTGGTTCTTCTTTAACTTCAGCCGGTGGCATAGGACTTATTTCTACGGGCACTTTTTCTATTGTACCTGCTTTAGGTTTTTCTGGGGCTGATGGTTCGCTATCTTTTGGTCCACTTTGTAGCATTTTTAGCTTATCCCGGAATGTTGAACCTACTGCTTTTGCCGGGGATTTAATTTTGCTAACAACAGAATGTGGTATCGAAATTAGGTTGCTTTCTGTTTTTGGTGTGGGTTCAACCACGGCTGCTGGTTTCTCACTTGTATCTTTATTGAGTGGTTGACAGACTGCGGTACCATCGCTCTGGACTTGTAATATTTTATCTCTAAAACTAACTTTCGGTCGAGATGCTCCATCACTGGAACCAGATGAATTTTTCCTAGACGTTTTGGTAGTTGGACTTTGAAGTTTACCTGGAGAACTGGACTCTGAACCTTTCCTGATCGGACTAAGAGTTTTTATCGTAGGACTTAATGGGCTTTTGATGGACGTAGGGCTAATTGTATCTGAACTGGAAGGTTGATTGCTCATAGTTGGTGTTAGTTTTGTTGCTTGGTTTTTATCCCTTTCTTCTTTTGCTTTTAGTAAGAGTAACCTTTGCATAAGTGGAAGACCAGCCCCTATGACTTCAGGTTCAACATCTGGGGCTGAACTCGTGGAAGGAGTTGGTTGTGGTGTCAGAGACAGTACTGATGATGTTGAATGCCTTTGTTTGGCTACCTTTTCTTCACGATCCTGAAACACATAAATATAATTAGTAGAGTCCAAAGCTTCTAAATCTATCTATTGACTGCAATATTTTACCTGTTTTTCTTTGAGTAATTTTAATCGTGAAAGTAGCGGTAAGCCCGCTCCTATTGGAGATATGCATTTTTCACCGTCTTTGCTGCCAGATGCGGTCTCACCATTGAAATCCTGAAAAAAAAAAATAGTTAATATATCCGTAATAAGAATAAAATAAGTGTGAATTGGAGTACTAAATTACTTCTTGATTCTGTGGATGAGCCGAGTCATCGCTCTCAACTCTTGGCATTCTCCTCAACATCTTTCCTTCAGTAGTGCCAGCCCTCTCGGCACCTGCTAAAGCTTGGAGCTCCAAAGATTCCCCTGATCTACGCCCTGCACGAGATCTACTGCGGATTGCGTTGCGAATGCCCTGGGAAAGGTCAATTCATCATGATATTGGTACCAGCAATTGAGGCTGTGCGAAGCAAAAACAAACCCATAAACTTAGATTTTAAAACGCTACAAGATGAATATAGTATGTGGAGTGGCGCTTTAATGGCGGCATTAATTTAACACACCTATACGGCTTTGCGTTTTCGTTTTATGAACATATTTTAATTTCAATAAAAAATATTATTTATTTACAATGTCTAAAATAGTATCTTGTAGCAACCAGCAGGCTAATTGCGTAACACACTATCAGTAGCAATGGGTTTCATTTTGACAGTTCAACAACATTCATTGCGTTATTTACGTTGTTGAGCAGACATATTTTCAGAACATAATGGAGGAATGGATTAGCAATATGCTTCAAAATGATTCAAATTGAGAGTAATAGTGCGTTACGCAATTAGGGTGCTGTACTCAAAGAACTGTAGCGCAGCGGTCACTTACCGTAACAATCTGTGACCCCCATGGATCATAACATCGCACCAATGAAATTAAAACGAATAACGTGCAAAGAGTAGGCGAATTGAAGGAAAGAGAGAGTGACCTATGTCGGCGATCGGCGCAGGCGGTAGTTTTCAAATTACGAATTATTTTATTTTGTTATATTTTTTAATGATTACTGGCCACTAGCCCAATACGTGTGTTAAATTAATGTCGCCATTGTAGCGGCACGTTGTAGTTGTGCCTGCATGTTATGTTAATTCTAACAAAATTCTACCAATGAAAATGAAAGGTCTAAATTGGTGTGTAATTGAACGGTTACTATCAACCAACAACGTAACAGTTGATTTAGTAGTTTTCACAGTAAATTATACACAAATGAACACACACAAAATCTACTGCTATCACAGTTGGGTTTTAGTACCATTCATTATACGACCGTGTTTGTTTCCAAATTATACAGCTTTCAAATTCAAATTTAATGAATTGTAAACTGTGCTTTGTGTCATTTTGATGGAAATTATTAATTAGCTCATGCATTAATACGTGAAATGGAGAGGTTTCTGCTTAAAATTTAATGAAACTATGACCTAGTCGAAAATTTATATTGCATCTTGTAAAGACCTCATTATTGTTTCACCTGCCTAAGATTGAATGTCACTTGCACGTAATAAAATGAAAAAGTCTATTTGTCTATGTGCATTTTAGAATGAATCATCCTTATTGAAGTTTCTATTTAAATTTGGAATTTTTGTCTATAGTGATGAAACAATTACGAGGTAGACTGTGCTAAATCGATTGCTACTATTAGGGCCCGCTCAAAGGTACCAAAACCACACCACATCACAGTCAAAAAGTGTGGTCAAGCAGTAGTTACGTGTGGGTAGTGTCGTTGCAGCTTCTTGCAGTTGCGTTGTCGCTAGTAGTTGCGATGTGGTTACGTTGTGGCTAGTGTTTGCTGTGGTTTGTGTTTGTTGTAACTGCGACGTGGCATTGATGTAGTTGGTAGCCCACACGGTTGATTTTGACGGTTAAATGTGGTCCGTGTGAATAAACTATTAACCCTTAATTGCATGATTTTTACTTTTTAAGCAAATTAAATTTATTTGGACGTAAAATGAGCTCTATAGTAAGGAAAACTATTAAAAAAATATATTCATAAAAATACTTTTTTTTATTGTAATGACCTGGTGGAAATTTACATCTTTATGTAATCAGAACGAATCTACTGGGAACAAAATGAGTTGAATATCTCTAACAATTAGGGAATCCCCGTGCTCTGTGGAAACGAAAATATGGCATTGGATTGGTGATGGAAATTTCCATCACGATGCATTTAAGGGTTAATTGTAATACAAATTAGCGTCCGACCACGTGTTGTCGTTGTGATGTGGTTGTGCTTGTGATACGTGAGTACGGGCCCTAAGCTTAATAGCTATGTTTACCTTTACGTCGCTCCGTAGTTTATGTACGATCCTTTTAGATGTACTGTCGTCTCCAGACAACTTGTCTGGGCTTATCTCGCCTAGAAACAACAGTTAATTAAACATTTTGTTTCGAGAGTAACGGAAATTAGATTTCTTATTAGCAAATTGAAAGGCATTAATAAACAAGTACTTCGATTTGGGGATCTTATTAGTTTGAAGAATATTTGAGTGTATGATGCCAATTTTCTGTAAATGTTTGACCTTTTTGTCGTGTAATTTCATTTTGGCTTCCTCCCACACATAATTAGTTTTGGGGACCTCAGGAATGGCGACGTTGTTACAAACTTCCTGTTTACCTTTGCCTTTTTGCTGACGTATTTTAAGCACTCTGGCCTTTTGGCTTCGAGCTCATTGGGTAATAAAATTCTTTTAATATTATTTGTTTGTTTCTCACCTTTAACTTTCTTCAAAACTGTTTTTGGGTCGTGACGGTGCTTCCTCCCTAAATTTTTAATAGGTTCCTTATTTATAAACTTTACTACTCAGTCTTAATATTATTTAAATCTTGAGAAAATTGTTTAGGGTTGAGATTTAATTTTATTTCCTCCTACTGAGAATAATTTTATGGGTCAAGTGAAAGGATCCTTATAAGAAATTCATATTTACCTTTTCTTTGGTGGACTTTATATTTACCCTGCTGTGGCATCTTGGCTAAGGTAATAGCCAGATACAAACTTTAAAATGCTAGTGGATCACTGGTGTTACCTTTGTGTTTCTTGGACATGTTTTTAGCTTCTTGTAGGCGCTTTCTTCCTAGTGTCTGCAGAATTTCCTGGGCTTCAGGGTAGTCTTTCATTGCTGCTAGCACATCTTCCCGAGATAATGAGAAGAGTTCGGAGTACCCTACTGATCGAACGTCAGCTGTACGCCTAAAAACAAAAATAATTTGCAAAAATGGAGAAACTGAAGAACAGAACACTGATTGAAATAGCGTTGAAATTTGAAATAACTAGTTCATAAATTTAATGCAAGTTGAGCATCCTGAATATATTTGAAATGACTGAAAGGTGCAATAGTGCTACTTCAATTCAGTTTGAATAAATATTAAAGAGTCCTCTGGAATGTAGTTACATATTCATAAGGCATTGAAATGATAGCTGTTAGCGGACGTGCTATTCAAAATGTTTGTAAAGAATAATAAAATAATTTTGTATGTATAGAATAGCTCTTTATTATGTACACCATATAAATTATAGACATCATCATCTCCCTAGCCTTTTCCCAACTATGTTGGGGTCGGCTTCTAGTCTGCTTAGACTGGAAGCCGACCCCAACATAGATCCGGATGGATCCGGTTGTATGCAGCTGAATACCAGTATTTTACAAGGAGCGACTGCCTATCTGACCTCCACAACCCAGTTACTCGGTAATACGATACCCCTTGGTAAGACTGGTTGTCAGACTTTCGGGCTTCTGACTACCCGTAACGACTGTCAAAGATCCACGAATGACAGCCGGGACCAACGGCTTAACGTGCTTTCCGAGGCACGGAGGGGTCTCGGTATGTAAAGATGGTCACCCATCCACAGGCCAACCGTGGCAAGCGTAGCTTAACCTAATCGATCGACCTGTGCGGCTGTTATTATTTAGCCACATACCTCTCATAAAAATTAAAATTAAAATTACAGACATAAATATATAAATTTTACAAAGGATGACACAAAAAGATATAGGTATAGCGTGAATAATTTGGAAGAGACTTACTTGTTCAGTCCATCTAGGTTTAATATCCCGATCTCTCCGAAGAAGTCCCCTGCCTTCATGGTGGTGAGCACACGACCTTGTTCCGATATCACTTCCAGTATTCCATCGGCTATTATAAACATTTCACGGGCGACTTCACCTGAATCGAAGTGGAAATAGAAGTAAAGTACAAAACGTGTAGTGAAAAGGCTTGGATTTTAAATATTGTACATATTGCATTTGTAACAGTTTATGTAGAGACGGTAAATGGTAAGATTTGAAAAAGTCCTAGTTGCCCCTTGTACTTTAACAAGGCGATTTCTTTCGCCATATTATGTAACAGTCCGAGAAAAAAAAAACATTTTTTTTTACTGATTACGTATGGTCAGTGCTCTGCATTCCCTGATCCCTCTTCAGTATAGCACTTTCAGTGGATAATTCAGGTTGGAATTCAAACTGTGCGTCGTGAAAACACAAATATTCTTTAAACATGAGTAAACCACAATGTCCAATATTTTAGCAACTTTGGACACACTGCAGTTGCTGGGTAATACGGTACCCCGGTAAGACTGGTTGTCAGACTTTCGGGCTACTGACGACCCCTAAAGACTGTCAAAGATCCACGAATGAAAGCCGGGACTAACGGCTTAATGTGCTTTCTGAGGCACGGAGGAGTCTTGGTATGTGAAGATCGTCACCCATCCACGGACCAACCGCGGCAAGCGTAGCTTAACTTGATCGATCGACCCGTGCGGCTATTATTACTTTGCCTCAAGCCATAAAATCTAGTAATCTAAACAAAAGTCCTCGCCAAACAGAAATGAGTCATAAACTTTATGTTAATTTAATCTAACGATAACCCAACACTGTCTACGAGTATGAGTGAGTTTTGAGTATTTTGTCTATGGCCTACACAAATGACTAACATACCTGCAGTACTATTCTGTAAAAATCTCACCTTGAGAATTCAGGTGAAGTGAGCGGGAAGTGAGCTGTCATTAAGGATTAACACTATTGACACTGCTCACTTTAAGCTCACTTCACTTATGATTTCACGGTAAGATTCTTACAGAATCGACCGTCAGAAGGCCAATCAAATTCTCGTACTTCAAAAACGTTCAAATTCAAGTCGCAATCTCATCTCAGCGACAATCAATGTCAAAAACTGGTCAAAAATGTACAGACGCCAGCACATCAAGCTACCCAAAAGGGACAAATTTTCCGAATCAACTTTGAACCTTATAATTTAGCGATAAAGTTGAAAATCTACTAAATAAATTTGACAGATTGTAGTAGCTTGATATGCTGGCGTCTGTACGTAAATTGATTGTATTTTTGACAGATTACATCTGAGATTAGAATGCGAACGTTCTTAAAAATAGGGGAATTGCCCCTCTGGTAGCGTGTTTCAGGTCGATGAGCTCTTTTGGACTTTAAAAAACCATGACCTCTGAGTTTGTTTCGGTATTTCTTCTCAGGGATCAGTTAGCTAGGAAACGCCAGTGCAATCTAGTTTTTTTTAAATATTGACCAACAAAATATTGACGTGTAAAAGTGTCTTAAAAGATCTACTTACATAAATAAACATTTCATTTCTACATTGATGACATTTTAACTCCCAAATTGATGTTACACAAATGAAAAGTACTTTCAAAGTATTACATCCTTTGATTTCCATCATTCGTGTTTTATCAAAAGAAATACGTTGGATCTTACAAGTATTCATTCTGCAGGTTTTTACGACTTACCTTTTCTACAAATAGAATCTCCGGGAGTGAATATGTATGCTTTCATTTTCAACACGAGGTCGTGCAAGAATTCCGGCTGGCACTCTTGGAATATTGTTACCTGTGAAATGGAATTCAGTATCAAGGAAGTGTTTGTGTATCGTTATACAACGTGTAACGTTAAATGCGCAAAACCTCAGACACCCCAACTGATTTTTAATTCAATTGACCCATTTCAGAGAGAAAATAAGTCATTAAAAAATTGTAAAGGTTTTATGTGCTGTTTTAGTTGTACTGGCCATTCTGATCGTTTCTTGCGTCTGCGACGACGCTTTACCGAGGGAGGAGTCGTCACCGGGCCGCTGCACCGCGCTGACATTGGGTTGCTTGACCTATTAATAAATAGACACGGCAACGTTTTTAATGAAGATTTTTTGAAAAATGTGACCTATATTGAAAAGTGGTTCAATTAATTCTGTTTATTATTCTGATCAAACTATTTTCAGGTTTTGCGCATTTAACGTTACACATTGTAGTATTGAGTATTGACGAGAAATTGACCATTGAAAATATATCTTTGTACCTAATCAGAGGGGCAGTTCTCGCAATTTTAAGAACATTCACAGTGTTCTTAGTCTCAATGTGTCAAAAATACCTCTGATTTCCCCACATTTTTGATATTTGTTCGTCGCCAAGATGAAACTGTGACTAGATTTCGAACCTTTTAAATTACGAGAATTGGCCTTCTGATGATTGAAAGTAACCAAAAAGTAAGAGACGAATATTAGGAGCTGAAAAGCGGTTTAGTGGTCAGTTTGTTTGTCATATCCGCCCATGCCAGAATATTCCAAAATCAGTCAGAGTTATATAAATGGGTTTAAGAAGAAACGTAAAGACTTGATAATATAATATGTTATAAAACATAATATAAACGACTACTTGAACGCTTTAACAATCTAATTGAATTGTAATCTTTTATACTTTGACATGTTTAATACTCTGACATTGAGTCATACATTGACATCCCTGATGAACATAGGCTACTTTTTACGGCGGGAAATACGGCTAATCTACACTAATATTATAAAGAGGAAAGATTTGATTGTTTGTTTGTATTGAATAGGCTCCGAAATTACTGGACCGATTTGAAAAATTGTTTTACTATTAGAAGCCAACATTATTCTAAATAAATAGTAATCTTCAAGATCTTATTTTTATATTCGCATGGCATACGTGGCAGACTATTAGGAGAACACCCCAAATTTCTCTTTAGTTTGGAGTCCAAAGTTTGAACCGGTTGTTGGTTAAAATAAAGTTAATCTGACTCCCTTAAGTACAATACCTAAATAGATATTGGTTCTTGCTCTGATCCTTTATAAGCTCAAAAGCATACTTAACTTGAAAGAAGTAATTTAAATACTCAAGATCTACTTGTACACAAGTGTGTACAGTCAAGTATTTTGAAAGAGATACTTGATGGCTTATTTAGAAAACTTTTAGGAGAATTTCTTTTTCCATAGCAGACTGGACATTAAAGAACCGTTGAGTGTGTTTTGACCTTCAGGCGACATAAAGTCAACTGGGGGATATACGAGTAGGTCACCCCTTGCTTCCAGGTAGCTAACGACTTGCCTATAATTAGACAGTGGATAGGTACTTTTATGGTAAGATTATACTGTTGTTTATCGTTCACTGCTTTTAGAAGGCAATATGCTGAATAAAACTGAAAGCTTCTAGAAATTGGAAGTTTTTTTTTGTAATCTTAATAAGAAATCCGGGCGTAATTAGAAATGATTATTTTCAGAAACTGAAATACGTACTTAAATTTACGCTTTTTTCCCGCGTGGTAGACAGAAAATGAAACTTTATTTGGAAAAACTAACTAATACGTAGTTTTTATTTTTTATAATAAGCAATTTCAGGAATCATTCGTAACCGTTTGGCCGGACGAGGCTAAACAAAAAGAAAATTGGAATGGTACGGGGATACCTTTGCCGAGTAGTGGGACAACATAGGTCACGTAAACACGAGTATTGTAATTTTATGGTTAAAAAAAAATTATATAAAAAAAAACAACCGACTTCCAAAAAAACACTACAAAGTGAAAAATAATTTTAATTTTGGAAGTCGGTGTCGTTGGTTCCGCATTTTGGTTTTTTGACACCGACTTCCGAAATTAAAATTATTTTTCACTTTGTAGTGTTTTTTTGGAAGTCGGTTGTTTTTTTTTATATAATTTTTTTTATTTTTCACTTTTTAGTTATATCTACCCCAATCAAATTCATATAAACACTACTTGCTATGTAAATATCAGTGACAGGAAGCTGCATCTGCGTTTATAGGGTACAGACGTGATGTTATGTTGTGCGATTGCGTAAACAATGCATAAATATGCGATAGCAGCAATCGCGGTTGTTTTACTGGTATTAATTATTATTATTATAAAAAAAATTATAACCTTTGTAGCGAGTACAGGCGTGATATTATGTTGTGTGATGGTGTAAACAATGCTTAGATACGCTATAGCAACAATCGCGGTTAATCTGCTGTTATTTATTGAAGAGTTCCTCAGATTTCTACAAGATCCCATCATCAGATATTGAAATGGTGACAATGGGACCACACAGGAAGCACCAGCTTTCAAATAAAAAAAGAATCATGAAAATCGGTTCACCCAGTCGGTTATTATGAGGTAACAAACATAAAAAAAAAAAATACAGTCGAATTGATAACCTCCTCCTTTTTTTGAAGTCGGTTAAAAAAGTATATCCTAAAATTGAAAGAGGAGATGAAGAGAACGCATTTTTTTTTTGTTTACCTTCTTCAGCACACTCAAATTAACATGCAACGCGAGCTCGGTCTTCAGTTTATCAGGCAGTAGTCCCAGCGCTGTGTTGATGTCTCCTCCCCCCTGTATGCGCCCCCTCGACCAGGAGTAATCGTACCATCGCAGCACCCGCCGCTTCATGCCACCTGGCACCTGTGAAATGTATAACATCGTTATTTGATACGGGATTTTTGGGTTCACTGCCTTTTGGATAGCATGGCGGATTAGGCAGTAGAGTCGATTTTAGGATGAGGGAGTGGTTGTGTCGCTGTTTAAGGAAATTTGGATGCATAGAAAGTATTTCTGTACAGGAGGAAGGCTGCGATTCCACCAGAAATGAGCGAGAATGCGTAGCGAGGGACGTATGTGAAACTAAGGAATAATATCCCTTCATTTTCTTAGCTTGGGCCATGAAGACTATAGATAAAGAGTCCAAACTCTGTACATTAGAGTTGTGCCAGAAATTTGAAAAAATAACGTTGGCGGGCAGAGTGCGCTGAGGTCGCTAAGTTACCAAGGTAGAGGGGGAAATTCCCGGTATATTTAAATGCATAATTGCTAACTAACTTCACGCGTCTTACATGCCGCTAAATTCACTCGGTACACTACGTAATGCAGCGCGGCTGGTGGCTGGTTTTAGAACTATTGCTCTAAGAATTTTTCGGGACAAATTTTCCGTATGCGATGCCCTAGAGTTTGGACTCCTTTTCTCTAGTCTTCATGGCTTGGGCTAAGCTAGTGTTTTTATTGGTTAGTTTTACGCACATTCCTCGCTACGCATCCTAGCTCATTTCTGGTGGAAACGCAACCGAATTAATTTTTTGACGTCTTTTAGGTATAACCAACAGATTGATTGGATAGAAATTTATAACTTTTAGGTAAAATGGTGTTGCAAAAACGTGAGCCACAGACAAATGTGTGTTATCCCTATACTTAATTTGGTCTGTAGGTAATTCTTAGAACTTTATAAAAACATTTTTTATCACTTAAAACACCAATTTGTTTGAAGACAATCGGCCTGAAAATACATTGTCCATTTTTATATCTATTATATTTACTTAGGTACGATGGATTCTGCTTATACATGTATGGCATTGACTGACACGAGGCTTTCACATATATTGCTTGCTTTATAGGATGTACATACATATGTAGCAATATCTCTTAGGCCCCGTTCAGGTCTTCGAGCGATGCGACTTGCGTCAAGCGAGACGCACGCGCGTCACTTGTTTTTTGTCCGTAGCTCCGCAAGTCGCGTCGCGTTGACTCGTGGCATGCTCTAAACAACTTCTTTCATTTGTTTTTCTCCGCAGTCGCTGTCGCAAGACTCGTGTCCCTTGAGCGTGTAGCTAGGGGCCACGGGATTAGGCTCTTTGTACACGGCAGGGTGTCTTTATGGTACGGCGTATAAACCGCTACGTAAAAAAAAAACATGTCTGTCAACAAGCTTCCATAGTGATCCATACAACACTGACAACCGTGCCTACATACGGCGTATAACCCGAGCCGTAGAAAAAACGTATCTGTCAATAGTGATCCACACACACGGCGAATCAACCGTATTTTTTCATGGCAAGAAAAACGTGTGTACAAAGACCTTATTCTATTGCTACTTACCTTATGATGTCTCATATACGTTTTGGCGCCATCCAGAAGCCGTTCAAACTCCAGTCTGTTAGCATTCCTGTTGGTGATGACATTTCCGACTTGCCCCACTATAGTGGCGAATATGAACACGCCAATCAAATAGCTCACTATTGTGAAAATGTACCTGAGGGAGAATGTTCACGTTTATCTTTAGTTGCTGGTCATAATTGTGTTACTTAAATAATAATTTGATGTTAAACATTGCATTAAAAACGGTGTTTAAATAAAATTGAGGTGTCTAAATACAAATTAAAACCGTGTTGCTACAGTAAAATAATAATAAAAAAAACTATACAGAAATCAAATAGGTAGGTGCTATTCACCAACAACCAACTACAATGAAGTTTGAAACTAAAACAACAAACAAAATATAAAACAGTGCAAAGTTTTCGAACAGTTGCGATCGTACAAAACACCCCAAAAGTAATAATAACGGACAAAATAAGCGACACGGTTTACAAAATGGCGGAATCAGTGAAGGCTGTTCGAAAACTTTCTAAACCCGTTGTACGACATCGATGAGTGATTTAATAAATAAAAGTAACAAATAAAAGAAATACAGTTAATGATGAAGAAACTAGTCACATTAAATAGTCGTCCGAAGTTTTTCGCTGCGAAGCGAACAGCCTCCAAATTTCTGCCTTCGCCATTTTTATTTTTATTACTCTCCACACTGGCTGCGTTCCTCCAACAATGTGTTTGAGACAGTGTTTATGTTGAATTAATGAACGGAGAAATTTATATGTAGTGCCGTTAAGTACGACGGAATTACAAACCATTTGGTGTTCTAGAGTGTTATTCGAACGCCTTGCTCGGTTGCCTCCTTATTTCTGAG
Source organism: Eremobia ochroleuca (assembly GCA_949629135.1). NCBI lineage: Eukaryota > Metazoa > Arthropoda > Insecta > Lepidoptera > Noctuidae > Eremobia > Eremobia ochroleuca. Next base: position 4,432,987 of record OX451404.1, on the reverse strand, counting down.
ACTTATATCTCGCTAGGACAACATGGTAGCGCGCAACCATGGGCACCCTGCCAGCAATATACAAGTGACAGGAACATCGACGCGCAAACTGCTGCCATGAATTCAACACGTGATTTTAAAACCTCTAGCGTAGAAATTGATCTACGGTTATAAAAAAAAAAGATATTGATGGTCTAGAAGACAAACGTACTAATTACAGATCTAGCAATTATTCAGGAGGACAGTTTTAGTTAATTTAAGTTTGAAAAGCTGGAACTCAAAACTGTTTAAAGATAGAGTGTATATTAAAGTGAATATGTTTAGTTAAGTATTATCTGTGTAAAATTATATATAAGATGTGAATATTGTTATTTTTACGAAGGCAATTAACTGTCATGATCTTTTATGAGTTCCAGTTGATGTCACTTAATACAAATGTAAACTCACAATTTAGGCTAAAAGATATGGAATTGTGTTATTTTAACAAGAGCAAACGGTAGAGCATGCTCATTTAGAAAATTTGGAAAATAAATATAAAAAAATCAAAATTTTGCACTTAGCACGTTTGTCTACTAGAGCATCGATTATTTCATAGAAAACTACAATACATACGCAGTCAAAACGTATGGAACAGCATTTTTTTTTTAAATAACCGTCGAAATATGTCCTCCATGTCCATGCCATACCATGTCCATGGATTTGGTCAAATCATGTACCAAATCCATGGTTACAGGTTGCGCGTCGATGTCCCGGATGTATGCACAGCTTTATGGTAGGTAGTTTGGTTAGATACCCACCGGTCAATTCTGTAAAAATCTCACCGTCAAAACTTGCGTGGAGTGAGCTGTCAGTGTCATCATCCCACTGATGCTACGGATTGACAAACAAGTTTAGTGTTGCTTTCTATTTTTAAAGTTTAATTTTTTTTTTGAGGATTAGGCATAACTTAATTTTTCAATTTAATCATCATTCATCCTGTAAAGATGAAAATACGCATCGACATTGTTTGTTATTAATAATATTACTAAAATTTCGATTATGATTGTAAATGTATGCTTGGTCAATACTTAGTATCAGGTGGGATGACACTGACAGCTCACTCCATGCAAGTTTTGACGTAGTTAGTACTTAGTATTAGGTGGGATGACACTGACAGCTCACTCCATTTCACCAAAGTTTTCACGGTGAGATGGTTACAGAATCGCACTGCTGGCGTCCAATCGATTGCGCAATCAACCATATATTTAAGGGCAGCGCTACGATTGTTACGTCACCACTGGGGTCCTAGTGAGCGGTACTTGAATACTTTGTTTGTTCCCGTAAAGCCCTAATAAACACGATAAGCCTACAATAAATTTGGTGTGCTTGGCAAATAATTGTGTGCGAAAACTTCAGCGAAATCCTTACTACCGCATAGTGGTGAAGCTGTTAGAATCGTTTCCGTGCAATAAAACGCGTTATTGCGTGTGTTCAACGATGCAATTTAAGGCGCTATATTGCTTTATTTCCGTCCGTATTGCCTTTAAAATATGGGCTATATTCGCATGCATTAAACACTGTCCACAAAACACATGTCGTAAGAAAACATTTTTAGAGATTATATTTATATGAAAATGGTGTAATTTATATAAAGTGTTTACGTTTTACGAAAGCCTGCGATTGGTCAGATCATAACGATGTTTAATAAAAGTGTTTGTTATCATAAAATTATCATAAGTGCCTTGTTATGCGGAGACTTGAAAGAAATCTGGTAAACAAAATGCGTGCTTGTAAACCTTCTGTAGCGGTATCTACAACGCCACATGCGAACTACGCGTCATACTGACGTCACGCAAAATCCTGCATCTCGCAAGCAGAGTTTCCCGCGAAACTAGCATTTATACAACAGCCCGACATGAATGATCGGGCAGTTGCCCGCCGACACCCGTCTGGTCGGAGAATCTTCCCTTTTCCATGGAGGATGAGTGAACTTTACACGCTGTTCTTCTCATACTTCTATATATACAAACCTTTTCGAGTTTAAGGAGTCGTAAATATTTTAGCCTTAGATTTGTTTTAATTGATATCAAAATAATGCATTTGAGATTGCGCTAGTATTAACTAACGCCATCTCTTATGTACTGAGTGAAAGTTATGGTTAATGCATAGTTGTGTATACACATGCCTATGAATGTATAAAAATAAAAGTTTGAATAACTACTACGCGTGTTTCATTAAAATTTATTTGGTTTAGAAGTTCATAAAGTTAATTACAGATATCATTATATTGAAGAAAGTTTCGAGAATTAAATAATTGTACTGAAACCGTAAATAACAATTTTCTTCCAAGATTTTCTTCATGGAACTATTACGTAAATAAAGGAAATAAATCCAGCTTTTCTGATATTTTGTATCATCCCAAATTGGTGTCTTTTCTCTGTAATACTACCCAGATTGAGAGGAGATACTGTGATATTTTCCAAAGACAAAATTAATTGAATGATTAAGCTGCGGCGCAGTCGTACTACGCAATAGGATATTCCCCTTTTGAAAGAAAATCAGCTAACCAGTAACAGCAGTATTACTGATTTCAATGATCTAAAAAGGAATAACAGTAAAACTTTGTCTGAAGGAGGCAAGTTGGGTTGGAAACTTTCGGTAACTTGAGATTTTCTCAATTTACTGTTTATATACCTACTTACTTTTAGAATGATATAAACACAATGACTATGTTTTTGTTATTCATTAAGTTAGAATAATAATAACTCACTATTTAGATTATAAAATCGAAATAAATATGAATGATATAAAACGCTTGAATTTTAATTAATAATAAAAATAATATAATAATAATATATATATTTATCTATAATATGTATGTATTTAGAAATATATATGTATGTTTATCAGTTGTCTAGTACCCATAGCACAAGCTCTGCTTAGTTTGGGACTAGATGGCGTTGTGTGAAAGTTGTGGAATATTATTATATTATTATTATTATTAAATCCGAACGCACCAGTTACCAAATTCAAATTTCACAACATTTGACTAAATTCGAAATTCAAATCGGGACGGCCACGAACAAAAGTTAACAGAACGTTTGAAATTAGAATTTGACGTGAGAAAACTCTATAGAAAATTAAATATGCTACTGACTAACGATGTTTGTCGCCTTTGAAATCAGCAGTAGGACCAACATCCGTAAGGTATTTTAGTACTAAGAATTTTCACCCAACCTTGGCCCCAACGTGTGAGGTCTGTTGGATTGTCGGTTCTAACGTCAACAGTCGAGAGGTATCGCAGTAATTAAAGCTCGCTTTCCAACAAGACAGAAAGGAAAACACCGGGCAGACCGTGTTTTGTCTTTAGTCTTCCTCTTACATCCATGGAATTCCATTTTAGACGTTTAGGAATGGCCTAAGTGGAAGGTTGTATAATCAGCTGTTGTTATCGATTTCGTGGGTAAGCTCGTCGAGGATTTTAGCTAGATTAATTTATTCTGTTTTGGCCAGCTCTATTTTTGGCTGGAAAGCGCTCAATAATTGTTGTTTCCGGATTATCTTAGTATTTTTCTCCTTTAGATTATGATCTTGCAACGTAACTGACTGCCTGCTGCGATAGTATACAATACAGTTTACCTATTTTGCAAACACTAATTTTTTATTAAAAATTACTCTTAGTATACTATGCCTCAAAAACACTTGTTCCATCTGCTCCGTCAACTTGATTATATAAACTGGGAGATATACAACCAACATTCAAACAATTAGAACGTCATACCTTTAGGACACTAAATTGTCATTGGACAAAACAATTTTCCGATACAACGAGTCGCGAAATGGACTCATTCGAACTTGTACCGAATTCTTTACCAACTATTAGTTGCGTCGTTTGGTTCAGACAAACTTCTGAGTCCATTTATAAAGGTGTCTGTATTTATTCTTATTTTCTAGCAATCAGAATTAGCTATAATTCTGAAACATGGAAGTTTGTGGTCAGTTTTATTAAAGTTTTAGGTCGTTAAACACGATGAAGAATGACAGAGATTTTGTTGCAATTAATCGGGTAGCTATTCCGTTCAGCTTCACGTATCAAGATCATGATGATCTTCAAGCTTGAAAATAGGCACTTAAAGTCTCGCACAGACAGGCCCGACGCAATGGTACGACACGATTGTGGTAGAAAAATGTCCATGTTTTCATAGAAATTGTTCTACTAGAGACGCGTTGCGCCCGTCTGCGGGCCATACTTAATAAAACAAGTCAGAATTTACTGAAACTTAGGCAAATTTTACTAATGAAACTGGACGCGATCAGCACTTTAAACCACGTTCAAGAGCTGTCAGTGTCATCTTGTTGTGTAATATTGAGGCTGACAGCTTTTGAAAACTGCGATATTTGCGAGTTGCGTGATTACTTTCAGTTTCATTGGTAAAATTCAGCAAACCTAAAAAATATGTTTATCCTCTTGACTCTTATTTAACCTCTTCATCTTGCGTTTATTTGCGCAAAGTACCTAAAATAAAAAAATAATTCAGCCCAGGTTTTTATTGCAAAAAAAAAACAACAATGTCCTTCACCATGTCTCGATTTAAATCAAGAATCTTGGCCCCCTACACACCAATGAAATTTAAAATTTATCTGCACTATTAATTAATGGGTTACTCTGTTTTCTTAATCGATTGTACACCTAGACTTAAGTTAGCAAATAAGCGGTAAACTGTCGTCGTTGTTGTCAATGTTGTATTTACCTGTAATTGGCATATATATTAGGATAATACCGTGTGATTCTGTATATGTATGTGTATGTATATGCTGTACCTTAAATAAATAAATGTAAGTGTACTTAACATCACTTGTATCGTTGCAATGTCAAGTACAACATCTAAGCCCTCTCTAGACCTTATCAATTCTACGTAAATGCCTTTAAAATCCCATTTGAAAAGTGTAAGAAGCGTAATTCACGGTAGATGACTCCAGACCAATTCGACGATGATACTTAGATATCTGTTACGGCTGGCGTATTCAGTTTAGCCCTGTGAAATTTACCGAGCATTAGCGTCTTTTAAAGGAGATTAAGAGTTGAATAAAATTCTCTTTTAGAACATACGTGGCTTCGTAAAGAGGATGTAGGGTCTGAGGGTTTTTGCACACGACTTAGGTAGATATTATTATAGGAAGGAACTCGTGTTCAAGGCACCAAAAAGTTGCACAGAGCTGAGTATTTTGGTTCGTTTTAGTGCGTAGAATTTATTGTATCGTGCATCCACACCGCAGTTACTTTTTGTAGAGCAACAGAATGCAACACGATACTCGTAACATTAGGTAACATTCTTGAACTTTTGCGACAACGTATAAGTACTAACAAAAAATAACTTTTTGTTATCGGATGTTGCCCACTAACACTTGGAAACGTTGCTCCACAAAAAGTAACTGCGTTGTGGATGCACCTGTGCAAATTAAGACGGTGCATTTTTGAAAGTTGGCAACGTCACAAATAGCTGTCAAATATTTCGCTGTTTTGATTGCAATTCATAATCAACATTTTAGTGCAACACGGCGATATTAAACAATAAGTCATAATTATTAATGAATATTTTGTTTAATTCATTTGCAAAGTTGCCTGCTTTTAGAATGCACAAACTTAATGCCACAGCGCGTCTGCGTCGAAGTTTCTGTGCGTTTTGGTCCGTACACAAATTCAGCCTGAATTTGTGTACGATGCACGTGTTTTATCAAAGGACGTCGTCTCCTCGTCTAAGAAAATGTCGTGTCTATGCACCGACTTAAAGTCACACACGTGTATCTCTGAAGCAGGTTGTACGTATAGACGATTAAATATATAATTTAACTTTCTGCTGGTGTGACAAGGCGATTATGAACTAAGAGAGAAGTTTTAGTTTGCCTTGTTCAAGTTGCGTATGGATGCAGTTGTTGACATTTCAATAGCTAAGTATAAACAAGGAATGTCATTTAAGAGCTTAGTCTGACGAGGGACTTTAAATTGACTTTCTTACTGTTCATTAATTTATATGAAAATGTGTACTGTTTAAGGTCGACCACAATCTTGTGACTAGCAATAAGAAATACTTTCATGTTACGGAATACGTACTTGAGTCAGTAACTAATGTTAATTGGGAATGAATGGAAGGGACTGGTCCAGGATTGAGTTGTGTGCCTTTAAATTGTAGGGGTCTATGTCTAGCAGTGAAATGCTGTAGACTGATATTGATGAATGATAATTGAGAAACTAATGAAATCATCATTGATAAAATGTAGACAATCAAATAATAATAATAATAATAATAATATTCCACAACTTTCACACAACGCCATCTAGTCCCAAACTAAGCAGAGCTTGTGCTATGAGTACTAGACAACTGATAAACATACATATATATTTCTAAATACATACATATTATAGATAAATTACACCCAGACAAAGAACAAATAATCGTGCTCATCACACAAACATTTGTCCTAGGTGGGAATCGAACCCACAACCTTGGGCATAGTAGTCAGGGCCACTGACCACTAGACCAACAGGCCTGTCGAAAAATGTTCGTTTGCAATGCCCGTGGGGTTAAGAAATGACAGTTAGCTCGTGAGGTGGCAGCACTGTTGAGTGTTTCTTAACCGTCATAAAATAAAAAAAAGTAAAAAATATTGTTCGTAAATATTGTTCGTAATATATAATTTTATAAACCTTTTACATGTGTACCAATAAGATAAATATGATAATTATGTGATTATTTAATAAATTATTGTTTCCTCCAATCGCCTGAAACACAGGATTACCTATTTCAGGCACAAATCAAGGGTGAAGTTGACATAGATTTAAGAAAAACTGTATTTAGCGTTAGTCCTTATATTATTGAATACATTTTATTATTATTTATTACTCTCACAACTATTTTATTCTGTTGTTGTTCAGTTTAAAAAACAAGGAACACTCGACAGTAGTGACATCTGAAGTGAACAAAACGCAGTTTTATCCCCGTTTATAATATCAAACGTTTTATTTTGAAACCAAGTCCCTTATCACTTTATTTTATTTATGGCAGGGCACCACCCTTGGCTGACGTCACAAATTTCTAAAGAAACTCCACCAATATCTATGACAGTAATTTTTAGTGCAAAGTGATTAAGAAACAAAACCAAGAAGTCACATAACTCTTCACCCTACCCATGACGCTTAAACCTTTCTCAAAAAGGTGTTTTATAGCCAAATCTAAGGGATGCCTGGGGATGTCATAAATCAGACATGGGAGGCAGACACTTGGGGCAGTTTGACCTGTGGTTATTTATAGAGAGGCTCCTTCGCTTCGACAGATTTATCGATGTCCAATCGTATTATACCCAACAATTTTAGGGTAAGCCATTAATTTTTTTGACCTTGTTTTGGTTTGAGATTTTGGATATTAAGGAAATTGTAGTTTCTCAAGATTATTCCTTTAAAAAGGAATGAATGCCGCTTCGATGGTTTTTCGGAAGCATCCTAAAAAACTTCGTTCTTAAACTTCGTATAGTAGTAGAAAGCTCATAATTAATGTTGACACTGACATAAATTGTTAATGTCATTCTTCATAACAATTAAAGTTGTATCGATAGATTGCCCTGACTTTAGCACTAACCACAAAATTAAAAAAAATATAACAAACTTCAAATAATAAATTAATTGGAAAACAAATTAACCAATTATAAGCCACTGTGTTAGTCTTTTTATAGTAACAAAATGTCAAACAAAAGTATTCTGCTTCAGCTGTTTACTTGAGATAAAAACGTGGTGCTACACAATTTAGTTCAAAGTTAGTGCTAAGTAATGTCTTGGTAATTAATCATAACTTCTTTACACGGCTAAGAACAAAGAAGTATTTTATTTTATGCCTTAGATTATCTTTAAGACGTAAATTATACTAGTTTCTGTTTTGCAATGCAGATTAAGAAATTCGTAGCATCTCGTAGCACTTTGTAGACCTATCGTAGACGTTGCTACGAAAGCGTAGCAATATTTAACTCAAATCAGTTTTGGCAAAATCGACAAAAATTTTGACAAGCCCTTTTCTAAATCGAATTCATATCAAATGAGAAGCGAATACTGAATGGGTATTGTCGATTAGCACCCTGAAATCTTGAACAGACAGACATGTCACTCGGTTTAGTCGCAGACATGTGATTTAAATCGATTTCGTCTGCAGAATGGTGTGGAACCCAGTGTATTAGAGAGGCAATGATTCCGCGAGCTGTCTCTTGAAAAGTAGAAAGTATTTTCATGTTATTTCAATATTTTTACGTGTTGTGGATTTAAAGGAGTTTTGCTTTTAACTAAATGGAAGAGGTGCATTGTGCAAGAAGTATCTACAGTACTACGGTACGGTATGTTCAGGTAGTGAGATATTTGGGATTTCTTAGATAAACAGAAAATAAAAAAATTCAGGAGCTTTACATTTCGTATCTTTATTCCCCAACAAGCTTACATTTCTTTTTTACAATAAGTCATAATTACATTTTTAAACCAACAATAAATATTTGTTGTAAAAAAAAACAAACTGTTTCCGTCATCAACATTTTTGACTCCAAAAGACGGTTACTTAATTCGGAAGAGCTATTCAATTAAAGAAAACGCCTTTTAAAAGTTCTCTTATAATTGCTTACACCGTCCAATACGTGACTTCGTTTCCGAAAACAAAAATACGTATAAATAAAAGAAAAAAATCATAATTATATGTACGTTCTATATTCGAATGTTTTCTTTTACCTTATTTGGGTTAACGAAATACCGAAAGAAATGTAAGCGTAGATTCGCTTACATTGCTTACTCCACTGTGAAAATAGGATGAAACTTGTAAAATACAATATAAGTGACGAGTATTTGTGTTACTTCGATACAACGCGTCGAGGCGTAGAGAAGACTGTTATGGTTGAAGGAAAAATGTTTTTCAAACGCTTAGTTACTGTGTAGTTCTTCGACTAAACGTTTGAAAGTTTAGCTAAGAAACAGCCTTGAAGGAACTTTGTTTCTTCTTTTAATTTTGCCCATAAAATTTATGATATTCTTTCCCCTCCTATTTTATATATTTGTACATACTATTATTTTATGGTGTAAATATTATCATGGAAATCGAAATAAAATCATTCATATTTTTGTATCTATGAATCGGAGGATCAAGGCTGTTTGTCCACCGCCACCGTCAACGGTACGTTAACAAGGAACGAGACTATTCAAATTGAACGTGATGTCCTGATGATGGCGATCGTTTGTCCACTGCGACCGAACTCGGAAGTTCTGTACGCTATTACAGACAAAACAAAAGCCGTGCGTACGGTACCGGTGCGGCGGCAGTGTGTGGACCAAATCAAACGTTATCGGTCCGTCACAATCTAGGGCCAAGGTCTGGGTGGTGACGAACTACTCGAAAATCCGGAGCCAGAATCCCGGCGCTCGGGTGACGGACGTCCGTTGACGGTGGCGGTGGATAAACGCCCTAAGGAGGTATGATAACTATATTGGTCTATGATTTTATAATTCTCCAATCACGCTACAGCAAAATCATTTTTTAACGGAAACTTTTGCATAAAATCGCAGAAATAATGTTAAATTAATTATAAATATCATTATTCTCGCACAAAATAACACTTTCATCATCCATCTCACTTTTTACGTACTAACTTTATGTCGAGAAAAATATACTGCCATGAACTATATTTATGTACTCATACTTAAGTTGATCACATAAATGTGTCCTTTCTACGGCGCACTCAATCATATATGGAGCAATATTGACTGGAATTAGGTTATCTTTTTAAGTGCGAACCATTTACCAACAAGAATATTTCATTATATTAAAAAAACATTTTACCGTAAACGCTACGTAACATTTACGTTTTGAACATGATATAAAATCACGTCATTTGTTCGATCAAACTGGGCTACAATTGTGCCAGAAGTTCTTAATTATTATACAACAATATTGTTCATAATTTTGTTATTATCTGTAATTTTTACCCCCAGGGTTAATTTCGGTGCCACGAATGACCGAAACATTGATACAATCAAGTCTTATTAAATAAGACTTGAATGTATCAATGTTCATCAAAGGTCTCACAAAGGTTGTCTTTAAAAGATCGCTCTTAGCGATAAGACCGCCCATTGTGTCACCCTTTGTAAAATTTATATATTTATGTCTGTAATTTATATGGTGTACATAATAAAGAGTATTCTATTCTATTCTCATCTCGCAACATCATTGCCTCAATTCCGAGAGAAAAATAGACATAGGTATATAATTAGTTCATGTCATAAGAGTAAATTGTGTTTTTTATCTTATTTCTTCGTAGAACTCATGCAGCTGTATTTATGAGTTCTAGAAAAATATACAGTTGACCCAGACTGGACGAGTCCACATAGAGGCGAATCCCACTCGGGATGCGGGATGTGGGACGCGACTGTGCGCGTCAATAGTTTTAATGATTAGGAACTCACGCATTATTCGCGCCAGTTTGGTAATATATACAAGTTAATTGACACGATCGGCGCGAGCAAAATATCTTCGTACATCCCGCGTTCCCCATCCCCTTAGTTTCACCAAAGCTAGGACAACAAACTGAAGCAAATCTCGCGCGGAATTGCAGACGCGGCTGCACGCGTCATTTATTTTAGTGGTAAGGAGGTCACGCGACTTTTTGCGTTAGATGTATTATCTCCATACAAGTTAGTTGACATAATCAGGGCCAACAAGTTTCGCACTGTACCACGCACGGATTCGCCTCAGTTTGACCAGAGCTTAAATGCGTAATTTGAAGCATTTCATTTGAGGAATGTAATTTGAATTTATGAATCCAAACGACTTTCCTTGCTCCAGGATTATCCGAATATTTTCTTATTCTCGGGAACCTAGATTGGAGAAATATTCAGCTGGTTATCATTCAAATGTCCCTTTTCTTATATCTTTCCGATCCATCAAATAGATCACACATTTCTTAGAAATAGAAAGGGCTTAGATATACAGGGTGCGCAATGTGGAAGTGATGTGACGAGAGTGCAGAAATACGAAATAAACCTTGCTATTGGTAATAGGAGCCTGTCACTCAGTGAGCGGTTTTGTGTGAAAACAAGATGGCGCTTATCGCGGAGTTGAGTGTTGTTGGAGATTTAATATAATGCTTTCTTTTGTAAACGATTTAGCTTAGATAATATCTAGAGCATAGTTTATATTTTAAACGAGCAAGTTTGTAGGTCTATTTTGAAATGAGTAGGGGTGTTTAATGTTTATTATTTTATGTTATGTTCTTGTTAAAGTTATTCTCAAAAGTTTTCATCAAAACACTGTAGTTTATCAAAGATTTTAGCCCGAACTTTAAAAGGCACATTGTTTGCTACAACATTTGATAGCACTAAGTGACTACCATTATAAACTTAAAGCGGTAATTTCCAAAATTGTGTTTATCAAAGTTTCGACATTGTTATAATTTACAATAAAAGCAGTACAAGTTACTAAAAGTAAGATTGTAATCTTAACTTGAAACAACTTCTAACATTTGTGAAAAAGTTTTGATCAACAAATCCTGGCTTCATTTTCAGACTCAATTTTGATGCGTTGTTTGGAACGTTGTTGTTTAAGATGACACGTGTATATTTTCTTAGGAAATTAACAAGAACAAGAAGACTTTAAAAGAACTAAAGGAGTAATTGTTTAAGTTCAACACATCATCGAACTTTGATTAAAGCTGTATGTAAATTGTATTATTTTACTCGCAAAAAAGTTTTTTCTCTTATGATTATAAATATTGGAACAATTCATCTGTCAATATAAATAAATTCGATTATGCTCTTTAACTAAAGTCATAAGTTTTAAACTCAAATTGTAATTAAGACCCGATATTTGTGTCCCACTTCATAAATCGCCCCAAGATTGTCCCCAATGAATCTTAAGTGGTGAACAACAAATTCTGTTACTTCCCTGTCCTTGGTTTAATTAAGACAACTTTGTATAATTTCAGCAAACCAAACAACGAAGCACGGTCCCGGTAAATAAAACTTTCGGTATAAGATAACATCAAAAAGTTAACTCGCAATTTGTGTTCTCAAATCAAATTGGAACAGCTTTCTTAATTCAAATGGGTACTGGCTGGAATTTAAAAATGTTCATTGCTTACTGTTAAGAATGTTTATGATCTGACCAGTCGCGTGCCGTAATGAGACATACCCTCGATTGGACCTGAACTGCAGCAGGCGGGATTTGAGCCCGCGACGCGGCAGAAATTTGGGGCCTCCTTGCGTGCTACCACACATACAACCTCTGTTAATTCTGTTAGTCTACAGCGACAGACATACAACTGCTGGCAACGCGGCTTTGAAACAAGTGACAGAATAATAAACTCACAGGAATAACTCACACAGCCATAAAAAAAAATTTAGTCTCTATTTTTCTTACGAAACATCCTACAAGTTAGACAGAGAAAACCAATACGTCTTCCCCTCTTAAAATGTTTCAGTCGCAGACACATTGGTTACCAGGAAGACTAGAAAATTTTCTTGATGAGACTTTCTCAGTACTGTTATTATACTATACTCAATACTGAGAACTGTTAACCAACGTATCTACGAGTGAAATAAGCTTAGAAGGTCTGTACGTTAGTTATTACTCGAATTTAGATTAAAAAAAAGTTGGGTTTAGTTAATTCAAAACACTATTGTCAAAATGCGCACTGGATTATAACCCATACGTCATAGTTCACTACGAGTATTAAATGCAAATCCATCGGTCATGACAGTCGCTTGTTTCAAAGCCCCTGTTTAACACTACAATGCCACTCGCTCTTTACTGTGGGAAAGATTGGACGCGGAAAACCTCTCGAAAAGCAATCCCGGGTAATTGTATTTTTAAAAGAGTGATGTTGGCAACAAAACCGGTACTTTTCCCGAGGTAAAGTGCGTACGTGAAGGGAGGGTTAATCACAGCAGTATCGTCTTTCCTAATTGAATTACAGATCGTAATTCTCTGTGTATTTCATTTCGGTTATTTATTGTTTTTACGTATATTTCGTGCACAGATAACATACCGTCATAGTTATGTCTTGGAATCAGAAAGGCAGTTAATAAAGATAACATTGAAAAAAAAAGCAAAAAAAAAAAGGAAGTAAAATAAAGTTAGACTAGACGGATAGTTTCTGCTGTAATAACTTGTATTATTAAAATAAAGTATTATAATTGAAGTGAAAATTTCTTAAAGCGCACTTTCCGCTCTTTCTGAACAGTGAACGAAACTGATCCGTCACCGACCCCGGGGTAATAGCGTAACACACTAACAGTAGAATAGCTTTCATTTTGACAGTTCAACAACATTCATTGCGTTATTTACGTTGCTAAGCAGACCGTTTTTCGAACATATAAAGCAATGGATAAGCAATATCCTTCATAGTGATACAGATTGTGAATAATAGTTTGTTATTAAATATGGGCTGGGTTCGGTGACGCTGAATCGGGTATACTCAGCTCCAGTCCGTCAGTGACGTTGAATTGCGTACACTCGGCTTCAGTCGTCATCAGCTGTCATCAGCCATGTTTACTGTCAGTTTTTACTTCTATTGTGTTGTTAATGTATTGAACGAGGGGATAGTACGAGTAGTAGCTTGAATATTTTTTTCTCATTGTGTTTAGTCTTAAATGTTTTGAGACTGGTTTTCTTTTTCGAAACAATAGTTACTATTTATTAGGTTTATCTACGAGTGATTTTGAGGAAAAAGGTCTTCGGTAAAAATGAGCAGGAAAAGTATACCGACAAAAATTATGATTTACTCGTATTTGAACAAACATTTTAACGTCCAAGTAAAATAAATGTTTTAAATAAACAATTCTTTAAAAATCGAATAGCTAATCGAAAACTGATTTATTCTTGATTGATCCCACTTTATTCGTATCTAGATCTTGTTTGAGCTGTCACTCGAGTTTGAGAGCCGTAATCCAATAGAATATTGTATTCGATTCTCCAAACGAACTCCTGTAATCGAATAAAATGTGAAGGTTGAAGCTTCTGAAGGTAATTCAAATGCTTTTATCTGAAATTTTATTGTTTTTTGAAAATATTCATTAATGTCCTCGTTGTTATTATTAAATACGTACTAAGTTAATAAGTTAACCTCGTAATTGCTTCACCTCCTTAAGGTTGAATAAGGCATACTATTCCATCAACGACTACTTAAACGATAAGAGTAGTTGGTCGCCCTGATTATTCTTTCTCCAGAATTAGATTACTGATAGGTTATATGAGCTCATTATACAATTATCTTTATTGGGCTGTATAAGACAAATCAGTTTAATTTTATTCTTATTTTATTATTGACATAATCAACCCATTTCAATGTTTTCTAATGAGTTGATTGCAATATGTGGTTAGCTAGTGACCTCGACGATTGATCATATTATTCTTACCTGAGCAACCGGCAGCAAGTTCGTCATGCTCCCTCAGATGTCACTGCTTGCAGTAGCGTCGGGGGTCGGGTTGCCTCCTTCTCTCAAATATGGCGAGGGGGGTAATGGCTGATCTTTGCGTTATGCTCGTGAACGGGTGCTGCTTGTGGTGACTGGTCGTCTTGCTGACCATGCTTTTATTATTGTTATAATTAGTAATAACTTGTTTATTTAGTTTCCTTCGATAGTCCTAGTTTATCATTTGTGACTTCTAGAGACAGCTATGTAAACGGAACCCAGCATTGCATAAATATGTTAGCGGTCACGCCCTTTATACCTGGAGGCTTTTACTTAATTTACATTTATTAATTTTTGCTTGAGTACGTATAGTTTTTTATTGTATTTCTTGGTATATTGGCGTTGCTAGCTGACATATGGCAAATAATTTAATTTAGTGTTCTGTGTCTTGTAATGTTAATTACTTTGCATACCTTGTATTGTATTCAGTCAAGTATTTTCTAACTGAACAGACAGCTGTGCTGCTGTGGAGTTTGTTGCGCCACTTCTTCTTCCCAGCGAAAGCACTAGGAAGTGGTGAAGGGCGGGCGTTTTGGGGGACTGTCTTTTGTAATTTTGACGTTCGAAAAGTGCTGATTCTCAGCCTAGTTTGACTTTTGATTTTGATTTTGATTTGGAAGTCACTTGCACGTCACAAAATGACAAGTTCTATTTGTTCTATGCGACACTTAGATTATTTCAACATCATCAGTTTTATATTGAAGTTGCAATGTACTGGGGATCAGTTAAAGCAAGAAACACGCTGTCTGTAGTAGGATTTACATTACATTTAAAAAAAAATATTTTTAATACTTATACATAAGTTAAAATGTTAACTAACACTTTACGTATTTTTGTAATTGTATCCAATTGTCTGATGAATATTAATTATTTATATAATATAATATAATTATATTAATAACGAGCTCGACATACAGCAAGATTAGCGCTTCGGCAAATGGAGATCCTTTTTAGGTAATAATTAATTAAATTATCTATATTGCTTTAGTTGACTGTATCATTAACGAGTATATATAGTCTCGAATACATTTCAGTGTAAGATATTTTTTTCTGAATAAATAACCGCTATAAGGCAGTGGCCACACTACGGTGAATCCCGCAAGGTACGCGGGACGCGACTGTGTGCGTCGATTGTTTAATAATTAGGAGTTAATAGTCACGCGACTATTCCCTCCTGTATACAAGTTAGTTGACACAATCGGCGCAAGCGAGTGCTGTCCCACATCCCGAGCGGAACGCGCTTCAGTTTGGCCAGAGCTTAAAGCGGAGGCCACACTGCCAGCTAGCGAACAAGCGAGCCGGGCGAGCATCGTTTCATACTTTGGTTCACACCCCGAACTACAGAGATAAGCTACGTCAGCGACACACACGATTCGAACGAAATATCCGACGATGCAAGCGATGCTATTCGTTCACCTCGTTAGCGTAGCTTAACTCTGTAGTTCGCGGTGTGAACCGAAGTATGAAAAGAGGTGAAACGTTGTTCGCTCGGCTCGACGCCCGTTGCGCCCGCCAGCTACGGCTTTAGCGATCTTCTTCGGACTAGTCGACGCTCGAGTGACATGAGATGGAACGCTCCCCTCGCTCGCCCGCCCGCCTGCTCGCCCGCCCGCTCGCTCGCCCGTCCATCCGTATTTTTCGGTGTGAACCCACATAGTTTAGCTGGGCAAAGCTTCGTTTAGTTTATATAGTTTCCCTCGCCTCGCTTTGCGCGCCAGCTCGCTCGCTCGCTCGCTAGCTGGGGGTGTGGCCTGCACTTAATGCATTTGAAAAGGCGCTGTAGGTTTCCTATCAAGTGCCTGACACAAACAATGACCTAACGCAATAACAATAAAAAAATATGTTAGACATGAAAGTGTCTAAATTTATATATTAGCACTAAAGTCTCACACAAAATGTGGACTAAGGAATTTTTATTTAAGAGCTTCACACGTGGCCTCTTAGTATTTTATATTAAAAGACTAGGAGACATGAAATTGATATTTTTATAGGCCATTTACGCGGTTGCGAACATTCTATAGTTTATTATTATTAATTTTCAATACATTAAAGTCTGTTCCATCGTCTTTTAATATCCACGTAAGTATCACATAACTTTAAAAGTGGAACGTGGAACGTTATTTTTAAACGAATTATAAAAACGAAAGAGGTTCTCAATTCGACCCGTAAGCTTTTTATGCATTTATGATTTTTCCTTTCTAGTATAAAGGTATCAAATTGCTAGTAAACCAACTACATAACTGCTTATTGATTCCTTACGTAAGCAACAAACGTATATTTTATAAACTATTTTAAGTGAAATATTAATTGCTATCAGATTTCGCCGAAGTCAATCAGTAATAATTTCACTCCTATTTCTAATATAATTACTTGCGTAAATTCTTGAGGAGTTTTGCTGATTCCTTAAGTAAGAAATTCCTTAAGTAGGAATTTTTAATGACCTAACCCTTCCGTAATTATTGGGGGAACCGAAATTGTAATCCAGCTCGGTTTAATGAGGTCATTTTTAAGGACCTTCTGCATACAAAAAAGTCCTTATTGGGTGATTAATCCCTTCTTTAGCGTTAAAAATGTTGTTATAATTACGACTAACGAGTACTCTGATTAATAATTTGCTGTAATTAAAATGAATACAGTAAGTCTATTGTTCTAGAAGTACTTCAATAATGATGTAGTTTTAAATTGGTATTTATTTATTTGTATCTAGTACCTACTGTAAGTAGAATAGTGTAATAAAAAAAACAAAAACTAACTATGGACAAATAATCAGCAGATCGCTTAGTATGGCGATGGCCTGTAACACAGGCTTTTTATTAACCTAGCTCAGACAGGTCGCCACAAGTTATAATGTCAGTACCAACGCACCTTTCATAGATAATTATAACATATAAATTAAGCTAGTTTTATATAAGTATTTAAGCCAATTTGTTAAGAACCTGGTACTACTAAGTATTTATAAGTTTGTAAATGTATTACTTTGCAAAAACCTAATTTTTTTAAATTTTTTAATTTTTTAATTTTTGTAAGCCTTACAACAAACGAGCAGCACCGTAATTACGTAACAAACTTTCAATCACAATCCGAGAGTTTTTAAGGATATTGCTAATCCATTGCTTTATAAAATCAAAATATAAATCAAAAGTCATTTATTCAAACTAGGCTGAGAATCAGCACTTTTCGAACGTCAAAATTACAAAAGACAGTCCCCCAAAACGCCCGCCCTTCACCACTTCCTAGTGCTTTCGCTGGGAAGAAGAAGTGGCGCAACAAACTCCCCAGCAGCACAGCTGTCTGTTCAGTTAGAAAATACTTGACTGAATACAATACAAGGTATGCAAAGCAATTAACATTACAAGACACAGGACACTAAATTCAATTATCTGCCATATGTCAGCTAGCAACGCCAATATGCCAAGAAATACAATAAAAAACTATACGTAGGTACTCAAGCAAAAATTAATAAATGAAAATTAAATAAAAGCCTCCAGGTATGAAGGGCGTGACCGCTAACATATTTATGCAATGCTGGGTTCTGTTTACATAGCTGTCGCTTGAAGTCACAAATGATAAACTAGGACCATCGAAGGAAACTAAATAAACAAGTTATTACTAATTATAACAATAATAAAACCATGGTCAGCAAGACGACCAGTCACCACAAGCAGCACCCGCTCACGAGCATAACGCAAAGATCAGCCATTACCCCCCTCGCCATATTTGAGGGAAGGAGGCAACCCGACCCCCGACGCTACCGCAAGCAGTGACGTCTGAGGGAGCATGACGAACTTGCTGCCGGTTGCTCAGGTAAGAATAATATGATCAATCGTCGAGGTCACTAGCTAACCACATATTGCAATCAACTCATTAGAAAACATTTAAATGGGTTGATTATGTCAATAATATAATAAAAATAAAACTAAACTGATTTGACTTATACAGCCCAATAAAAACAATTGTATAATGAGCTCATAGTATAATAACCTATCAGTAATCTAATTCTGGAGAAAGAACATAAACATTGTCTTGAGTTAATCAGGGCGACCAACTATTCTTATCGTTTAAGTAGTCGTTGATGGAGTAGTATGCCTTTGAACAAAGGTTGGATTTTACTTGAGCTTTAAATGCATTAAAAGGCAAATCTAGCAAAGAAGAGGGTAGCTTGTTATAAAAGGCTATACCAAGCCCAACAAATGAGTTATGAACCTTATGAAGCCGGTGAAAGGGAGCACGTAGTTTGTCCTTATTTCTGGTGTTAACATTGTGAACATCACTGTTTTTAGTATACAAGTGTATATTTTGCCTAATATATATGATGTTGGCAAATATGAATTGTGATGCAACCGTGAGAATACCAATATCTTTAAATAAATCTCTTAGAGAAACTCTAGCACCTAGCTGGTAAATAGCTCGAACAGCTCGTTTTTGAAGGACGAATATATTTTGTATATCAGCTGCTTTGCCCCACAGCAGAATACCGTAGGACATAACGCTATGAAAATAACTAAAATATACTAAACGAGCTGTATCAACGTCAGTGTATTGTCTTACTTTCCTGACGGCGTAGGCAGCCGAACTGAGCCTTCCTGCTAGGCTCGATATATGTGGTCCCCACTGAAGTTTGGCATCTACTGTTATTCCCAGAAAAACTGCTGAGCTCACAGTCTCAAGCGCCTCTTTATCTAAGACGATGTTGGGTCCTAGATTTCTAACATTGGGTAAGGCGAACTTTACACATTTCGTTTTCTTGGCATTGAGAACTAGGTTATTTGACGTAAACCAATCCGTAACTATTGAGAGTGCACTGTTGTATACAAGGTGTAACACAAATAACGCACAACCTCTTAAGGGGTCATTGTACTCATTATTATGAACAACTTTTACTATGGGACCAAACCTGAAATCGCGAAAAAAAAATCAGCTGTTCCCTACATTTTGACGACTCGTACGAACATAAATGTAGGGAACAGCTGATTTTTTTTCGCGATTTCGGGTTTGGTCCATAGTAAAAGTTGTTCATAATGATGAGTACAATGACCCCTTAAGAGGTTGTGCGTTATTTAAGTTACACCTTGTATGTAGGTTTCTAAATTCTTTTACTCAGCAACTTACATAACGCATTAAACGTGATTGAACTGTGAAAATGAAACCCAAATTCAAATTCATTTATTTGCCAGAATGTAGGTTTACAAATGTATGATCTTAAAACTAAATATAATGGCCCCTTTACATTCTACCATTACTTATGGTGTGCAAATCTTTAATTTTACCCTATACAATTACATTCCTTTATAAGGTCCAATAAAAACAGAAAATAAAATAAAATTATAGACAGTAACAACAGATAACAAATAATGTCTCATGCATAATAAGTATTTAAGGAACAAATTAGTTAATAGATGTCAAATTATTTTTCCCATTGCGATAAATTGTCATTTTATGTGTGTTACCTACGCAATTACCCCGCAGAATTCACGAACTTCATCGAAGCACAATTTCATAAAAAAGATTGTCATAATAATAAGCTTTTCCATAATATCATTCGTAATTTATAATAAAGTAAAAGAAAATGGCGTTTTTTCTTTTAAAAGATATTTTACTATAAAAAAGCAAAAAACGCACTTGTGGCAGGGTAATTGTAATTGTATAAACAAGGGGACGCCTTGGCCTCATTTTTGACGACGAAAAAATAAAACTTTTTCAATAACAGTCGTGAAGAACCTTTTTTTAGAAACGATTCTGTCACCTTGAGTCTTCATAATGTACTAACATTACGAAGACTCAAGGAGGTGACAGTTTCAGAGGTGAAAAAACTTCAGAACTCGAACAAGTATTGGTGCTTGTTCGAGTTCTGAAGTATTGTAGAACTGGAGTGACAGTATTATAAAGGTTTTAGGGAAATATGAAATGTCCTTTAGGTCAAGTGAGGTTCAATTGGGGCGGGCTTGTGTTTTGTGTGCAAACACTTGCTTTTAAGAGTAAAATATCTGACAGCTATAGTCACCAAAAACAAAGTGCTTCTTGAAATTATTTCTATAAATATCTTGTAAAAGACCGACTGAAAATAACAGATGACAAAAATATTTTCAGATTTTTTTTTTGGCACTGATGTACGAGTATACTAAAGTGCTAAGAGTACCTACTCCTTATTCAAAATTGAACCGTAGTTCAACCGTCGAATAAATCTAAAGCAATTAAGTATGAGAACGAAAGATGGCGACATACTCATAGCTCACAGAATAAACAATCTGAAGTGGCAATGGGCCGGCCATTTTAGCCTTAGAACCGATGACCGCTGAGATAGAAGTGTTCTTGATTGGAAACCCCGAATCGGCAAACGTAAGGTAGGACGCCCGCAGGTTAGGTGGAGCGACGATCTTCGCAGGATGGCAGGTAGCAGCTGGATGAGAGTTGCCGGGAATCGAGCTAAATGACGTGTAACTGGAGAGGCCTATGTCCAGTAGTGGACTGCTGTAGGCTGATGATAAAGACGATGAATGAAGTATTAAGAATCCACTTATGGTGCCGATTCTTTTGTTCACAAACCAAACTAAATTTAATTTCCGTGCATCTTTTTCTTTCTATTTCATTAAGAAAAGGACAGAATATAAATATCAGTTTAGTCCTGTCAAATTAAGACAATCCATAGACAAGTTTAGACGTGATTAGAAAATTGCTAAAAATACGTCAACTTACGTCAGGTGCCGACTAATTTGACAGGACTAAACTAATATTCATCTTCTGTCCTTCTCTTAATGAAATAGAAAGGAAAAGATGAACTGAATTTAAATTTAGTTTAGTTTGTGAACAAGGGATTCGGCGCCACTATCCATTAAGCGGGAACGTTGCGAAGGAAAACAAAAGTTCATAGTTAAATACATGTCGTGGGTACTACTCGTAGAAACAATTGAATAATTTATTCTCATAACGAGACTGCCGTCTAACCTTCCCCTTACGTTCCAAATTCGAAAATTCTAGGAAGCATTAAAATATTTATTTGTTAACTGAATTTTTAGTCTGTGTCCCAGCTAGCTGTCGCACCAAGCTAGCTGCGTATTTAAATATCGGTGTTGCCATGTATTTGTCCTATGTACGTAGATTTACTAAATTAGAGTGTTTTAGAGAAGCAATGTAACGTGGCGCGATGTGTGCTCAACTTTAAAGTAGCATACAGACCAAGCTAACGAAGGCTAAACGAAACGCAACGCACGCAACGTTTGTTGGACCTTATGTGCTTTCATTGAAAATTATATTATAATGACTGCTGGAAAGCTCTTTATTATTTAAAGAATATTTTCAGATATTCACTGGCAATTTTTAATACGAAAGATGACTCCGACTTCGACTTCCTCGTCGACTTCTACAGACTCGCCAGTCAACTCGTAGTGAATGTTTACAAAGCGCGAGTAGATTGTGGACATGCGCAATAAAAATTGCTAGATTAGATACGGTCATGGTTCTGGTTTACATTGAACTAGGTGAAAAAGTGAGTCATTTAGACAGTTCAACACTTCACAAAATATTCCCAGTTCTTTCGCCATTGTTAACCTGATCTATACCCAGCTTTAGGGCGAATTTAACCAATTAAACTGAACGCGTTCAGCACATCTGAACCGCGTTTAAGGGTTGTTAGTGTCAAAATTGTGTGGAATATTGACACTGACAGCTCTTGAACGCGGTTTTAAAATTCTGATCACGGTTTCATTGGTGAAAACCGCACTTATAGAGAAACAGTAAAACTTTAAACGAACATGCAGCGTACTTACTCCGCGTTGGTCTCAGGAGTCGGCAGGTCTCCGATGGTTGTGAGGGTGAGGGTTGACCAATAGAGGGAGCCCAGGTACTTCCTCGTGAGGGTTGCGTAGTCTCCGGGACGGTGGGGGTACACCCAGTCGCCCTGTTTGAGAAAAAGGACACTCTGTATAGTTACTATAGAGACATTTTGTTTAGCATAAAATAAAAGGCGATGTCATTATTTTTATTATTATCATGAAACGAGCGGCCGCTTGCCGCGGTTGGTCCGTGCATCGGAGACCATCTTTACATATCAAGACCTCGGAAAGCTCATTAACGCGTTCGTCCTGGCTGTCATTCGTGTGCGCGGGGTACGATTCTGTTTAACCAGAGACTAAACCAATCCAGTTTAAGCAAACCTCCAAATAAGAAAACGGAAAACGGCAATATTCTCACAAACATAGGTTTCACAAGTCAACGTGATACTTAGATAATGTCAGCGCTGTACTACCAGCGCTTTGGTCGCTTAAGATTGGGACTACATGAATGCAGGACTCAGGACGAGCGTCTGAGCTGATTTACTGTTTTCCCTTTTAGTTAATAGTGGACCAACACTCTCCACTAGCAAAATATGCTTTTATTTATTTATTTATTTGAACTTTTCGCACACAAAAAGGTACAAAGGCCGACTTAATGCCTTAGGCATTCTCTACCAGTCAACCAAGGGCGGTGAAGAGATTAGATGGCAGGTGCTTTGGTTGAACCGAACAATGATAAAAAAAAAAAAAAAACTATTAAAATTGTTGATTGTTTGTTATTGTTTTTGTTGTTGCGCGCTAGCTCAATCTGTTAGTAGGGACGAGCGGTCCTAGCCTTAAGGATTACTTATTTATTCATAGAGAATCAAATACAGAGAAGCAAAAGTTCAATTTTATTAAGAGGTCTTAAGGTATACTACAAATCATCATCATCTTCCCACCCTTGTCCCATGTTGCTATGCGCAACACGTTTTTTTCATCGATTTATTTATTTATCTTCTCGCCTGCCTTAGGCATTCTCTACCAGTCAACCAAGGGTCGTGAAGAGATAAGATGGCTGCCTCGCTGTTTGACAGGAGATAATAAAAATTACAAAATATTAGAAATATAACATAAATATAAATAAAATAGGTCCCTGCACAAATACATAAATAGGTTAGAAACTTACATTATTTATAATGATAAATGATAAATGATAAATGATTTATTTTCTGTAAGTAGGTTTGTACAAACACTTTTACATGTCAATCATATTTTTTTAAACTAGATGAGGTCGGCGTTTCCTATCTGACTACTCTGAGAAGAAAGGCCGAAACAAACTCAGAGGTCACAGTCTCTTTTAAAGTCCAGACATAATCTTGGTCAGATCATGTGAAGACCATGTAGATTGGTGTCTGAAATGGTCTTTTGAGTAAAGAACCACACAGATTGAGCGGACCTGTCCAGTCAGTGCACGCATTTGTCAAAAATCGTGCAGCTCAACTCAGAACTTGAGGAGCCTTACGATTCGACGAACAATACCAATGAAAGGACATTTGGGTAGGCCGCATAAATTACTCAAACTGCCAGATCATGATTAAAACTAACTAAGAAGGAAAACAGAAAAAAGAAATGACCCACATAGTCTTCACACTCACAATAATAATAATAATAAAAAATAAGATACTTTACAAAGTAAATATCCATGTCATTGTTTATATAAAATTCATCAATGTCAATGTGTATATAAAAATCCGGACATAATCTTTGATCTTTGAGGACTATGTAGATTTGTGTCTGAAGTGGTCTTTTGAGGAAAGAACCACACAGTAAATGTTCATGTCATTCTGTATATAAATAGATATTTAGAAAAAGAAAAAACAAAAGTGTAAGTCAGCAAAAAATAAAAAATAAACAACATTCACTGTCTAGACCTATTGGAGCAGCTCAATCCCAAGCTTTTTTGTCCTCAATATAGTCTTTTACAGTATAATAGGCTTTCTGGCATAGTTTTAACTTTATAAAAGATTTGAATTTATTAATGCTTAGTTCTTGAATGTGGCTAGGAAGTTTATTATAAAAACGTATACATTGGCATCTAAACGAGCCACCTATTTTCTTGAGCCTTGTTGTAGGAACAACAAATTTGTGTTTGTTCCTAGTATTTATGTTATGGATATCACTGTATTTTTTAAACAGATTAATATTTTTATGTGCATACAAAAGATTATCATAAATGTACTGAGAAGGCACAGTCATTATATTAATCTCTTTAAACTTGTCTCTGAGGGAGTGTCTAGGACTTAATTTATAAATAGAACGAATTGCCCTTTTTTGTAAAATAAAAATTGTCTGAATATCGGCGGCATTTCCCCACAGCAGAATACCGTATGACATCACACTATGAAAATAACTAAAGTAAACTAAACGGGCTGTCTCTAAATCAGTTAAATCACGAATTTTCCTAACGGCGTATGCTGCAGAGCTAAGCTTTCTTGACAATTTATCTATATGGGGGCCCCATTGAAGCTTGGCATCTAAAGTTATGCCTAAGAATACTGTGGAATTTTCGGGTTTTAACTCTTCACCCTTTATGAGAACACTAGTTTCTACTTGTCTAACATTTGGTATCGTAAACTTAATACATTTCGTTTTTTTTTCGTTAAGAAGTAGATTATTAACATTAAACCAGTTAACTACTTTTGCGAGGGCACTATTTATATTGTCAGTAACCAGCTGCTGACGTTTGAGTTTAAATAAAAGTGAAGTGTCATCTGCAAACAACACTATATCATGTTCATCCTTTATGAGGTAAGGCAAGTCATTGATATAAATAATAAATAAAAATGGTCCAAGTATTGAGCCCTGTGGGACCCCCATTCTTACTACAGATCCGGGTGACCTTTTCCCGTTAACATCAACTCTCTGAATCCTATCACTTAAGTAAGAAGTGAGAAGATCCAGAGAGGCGTTCCGGATTCCGTAGTGGTGAAGTTTCCTGATTAAGGTTTCATGAAGAACACAATCGAATGCCTTTGACAAATCACAAAAAATGCCCAAAGCATCGCATTTGTCCTCCCATGCATTATAAATATGTCCTAAAAGTTCAACTCCGGCATCGGTAGTTGAACGACCCCTTGTAAAACCGAACTGTTTATTATTCAGTAATTTATTGTTATTGAAAAATCTTTGCAATTGATTTAAAATAAGTTTTTCATAAATTTTACTATGTATATATATTATTTATTTTTATATTACATTATGTACTATAATATATATTTACATTCGTTTCACATCTGTCAACTATAGGTAATTCCCACCCTTTTCTTTCATATCATTCCTCTCACAATCCATCCATAATTTTTTTGGTCTTCTACCTCTCCATCAGTCCATCCATATTTATATTAAATCATCCCACGGGAACGTGCTATTGGGACAAAAATCAGCCTGTGTCCTTCCTCAAGATGCCATCTGTCTCATTGCCAAATTTTATCGAAATCTGTTTAGTGGTTTAGGAGTGAAAGATAGGTAAAGTATTACGATACAGACAGAGTTACTTTCGAAACTATAATATTAATGTGAATTATTTTAGTCACGTGGTATAAAAATAAATAATAAAAAAAATATATTGTTCATTTTATTTTCTTTTCGTGTTTCAAAGAATTAAAACCAGACTACCACGTACTTAACATTTTCTGAGTAATACCTTTCAGTTTCATGACAGTTCATGAATATAAATAAGACGTCGCATACTGAAGTATGTCGCGAGATTTTTACAACATAACGTGGAAAGGAATCTCGCCTCAAAGTGCTGAATAAATTACTATTGTCGCGGTAAATGTTGAATGAGATCATTTTCATTCAAGATTCGTTTATGTTTATTATTTTACATCAGCCTTGACACGAGTCAGGACATTATACAACGTGTAACGTTAAATGCGCAAAACCTCAGACACCCCAACTGATTTTTAATTCAATTGACCTATTTCAGAAAGAAAATAATGTCATTAAAAAAATTGTAAAGGTTTTATGTGCTGTTTTAGTTTTACTGGCCATTCTGATCGTTTCTTGCGTCTGCGACGACGCTTTATCGAGGGAGGAGTCGTCACCGGGCCGCTGCGCCGCGCTGTCATTGGCTTGCTTGACCTATTAATAAATAGACACGGCAACGTTTTTAATGAAGATTTTTTGAAAAATGTGACCTATATTAAAAAGTGGTTCAATTAATTCTGCTCGTTATTCTGATCAAACTATTTTCAGGTTTTGCGCATTTAACGTTACACGTTGTATAATGTGATCAGCGACTAAAGTTCCCACTGCTGCCACTTAGGACTGTTCTATGTGAGAGTGCGTTAAGGACCATAAAGGCTCCTCGTAGACAGGCGGGACGCGACTGTAGTACAACAATTTTTATGAAAACTTCAAGGAAATAGTTCTACCAGAATCGCGTCGCACCGCCGCATCGTGTATGTCTGCGGGAGCCTTAATTTGCCAAACACCTCGCGCAAGTTTGTAGTTAGGACTTTTCATCACTAATCAACTCGCCTTTTTTTTGGGTGGGAAATTATCAAATAACATCTACTGCTATGGGCGGAGCCGGAGGGTGTGTCAGACTTTTACTGACTAAAACCCACCCGGGTTCCTACCAATTAATTCCTACCAATCAATCCGCCTTGGGTCAACTTCCAGTCTAACCGCCTGCAGCTGTATACCAGGACTTCATTACCACGCCTGGTATATTGATTTGTGATAAGAGCACTAAGGCCGATACTACTACCTACTTTCACGATGTAATCTCTGAATTATTTTTGCAAAAAGAAAATATTAAGAAATAAGCAGTACCTTTGTACTCAAATTATTACTATGTCATATCCATATGTTTTTTACTGTGTGTACATAAATAATAAAATAAATAAATAAATATTCCGAAACCTAAACACAAGCTTAAAGCATTTTATTTTAATTAAATGGAGAAAAAAGCATTTATCTTGCTTCATTTACTTTTGAATTGTCAAACAGAATGTGGAACCGGTTAGTCAGAAATATGAAGCAAGTTGCCCATTCCAAAGCGTGGTAGGAACCAATGGAAAAGAACGGGCAAAAAACACCATGGACATCCTTTTAAATTATATTGTTACCATAATTTAGTTACACCAATAATGTACAAACAATATAGTAATACGGATGAGGCATCATCTACTTAGCGGCAGAGCTCGGAGGCCCCTGCTAAAGGCGGCATTGTCAACTTTTTCCATACAAAATATGTCATCGTTTACTCGCACTGCGACACAAATGATGTATGAAAACGGCTTTGAAGACGGAGAACACTTTCGGTGCCGCGAATTTTATTATGGCTGCATATGCTTGTTCAAAAACCCTCTGGGCTCCCCTCCGTCTTTAAATGCTGTCGAAAATTCCGTACTCTGTTTTCATGACTAAGTTATATTTCACTCAAGAAAATGTAGCCTAACGTCTGTCAAAATAAAAAAAAGCAATGTGGCCTACTGCAAGAACCCAAACATATGTCTTCTCCGTAATTCGAAACGCCGATGCAAAAAACCTAAGGGTTTGCAAATCAGCTTAGCAGGGATCCGACAATGGTGCCCCGTCATTACGAGGGCCGCTATAAACTTAGTTTTCTACTGCGACCGGACCGCCGTACATTCATTTGGTAAACAGAGTGCTAAGTTTAAACTCAATTATTTACGAGTGACGGATCCCGAGAATTACAAACTAAAGTTTTATTGCAACGGTTTGATTTTTTGTTGGATTCTGATTCAATTTAATCAGCATAATCCCTGTCTCCTAAGATACAGGACTACCTAGTTTAGGAGACAGGGTTACGTGACCTATGTAGATTTATTTAGATATACCATGACATCTTGTACATTATACTCTTGTGTATCATGAATCTTGTGTGTATCATAATAAAGATTATTATTATTATAATGTGGTGCCTTACCTATTGCGCCAGCTATTGTTGTTGACTGCTCTACTAGTTTATATGGGTGATTGGCTTATGAATAAGATATCTGTCTGAATACCGAGGCAATCGAGGAAAACAGACCAGTGGTTCAACTTAAAACAATAAGAGAATCAGAAATAGGGACGACAATGCTATAACACAATTTCCTTTCAGGTGATGCTTATGATGTGTCTGTAGAATTGTTTACTTTTAAATTAAAATTCAAAATTGAACTTAGTTCTCATCATAAATAGCACCCATTTTCCTAATACGGGTAGTATTAGGTAAATAGCTGCTGTTTTCTATGGCCTCCTAAAACCGACAACATTTATAATAGCTTTATTGTAACTTTGTAGACCGGTAGACGCTGGTGACCATTCTGTTAACTAATTCCCTTAGTCGCCTGTACGGTGAAGAGGGGATGTGTCCCCTTCGCCATACAGGCGCCCCGTATGGCGTATTAATTAAATTTGTGAAGATAGAGTTGGCCAAGGTATATGATAGTATACAGGGTGGAATTTTCGAAGCGTACCTGGTAAATATTACTTTATTTTTAAAAAGAAACAAAACCGCATTTAAAGATTTTTGAAAATACGCCTGCCACACCCGGGAATCGAACCAACTAAAATTTGATAAAAATATCATCCTGTAGTTTTATGCCACCAATCGATAGGGTCAATCGTAAGGATCAAATGTCCCTCGCAAACATTAAAGGAGAATCATAAAATCTAAACTTAGAAATTCAATGGGACAAGATGAAGCACTTTGACGTAAGATCTCTGACGTAATTTGTTAAGAACTAAGAAAATTGCATTTATTAAAGAAATTTGACAGATTGCAGTAGCTTGATGTGCTGGCGTCTGTACAATTTATCTAGAAACAAGTTATTTGATTATTTCTCTGAATTTGCCGGCACTGTTTCCTCATGCGTTTTAAAATAACCTGTTGTTATCAGCGAAGGGGTAACTTTACATGCTGTCTCATAACAATTCAATACAACAAGAACAACAACAACAACAAACAACAAACAACAACAACAACAAACAACAACAACACACACAACAGTTCAGTGTTGTCAGTTCTGTGTTGTAGTGTGTGTTCAGTGTTGTCAGAACAATAAGTTTATAGCAGCACCATAAACCTAGCTCGACAGCAACCCATCATTAAAATGAAATAACTTTTAAAAACGCAGTCTATAAACTTGTATTCTTTGAGGATAAAAGAGTCAAGTTTAATTTTAAACGGAAATAATGTCGTAATGTAACAGAAAATAGTTTTCTTTCATAGTTCAACCACGCGCTGTTAAGTCTGGGTTCATACATTTTATTTGTTCTACTTTCTTATTATTTTGGTTTTTATTGTTTTTGCTATAATTCTAATATAAGACAATTGAAAGTTCAAAAACATTATCCACAATTATTTTTCCTTTGTACTTGGTATCTGATGAGGAAATTAAAAAGTGATGACTGAAAAATGCTCCACCTTTTAAATTATCTATACGTAGGTATCCTTAATATTATAAAGAGTGAGTTTAATATGTAGGGGGTAATCTTCGGAATCACGGATACGATTCCGAAAATTCTTTTACTAATGGGAAGCGACAGTATTGCCGAGTGTCATAGGATATTTTCATTTATGTTAAAACAAGAAATTTCAGACTGAGTAGCGGGCAGAAGCTAAAACATTTATTATATACATACCAATAAGTCTCAGGGCAGAAGCTAATACATTTATTATATAAGTCTCACAGCCTTGACACAGCAGTTTATCCTGAGAAGGCAGGACTTACAAATATATCTTACGAGCGGGGATCGAACGTACGACGATAAAGTCGAAATAAGCCGGTATCATAAACTGTCATTGGTGTTGATAAAATACACAAAATACGTTTATTTGCGGTAACATATGACTCAAAGAAAAAACACAAATACAAAAAAATAAAAAGTTGGGGGCGTCACATCGACGCAAAACGGCTCAGCATTATGCTGTGACATTATGTGAGACAGAGCGACCGCCGACGTTGACGTGATGACATCAACCGGTGCAGCATGAGGTAAGTACAAAATAAGAAATAAAAAATAAATTAAATGCACAAAACAAGTTCTAAATATATATATACAGTCGTTTCTGGAGGCCTGATTAAGCTAGAATCTTTGAAATTTTATTTCCTTTTGATAAGAGAAATACGCGAAATCACGACATACGACGCACAAACACCACGATTCTACGTAACAAGCGAACTCTGTTACAAAATGTCCTACAAAATCCTTCAAAAGAACGTAAAATTCTTAGTCTGAGGGCATCGTGGAATTAACCAAGTGTAAGTGGGTTCTTTCCGTAGACACGTGTCGTAATGAGATCTGTCGGCTACAATTTCGTTCCGGCTTGTTTCATGACCTGAGTTTTATTGTTCTGTGGCTCAACTGTAGTTGATGTGCAGTTTGTATTTTTGTACCACTGGTTAAAATGTTCAGGTACTTTTCAAAGTTACATGTTTTATTATACCTTTTAGTTGCAATTGTTTTATGAAATAACTTAAATGCAGATTTACATCGGCGCCGGACAGAAGATAAATATTAGTTTAGTCCTGTCAAATTAAGATAACTCATAGACAAGATTAGACGTGATTAAAAAATTGGCTACTAAAAATATGTCAATTTACGTCACGCGCTGACTAATTTGACAGGAATAAACTAATATTTATCTTCTGTCCTTTTCCTATTGAAATAGAAAGAAAAAGATGCACTGAACTTAAATTTAGTTTAGTTTGTAAACAAGGGAATCGGCGCCAATGTAAATTTGCATTTAAGTTATATAATTATATAACTTAAATGCAGATTTACTTGTATATAATTATAGTAACAGGTTCTAACCGAATAAACCTGTACCTGTTGTATCTTAAGTGCAAATTTTTATTTATCTCATTATATTTATTTATCTTATTTTTTATTTACTACTTATTAATATTATTGTTGTATAGTCGATTCAATTAAGTTAAGGAAAACGCGTCACCCCTATTGAAGTGTAGTCATGTATCTCTTTCCCTATTTCTGGAAAAACGAATCTGAAAAAATAAATCTTTCTTTTTAATGTCAGCCTGTGACTGTTTCACTGCAAACTATTAACTGCATGGTTACTACCTATTCTTATACATACAGATAATAAACTTGCATAGATCACCACGGTTTCCCACAGCGTCTTGGCAGTTTCAGACCATTAAGTCCAGCCGTGCGATTCTGTAACCATCTCACCGTGAGAGCTTGGGTGAAGTGAGCGTGGAGTGAGCTGTCATTCGCTAGGGATTAACACTATTAAGTGCTCACTTCACTTATGATTTCACGGTGATATCTTTACAGAATCGACCGGCAGGTTTCCATTCTACGTTTTCTTTTAAGTACCAATTGTTTATGCTTAATAGATTGAGTACGTAATAAACTATGATCTAACTTCATCTTTATGTACAAACACGTGATTGTTGTTTATGGTAAAATAAACTTCCTGCCCACCTTTGTTTGTATTTACATAATTTTAACACGGATCAACACTCACGTAACTTTTTGGGTGAGTTTTGATCCCTTTCGTATTATCCTTAATAAGTATCGTGTATGTTGATTCAGTTGAAATACTAAGGGTTTTGATACCCACTGATTCTGAAGTTGTTGTAAAAGTATCGTGGGGATAGTTTTAGAAAAGGGTGGTGGTTTCCCATGGCGTTTCTTGCCGTTATTCTTCATATGTATCTACTACGGTTTGGAATACAGGCACACATCTGCCCAATTCTTCGAGGAAACAAGGCGTTATGTTATGTGTTAAAATATATCGTCACTCGTGTAAACTTTCCCGAAACCCGAAGATAGATGATGATGGATGACTGTTTGCTATACAGTCTGGTATCCCATCGACGCGCTAAATGAAACCATGAATTCAGCATTTATTATTCTAGATGTCCTAGCTGAGACATTATTCGTCGGTCATCAAAAAAATCTGTTATTTCATAGAAAGGTGCAATACCTACGTGGTCAAAATGTATCAAACAGCAATTTTTTTTCGGGGGTTGTTTTCAGAACTCATGATAACCGGTTGCGCGTCAATATACTTGCCACTCTTTGTACCTTGATTAAATAAATCACTCTGATGGATTTACGTAGGTGAGGAGTAACACATCGACAGGCGGCCATTTTGATTAAGACGGTTAACCGCGTTATAAGATACGGTCTATTCGAAGATCGGTCAGGTCCCTATGACCCTCGTCAACGGAATTGAATGTCCTAAATTCAATACCGAACTGAAAAGGACATCGGCATGACTGTGGAAGGAAAATTTTGATACTGAATACGAGTGTTTTGTGTTCTATATACAGGGTGTCCGGTAATTAATGGATAACCTTGAAATGGCTTGTAGCAGAACTTATGGCTGTTCAGAAAAAAAAAAAAAACAACTATATCCTAAGATATGTTTTTTTTAAAAGGACTACAAATTTTTACATTTTTTTACATTATTGTACGCTACAACCACAATTGAATGAATTCCATCGGTTTTTGTTGTTCTATTGTTATACGCTAACTATTCCGATAGATAGGCAGTAAATAGATTGACTAGCTATAGCAATTTAAAAAAAAAACTTTGATTAATTTTTCAGTGAACAATTAATTTAAAACATACTACTTAGGATATATTTGGTTTTGCATTTTTTTCTGAACGGCCATTAGTTCTGCTATAAGCCATTTCAAGGTTATCCATTAATTACCGGACACCTTGTATACACAAAAGTGACGTAATTGCCACGTTTGTCTTGTGGTTGGAAGCGCGACTGCTAAGCATGGGGTTCGATTCCCGGGTCGGACAAAGTGTTATTGGGTTTTTCCATCAGGAATTTCTTATTAGCAGCCCGGAGTTTGGAAGTCGGCGGTGTGATACCCCCGTGCCTCGGAAAGCACGTAAAGCCGTTGGTCCTGCGCCTGATCTTTCTCCGGTCGTGTTGGATTGCCGTCCCATCAGACAATAAGAGTGAGGGAAGAGAGAGTGCACCTGTGTCTGCGCACACGCATGTGCTGTATAATATCTCCTGCGCCGAAGGCTAGTCTCCTTTGAGATTGGCAATCTGACTTCCACAACCCAGTTACTGGGTAATACGATACCCCTTGGTAAGACTGGTTGTCAGACTTTCGGGCTTCTGTAAAGACTGTCAAAGATCCACAAATGACAACCGGGACACTTTCACTTCCACTTTCCGAGGCACGGAGAGTTCTCGGTATGTAAAGATGGTCACCAATCCACGGACCGACCGCGGCAAGCGTAGCTTAACCTGATCGATCGTCCCGTGCGGCTGTTATTATTTAGGCTGATTCTGACTATGCTATTAATAATTTTAAGCTATTCTTTGTTTCACAAGTTTAATAAACGCATTTTCTTTCCATCTTGATAAAAACTGATTCGCGCCACTAGAATTTATGCCTTGTTTCAAACTAAGAACAGAGCGATTCAAAAAAAAAAACTAAACGCATTCATTTGTTTCTTGGTCAATTCGAGGTTAAAGAATTTGGTGATACGTTTTTTTATTTCTGCTCAGAGTGGTGCAATATTAGAATAGAATAGAATACTAAACAGGATTGCAGGAACATCGACGTGCAAACTGTAACCATAAATTAAGCCCATTATTCTAGACGTAGCGTAGAGATTTTTGTACGGTTAACAAAAAAGAAACTGCTATTTCATGGAAAAGTGCAATACCTTCGTGGTCAAAATGTATGTAACAGTATTTGTTTTTTTTTTATAACTGACGAAATATTAAAACCAAGGGGTTTCAGAATCATGTACTGAATCCAAGGTAACAGGTTGCGCGTCCCGGACACTGTATTGATCTCCATAAATGATACATTAGTATATGATTATTATAGGTTAGTCTGGGTAAACAAGATGTCAGATTTAAGCCCTGAAATTGAAAATAAAACAGCTCCCTTGAAAGTTGTTTAGGGGTCAAACAACACGCGTTTTGCCCGCAATATTTTTAATATTCATAAGAGGCAAATTAATTGGAAACGTGAATATAAGATGTCCTGTTTTCGTCATTTGGGAATCTAATCATACCATATCAAAAGCAATCTGTACAAGGTAAAGTCGGCACAGATATTATATTTAATTATATAATGTACAACTCCTTCTTATATACTTGTCGGATCCTGTACATAGAATCATGATTATACATAGAAATGTAATGAATAGGGGAAGTGGCAAGGGGGCGTGCCTGTGTCCACGCATCATGAACAAAATGAGCATGTTCAAGGTAAATGACCGTCTCCGCGAACTAGTGCGCTTTTGACCGTGATCGTGATAAGGTATAACAGTTCCATTTATTAATTTTTGCTTGAGTACGTATAGTTTTTTATTGTATTTCTTGGTATATTGGCGTTGCTAGCTGACATATGGCAAATAATTTAATTTAGCGTTCTGTGTCTTGTAATGTTAATTGCTTTGCATACCTTGTATTGTATTCAGTCAAGTATATTTTCTAACTGAACAGACAGCTGTGCTGCTGGGGAGTTTGTTGCGCCACTTCTTCTTCCCAGCGAAAGCACTAGGAAGTGGTGAAGGGCGGGCGTTTTGGGGGACTGTCTTTTGTAATTTTGACGTTCGAAAAGTGCTGATTCTCAGCCTAGTTTGAATAAATGACTTTTGATTTTGATTTTGAATGCCGTGTGGTTCAGTGGTGTCTTGTAAAAACCGAAGCCAAAACCAAATCTTTGTAAATCATGGAATCACTTACCATATAAATACAACGTGCAACGTTATTTGTGCAAATCCTGAAAATAGTTTGATCAGAATAACGAGCAGAATTAATTGAACCACTTTTTAATATAGGTCACATTTTTCAAAAAATCTTCATTAAAAACGTTGCCGTGTCTATTTATTAAGGTACAGTCGCCAAATTTCGTCCCCGAACCTAATTTCGTCCCCATCGGTTTCTTTTTTTATGAATAACGCCATGTAGTGATTTTGCTTCGAATCTACAGTTAGTTGAGTCAGTCGGCCATTGCAAAAATTTGGCTTTAAAATGTCGCTTCTGTCTTAAGATATTTAAAAAAAGAAAAAACTGTTCAAGGTGAGTTTTTGATTGAATTACTATCGGTATTGTTTAAATATTGATGTGTCTGACTTATTGAAACGAAATTTTTGACAAAATTTGTTGAGATCGCTTAGATTTAAATGGATTGAAATTTCATTAAGATATGACATGTGTTTTTTGTTGAATGAAGGTTACCAACACAATTGTCAAATTCTTAATATCGTCCCCCTACGTGAGCCTAATATCGTCCCCGGGACGATATTTAGATCACTTTGTCATTTGTGACTTGTGAATTTTCTATAACTGTTGTAAATGTATTTATTTTATTTTTAGATGTCAAAGAGAAAATTGGAAATGACAAATCACCCACGGCGAGTGGTTACTCACCGGGTGGTTCCACTCAATGAAAACATTTTCTTTGACTCACCAAATGCTCCTCTTGCAACTGATGCAAACAGCACAAAATTTTCAATGATGTGTCATTGCAATTGGATTCCACAAGTTCAAGACCAAAAAAACCAACTGCATTACCAGGGTCAAGCAACTTTTCATTCCCATTTATAGTTCTAGCTGACATACAGCCTATTCCAATTGTTGAGCCACCTTCAACGTCAACTAGGCGAGGCAAAGCCATGGTTGTCACAGCTTCACCGCATAAACAAGAACTAATAGACATAGAACAGAAGAACAGAAAAGAAAGGAAAAGGATGAAAGACAGCAGAAAGTAGGAAAAAAAAAGAGCTAGAAATGTAAAGAAAAATACAACAGGAAGCAACAAAAAGAAAATCAAAAAGCGGCTGAAGACAAGTCTGATTAAAATTACTTAAACCATACTCATACCAATGATTAATAAAAGTCTGATTCTGATTAGATCTTATAATTATGATTACTAATAATTATGGTTAAAAATACAATTTAAGTTTACGTACTGATTATTGTGGTCTTAATATCGTCCCCGGGACGCAATTAGGTGCCCAAAAATATATTTGCAGAATTTCTACTTTTTTGGGTTGAGCTATTTTTGTAGAAGTAGTAATAAAATTAACGGGTTTTTGATTATATAAAAAATAAAGGACTGTTCTACCTAAACATTGACGATTTATTTATTACTTTACTCGTGATATTTTTTCAAAAATTTTATTTTTTTCAAAAAGGGGACGTTATTTAGCGACTGTACCTTAATAGGTCAAGCAACCCAATGTCAGCGTGGCGCAGCGGGCCAGTGACGACTCCTCCCTCGATAAAGCGCCGTCGCAGACGCAAGAAACGATCAGAATGGGCAATAAAACTAAAACAGCACATAAAACCTTGTCAATACATCTATGAAAACATCATGTACGTAAGGAAAAATCTAAATCATTTCACTAAAAGAGGTGACAGACACACCTATAGGACCAGAAATAGGGACCAATTAGTTCAACCAGGCTTCAGACTGGCTAAAGTAGACTCATCCTTCATGGGGTACTGTTTAAAATGCTACAATAAAATACCTCCCCACATACTCCAACTCAACGAAACTAAATTCAAATCTTATATAAAACGCACACTATGCAGCCAAGCATATTATAAGTTGGGGGATTACATCGCTGACAAAAATGCTTGGTTCACCGCTGGTCCTGCTCCACAAGGGCGCATAAACTAATTAATTAGCATTCGAAAATATAGTTGTGAGCTGCTGAAGATTGAAAAAACTATCTTTGTATTGTATAAATTCAATCTCTTAATATTGTATAATTGCATAACACACGTGTGAGCACTATGCAACTAAACTATCAAGCTACCATTTACTGGGTACGTCTTTCATTGACTTGAATGTGCCCTGGCGGCTGAGGGTATGTCATGCTCACTCAAATGTCTCGCTGGTGGTGGCGTGTGTGTTGGATCATTGAGTTCCCTTCAAAATGGTTGAGCTAAATGGTGCTGATCCATACGTCATGTTCGTGAACGGGCGCCGCCAGTAGGGACTGGTCATCTCTTAGCTGCCAAGGCTTATTTTAATTTTAATCTAAGTATTTTCATTTCTGAATTGTTATTTTTTTGTTTTTATCTTTTTTAGTACGGACGCTTTTAACGTGCACGTCTTTCTACATCGTTCTCACATGTATTATTTCAACTTAAATGATGTAACCAAAATTTTGTAACGATTTTTATGATTTAAAAGAGTGTCCGTGGAGTTTCTTGCCCGTTCTTCTCCACAGGTACCTACTACGCTTTGGAATGGGCAACTAGCTTCATCTTTCTGACTGACTGACCCCTTGACAATTCAAAAGTGCCTGTAATTGGTTTACTTGAAATAAATGCTTTGAGTTTGAGTTTGAGTTTGAGTTTGAGTTTACAATTTTTTAAATGACTTATTTTCTCTGTAAAATAGGTCAATTGAATTAAAAATCAGTTGGGGTGTCTGAGGTTTTGCGCATTTAACGTTACACGTTGTATAAGTATGTTACTATATTTGTCTTTAAAATCATGAAAAACAACAAATTGTAAAATAGTTCTTGCTTTTAATATTGTTAATTTGTTGTCAAATATCGCACTGAATACATTGCTCCTTAACCACTATTTAAGTATGTCGCTAAGTGACTAAACAAGCACTGTAAAAATCACAAAGCGATTCTTTATTTATGTGGTGCATCGCGTGCACAGAACAGATAAAAGAGGTTAGAAAGGAAATAGTTCCTGATTTGTATTAGAACGCGTGTCGCCGCTTGCCTCCCACTCTTAAATTCCACTACAAGGAAGAGACCCATACGTACGCGCACTACGCACACATATAAACTATTGGTTGTCACACTAACGCAAACACTGCGCTTGACGTATACTCACACACGCGCAAAAGCAATTTATTTCTCATACTAGCAGTGCCCCGCGGTTTCACCCGCGTTAATTTGAGGAAAAACCTACTAAAATATATTTCATTACTTATGATTATTACTTAGTACATTAATACTTACTGTAAGAAGCTATTTTGGGAACATCACGCTATGATCAGTAAGAGTAGAATTAAGTATAGTGAACCTGGCAGGGCTACCGGCGGCCGTGCGGATTTATTTTAAAACTAGAAAGAAAGAAATAAAGAGAAAACGTTTATTCTGCACGAACAAAACGCACGTTACAAATAAAAAACAAAATAATAATGAAAAATAAAAAAATAAAAAGACATAAAATATACAACGTAGCCAAAAGCCTAAACTATGATATCTCCTAAGATATTCATTGAATCAAATAATGTCAAGGGCAATTTTGTTCAAAATGAAATACTTGTGATAAATCACGTATTTATTTGGATAAGAATTAATATCATGTTTATGAAAACAATTTCGCTGATAATGCTTTATTTAAGAACAAAGATTACCATAAAATAAATTTCACGTTTATACCATCGTTTAGAATTATACCATCTTTTAAAACTAGGTGATGTACAGACGCCAGCACATCAAGCTACTACAATCTGTCAAATTTCTTTAATAAATTTTCAACTTTATGGCTGAAGCGTAAGGTTCAAAGTTGATTGTGAAAATTTGACAGTTTCGGTTAGCTTGATGTGCTGGCGTCTGTACATATACTCGTATTTATTTTATTTCTTATTTTGATTGTTGTTTTTTATTTATATCTAATCGTGTGCTGAACTAGTTGTCGTCATCACATCAACGCCGACTGTCACTGAACACCATCGATGGGGCTCTGTCTGATATAGGGTCTTATAATAATGCTGAGCGTCCGTCGATGTGACACGTTTTCCCCAAACTTTTTTTTTTGTTTTTTTTCGTTCTTTTTATGCGTCATGTTTACCGCAAATAAACGTATTTTCTTTCTTTGTTTTTTCTTTTTTATACATTTCGTGGCATCATCCATCATACCTAGTGGTACAAATTCAAAATTTACTTAGCAAGTTTTGAACGTCAAAGGTTATTAAATGGCAGTCCCAAATACTCTCTTACAGTCACTTCCCTGTGTTTAAGCTGGGAATAAGAAGCAACAAAATTAATGCCCCAACCAGCTAGGGTGACGATCATTTAGGAGGCCCAAGTCTAAAAGAAATCATATGCAGGTTGATCCTTACGTCAAGCGTCAAAACGTAAAATACGAAGTACTGACCTGAAACCCCTCAGCTTCGGACAGCAAGAAGTAGAAGCATCCAAACCAGTGCGCTAGGATGAGCAAAATGTGGATGAGATTGATGACGCGCCAGAAGTTGGGGTACACCGTCCTGGACTCTACGATGTAGTAGAAGTCGACTGCTCTGTAAACCTGGAAGAAAAGTTTTTATTAGTTTTCGTCATATAACAATTTCTAGATTGTCTGGTCTGCGGGGTGATTGCCCGTGTAAAAATGATTTTCGGCGTGTTTTTGGAGTGTCTTGGCGTATTTTCGGCCTGTTTTCGGCGTGTCGGCGTGTTTTCGGGGGTTTGTTCACTACCTCGGCCTGTTTTCGGCGTATTTTCGGCCCGTATTTTTTACCAGGGTGCGTAACACACTATCAGTATCAGTGGCTTTCATTTTGACAGTTCAACAACATTCATTGTGTTATTTACGTTGTTGAGCAGGTAAATTTTTCGAACATATGAAGCAATGTATTAGCGATATCCATCAAAATCATTCAGATTGTGTTTGATAGTCTGTTACGATTTATGTTGAAATATTCAATAAAAACACATTTAGTGAAAATGGATCGAGTATTGGTACATATTGGATTTAAATAAAAACCAACCCTACACAGGAAGGGTTGGGGGTTTGTGTTTTCAAATTGGCATATAAGTAATCTCTTAATATAATAGAAAGTTGATTACCTAGTAAATTTGCATTTTTCTGAATTTATGGTACTTATTTTTATTGGCTATTAGTTTGTATTTCGAGCAGGGCGTTATGGCAACGCAAATGTTTTAACTCATTATTCAGTCAGTTTCAAAAGATAAAGAGAAGAGAGGGGCTTGTGGCTAAGTAATAACAGCCGCACGGGTCTGGTCTGTCACAGTCTGGTCCGTATATACCAAAACTCTTCCGTGTCTTGGAAAGCACGTCAAGCCGTTGGTCCCGGCTGTCATTTGTGGACCTTTGACAGTCTTCACATGTCGTCAGAAGCCCGAAAGTCTGACAACCAGTCTTACCAATGGGTTTCGTATTACCCAGTAACTGGATTATGGAGGTCAGATAGGCAGTCGCTCCACGTAAAATACTGGCATTCAGCTGCATCCGGTTAGACTGGAAGCCGACCCCAACATAGTTGGGAAAAGTCTAGGTTGATGAGTCAGTTTCAAAAGATACGCATTAAAGCAAAATGTATTTATTTATTTACACAAACACACTATCTTTACAGGATGACCCCAATACAATAGTGGTTCTCAAACACACAAAAAAAATAATAATTAAAACTAAATAAAACCTGTTCCCTTTATTCATAAACGTTGCTCAAATTTAGG
Organism: Eremobia ochroleuca; assembly: GCA_949629135.1. Classification (NCBI taxonomy): domain Eukaryota; kingdom Metazoa; phylum Arthropoda; class Insecta; order Lepidoptera; family Noctuidae; genus Eremobia; species Eremobia ochroleuca. The sequence continues at coordinate 4,392,348 of OX451404.1, read as the reverse complement.
TTACTCTTTAACAATACATTTTTGTACCATACACGTTTAAACGTCACTTAATTTTATTCCTCGTTTATAAATAAACCCCAAAATAATTAAGCTTATTAACAGGAAGACACCAATGACTTTTTAACCTCACTTCTCTGTCTGTATACACCAGAGGTTCCCAAACTTTTTTTTCTCATAGACCACTTTAAAAATGTTGCTGGTTCCGGTGGACCCCCTGCTGCTACATTTCTTCCATATTCCCAAAACTCGACAAACAATGTGAAGATTAGATCTAACGTAGACCCCCGTCGAGTACCCCGTGGACCCCTGGGGGTCCACCTGGATCACTTTGGGAATCAATGGTATACACAAAGCTTGAAATCTCAAGTACCTACCCAAACACACAATATTTTGGAACTAATATTCTTATTTACATGTAATATTTGCAAGTTAGTGTACAATTTTACATACAAACGGTCTGCTATCGTCAACTACGGGTGAGTCCGTTCTTACTGAAGTTTTGTAAGGCGTATTTAAATAAATAATGTAGCTTGTCCTTTTACAGTTTTATTTACATTTCTAGTTATTCATAAATGAAACAGCCAACCTAACATTCGTAAGTAAACCGTAAAAAACAAAGTGGAAAGCAATGCTTGTTTTTAAGATATTAAAGTCGGACTCGCACACGAAGGGTTTCGAACCACAAAGCAAATAAAGCCGAAAAAAACACTTTTCTTTTATGGAGACCCCCTTTTATTTTTATTATTTGTTGTTATAGCGGCAATAGAAATACACAAAAAACGCCGAAAAAAACACGTTTCTTTTATGGGGACCCTCTTAAATTTTTAACCTTATTATTTTTACTTTTTTTTTGTTATTGCGGCAGAAGAAACACACTATGACAATTTCAACTGACTATTACGGTTCGTGAGAAACAGCCCGCTGACAGAAACCCTAAAAACAGTCGTAGTTTTTTTTTTTGTATAAATTTAAACCCATTTCCACTAACTAAAATACTACAACACACACTATGACAATTTCAACTGACTATCACGGTTTGTGAGATACAGCCCGCTGACAGAGAAACCCTAAAAACAGTCGTAGATTTTTTTTTGTATGCATTTAAACCCATTTTCATTAACTAAAATACTACAGACAATCAATTATATTCGCAATGTACAGACGCCAGCACATCAAGCTACTACAATCTGTCAAATTTCTTTAATAGATTTTCAACTTCATTACTAAAGCATAAGTTTCAAAGTTAATTGGGAAAATTTGACAGTTTCGGGTAGCTTAATGTGCTGGCGTCTGTACATTTGCTGATAATACATTTTGGCAATACATTACTCGTATATAATGAAAAGTCCAGCTTGACGGATTACTCTATTGATATTTTCTCCATGAGTTTCTCTTCAGTCAGAAGTTCCATATTTAAACAGTGCGAACAGTGCACATCTAGTGATGTAGCGCAAATTGGTTTGTTATGTAGTGTTCTAGATTTAGGTCTACTACTTTATTTTTCTCTTTTGTCTCGAATATTCATACATCAATGTCATGCTTGCCTGTTATTTGCATGGATAATTAAATGCCAATTTTAGATATTAATTAATTCGAATAGCAAAAGACACTGCTGTTGGTGTGTTTATTCTAAATTAATAAATAGTAAAAGGGACTGCGTATGATCTGTCAAATCAACCAGTCCAACTCGAAATGGGTATATACCTTTTGTATTATTACTTGTACTATTAATAGAAAGGCGACAACGTGTGCCCCTCGGCTACAGAAGTCCACTAAAGGACGTTATTACCCCGATAATGAGGACATCGTACGACATCTATGAGGCATTTATCACGAATGACACTCCATTATTACTTTCAACGTAGAAGTGAAGCTGCAATGTAAAGAGCTTTCAAAATGAGAGCATTTTTTTCTCTCATAATAATACGTAATTAATAATTTAGTAATTTGATTTACTAAATTACTAAATTATTAATTTTGTTACCATACATTTCCATTTAATTTTTTTAGTAACGATTATACAAGTGCTGTGCACACCTATAAGTGACGAATTCACCACAACGTTGTTTAAATAGAATATATCTAATGTAATGAGTTAGTGAATAAGTCGTTGGTGTGTCAATAAATAAAATAAAAAAAATAAAAAATAAAAATACCTCACTAAGGATCCCACTCAAGACTTAAGGATTACTTAAAACTACTTTAGAGCCATTTGATTGATTGAAACTAGTTTTAAGTAATGATTGAGGGTTGAGTAAGGTTCTGTAATACGGGACTAAGAATGTAATTATACAAATATTCGTAGTATTTTTTTTTTTATTGCAGAATGGCCCCGCTCTTGACCTCGATCACGCCAGATGGAAAGCGATGGATGAGGTCTATGATGGAACGAGAGTGCCCAGAAGATGCCTAAGGCATTGGAACCCCCGCGCATTGACGAAACACAGCAGGCTGCTTGACGCCGGACTCCGGTGGGAAGGAAGTCGCAAACCAGGCGGATGTTAGCCCTAAAACCGCAAAGGAAGAATTGGCCAGTCAAATAATGTGTTGTATGTGACTGTCCGGGATGACCCGAGCGCTCGGGTCTGTTGAGTAACTGACGGAACAAACTGCGCTACACGAGGACGCTTCTTCATGCCTTACAAAATCTTTTGCACATCTAAATTGACACAAAACTATTCGATACATTGTATTTAATTTAATGGCTAAGAGCTCATGCCGTCCAATGTCGTTCTGCATTTACTAGCTGCCATTACTCACACCTAAGCGCTCGTCTTTTTAGTAGGGTATATCAGTTAATTGATATTTACACGTTGACCAAGTTTACACTGAAAACAATGATTACTAAACGGTTGCAGAATTTGTCTTACGACTATACAGAAGGTATTTTAACGATACCTTTCCCAATACTGATACATGTAATTACTGGGTCACTTGAACCTGATTGTTGTATTAATCAATGTTTATGAGGAACTTTGTCTCTTGAGATATAAGTATCCTTTTACTTAGTTCACGAGCCAGCTGTTCAGCGTGCCTCTGCCCACTTTTTGTAAGTTTATGTCTAATCTTATATGTTTTTCTTTGTACGATAAACTTATTATTTATTTATTTTAATAATTAATATACTTTTCATTTTACTTCTAGTCCGATTTGAACTAAATATTTAGTGCAATAATTAAGATAAAAAATTAATCGACTTTTTCGCTGCCTGTTCGTTGCCAGTATTAATTGTTTTTTTGTGTGTGATACCCGTACATTTATAATAAGGAGTCAACGTTAGCAGCAAGGAAACTAATCCCTTCTGTGGACTGTACCTAGTCTATACATTCTATGAGCATGTCCTTGATTGAAAGCTTTTACCGGTAACACGAGCCTTTATATAGGCTCTATTGGCTTTGTTTTCTATTCTATTCTCTTTTTTATCTGTCAATAGACTTAGATGTCGAATTAATTGTACCTACAAGCGATGGGGATTTCATTTTATCGTCGCAGTTATTGGTTTCGGGTCGCCCTATATTACATGGGACTCCTACGTATCTGGCGAGATGTGGGTTTTCGTACACTTCTATCTAACGCTGCGGGGATTACATGCGTGATGCTATAAATTGTATGTGTGGGTTATTTTTTTGGCTGGATTTCTATTTTTTACTGATGTCAAAGTCCAAATACAGCTGTCCATGTAATATGATAAGTTAGACAAGCTTTATAAGATAGTAGAGATTGGTTTAAGAAACATATTTTTAGGGCTGCGTAGTCAACAAGGAACCCTTATAGTTTCGCCATGTCCGTCTGTTCGTCCGCAAGTAGGTATAAATTGGGGGTTCTGGATCACTTGCTCTCGCTTCGCTCGAGCGCGTGATCCAGAACTCCCCAATTTACACCTACTATCATGATATCAGAGCTGACATATTTTCTTCATAATTATAGATCAACTTCGTTGTAATTGCCTCCAGTTCACGGCAGTTCGCTCGAACGGGTCGGTTTATAAACTGATGAGCGAATGTTGCTACCGGTTCGTTGTAATTGCCTCCAGTTCACAGCAGTTCGCTCGAACGGATGATACAGAACTCTTCAATATCTAGTGATGAATGTATTAGGCTTTCCGTTTAATGAGGAGTCAGCTTTTACTGGAAAGTATATAACTTGATGTACTAGTACAGCTGTGTAAAAGTAACTTATAATAGGAGTTATTAAAATACTGTGATTAAAATGTTTGTGCTGGTAATATAATATTATAATTAGCTATCCCCCGCTCACAGAGTTCAAACAAAACATTGAAGAAAACGCATAGCTAGATATTGCATCCAATAAATGTATTCATCAACATTCATATACTTAGGTATATCAAGCAGCGGTCAGCGGATAATGTGAAATGATGTCATCTGCTTGTCACATCGCTCGATGTATTGAGCGCTACAGCGTTCAATATCTATGCAATCGTGCAAGTTAATGACATCGGGGCCATGGGTACGGATAGAAATCCTGAAAAAGGATTGAACTCAAGATGTAGTATTTAACTGTATTATGGAGATAGAGTAATTGATTATATTAAAAAGAATGTAAAAAATCATAAAAACCAAACCGGAACAAATATTCATAAATGTTCTGTGCGGGAATCGAACCCGCAAAAAACACTTTTGATACATTGGATAAGACATCTATTAAATCTACTATTTACATTGTGACGTAGCCAGCTTAGCCAATGCACCAAATGTGTTTTTAAAGATGTGACAAAATATTGCACCACCTTGTTACTAAAGTTAATATTTAATTTATTATGTTTTTGGAACTACAAACATAATGTAACACAACAAGTTTCTAATTCCAGTGCAACCAAAAATTATAGTTAAGACCTTTTTCTTTGCACTTCAATAGTTCCTGTTGTTCTAAAACAGATCTAATTTTTACAGAGTTTAAGTTCATATTGCTTTCAGTAGAAATAACGCGTTTGCCAATATTACGTACACAAGATTGATATAAACATGTTTCGACATGTTGCATGATGTTTAGTATAGATAAAAGAATCTGTTTTGTACAGATCGTAGAGAGCCTTTGACTGCAACACAGTAAACATATTTTTTTGTTTGATTTAAGCACAATGTCGGTAAGTATAATTAGTTATAATTTATTAAATTATTATTATCATATAGGCATTGTACGTATTTATATTCAAAACACTATTTATTTCTGTTTTCAGGACAATGAGGATCTTTTTAATTTTATCCCAAACCAGCAGCTCAAAGAATCTGTTACATCACGACTCAATTTGAAGAGAAAGGCAGGCCCGCCACAGAAACGTGAACAGCAGCAAAACTACTCGTACATCAAAACCAGGGTGCAAAATACATCTTCAAGGACATTCGCAATCAAAATTGAGATTTACGACAGTGATAATTTACCAGAAAAACCTTGCGAGTGCAATGCAAAAAAGTGTGTGCAATTTATAAGTGAAAATGCAGTCAATAATGATATATACTTAGAGTTACAAGACATTATAAGGCAAATTCGTGAAAATGTATAGTTGTAATGATTTCATGTATATTTTTATGTCTAAAGATAATTAGGATAACCAATAAAGTACGAACGATTGTTTTTTTATGTAGCATAATAAAAATCGCTTCTAATATTATACGTTTCTAGTATTAAAAATAATTACCATTTAAGGTACTTATTTTTAATGCACATTGATGTTAAATTATGTAAGTAATCTGCTATTTCTTAGAAAATTAATTACTCTTTTAATTAATATATTATTATTTAAAATTCCGAGTCTTTTATTTCCCAACGCTCAATATTCATTTAATAATAATAATATAATATAATATTCCACAACTATTACACAACGCCATCTAGTTCCCAAGCTAAGCAGAGCTTGTGTTATGGGTACTAGACAACTGATAAACATATTTATATATTTCTAAATACATAAACATTATAGATAAATTACATCCAGACACAGAACAAATGATCGTGCTCATCACACAAACATTTATCCTTTGTGGGAATCGAACCCACGACCTCCGACATAGCAGTCAGGGTCACTAACCACTAGACCAACAGGCATGTCTACATTTCTGCAGAAATGGCAAATAACTACCACAGACCTCATTTTATTGGTTTGTTATATGTTTGTATGTATTCCGCCAGAGTTAATGGACACCTCATTCCTTTTATGATGTTCGTCTCAAGTCGCCTCCAAAAACTCTATTATGGATAAAGTGCTGTGAAAACACTTTCCTTAACTAGAGTATTCGGAAGCATTCACATTGCGATTTCAGTACGAATAATGAAAAAAATAAAGTCTACTTTAAGTGCTCAGGTGTTAGAGGTGAAATTCTAATAACAAATATTGTCTTAAATAAAATTTCGAAGTAATTATTGTTGGAAACTAACTTATGACTAAGGCTTTAGGATTAAGGTCTATAAATAAGCATCTGTGATATCATTCCCTACATCTTGACATTGTCGTGCTGAAGTGCATTTCGCTGAGCAGTGAGTTTAAATTTGTTTGTGGTTGTTCATAAGTGCTGCAGTTGAAACAAAGTATGTGAGTATTATATTTTACCTAATCATTTTTTTTTCATCAATAGTTAATTGTTTTACGACTGAAATTAATTAAGTTTAGATAATATGTATATTCGTTTAATAATTCAAAACTATTGTACGTTGGTACTTTTAATAATTATTGTTTCTTAGCTATATCATGCAATAAACATAACACCTGGGTTCGATTCCTAAGTCATTTAAAGTATTTTATTTTTCTGATACTTACCGTAAATTATTTCCTATTCGATGACATTTCAAAACGGGGTGAACACTACACCTCTACCTAGCCTTTGAGGAAAACGGGTGCTGGTGTTTCATGTTGCTACGAACGTTGTTAACAAAAATATTTATTGCATTTTAATAATGTTTTCAGGGCTCAGTCGACGAATAATCCTTTTTGGGTTGAAGAAGAGGACTCCGAGCCTTCAACGTCTCGAGCAATAAAAGAAAAACCAGCGGCAGCTCATAAAACAAGTAAACCTGTGAAAAGAGTTAGAAAAGTGACTCAGAAGAAGAAGGCTTTGCTTTCTAAAAACCCTTTCGCTTCAGAATCGTCAGATAGCGACGGACCACCAGCAGCAACAACACCAGTTCCAAAAAGAAAACGGAATACCATCGTTTCAGATTCTGAGGTAAGATTTTTTATAAACATGTTAAATTTTCATTTCATTATAAAACATTCATATCAGTGTTTCACAGTGTATGATTTTCTCCATCAAAAATTATAATTTTACAGACATAAGAGTTTAAATAGACTTTTCTAATAGATTATCTATTATTATGGTAACGGTAGATTAAACAATGTGGGAGTTTCGAAACTTGCGTATTTTTATTTTTTAATTTACGTAATTTTTAATTACTTGCCCTCGCGCTTTATTATTTTTAATTAAAACTAGATATCTTATGTATTTCAGGATGAATCGTCTCGTCCGCTGATCCGTGCTGCCACTCTGAAAAGCTGCTTCACTCAACGAGTCGCTAATGGTTATACCTTCCAATCAGACCCGGCCAGGGTTGGAAAGTATTATTTTGAATTAAAAGTTTATAATACAAACGAAGTAGAAAAACTTGCCCCAAACGAGCGTTGGAAACAATCGATTGCAACGTTAAAATTATCAACTGATATAGATAACGTTGTTTGGAAGGCTTTAACACACCTTGTGAATACTGGAAAGGCTGAATTTAAAGAAATTCAGCCTATTCTATACAGTCAACCTTCTTAAATGAAAATTCTTTTTATTCAGTTTTATAACTTAACCACACTATGTGCTCTATTGTACTAGTTTTTGTAATTTGCTAATAACTTTAATATAAATCTATTTAATCTTGTTTATCCATAAGTATAAATCTATTTAATCTCATTTTATGTATTCAAACTGAAATATATTAGATAGTCTTTATAGAGAAATGTGAGAATATTTTTTTGATTTATAATAATTATTTTACATGTACTTTTTCAGAGTTCTGAATACACGAAATTTCTTTTTCAGAGTTCTGAATACACGAAATTTGAATACACGAAATTTGAATACACAAATTTGAATACACGAAATTTGTATACACGAAATTTGAAAACACAAAATTTGAATACACGAAATTTGAATACACGAAATTTAAAACACGAAATAAGAACTTTAGAACTGAAATATATTAGTCTTTATAAAGAAATGTGAGAATATTTTGTTTGGTTTATAATAATTATTTTACATGTACTTTTTCAGAGTTCTGAATACACGAAATTTCTTTTTCAGAGTTCTGAATACACGAAATTTGAATACACGAAATTTGAATACACGAAATTTGAATACACGAAATTTGAATACACGAAATTTGAATACACGAAATTTGAATACACGAAATTTGAATACACGAAATTTGAATACACGAAATTTGAATACACGAAATTTGAATACACGAAATTTGAATACACGATATTAGAAAACACGAAATTTGAATACACGAAATTTGAAAACACGATATTAGAAAACACGAAATTTAAAACATGAAATAAGAACTTTAGAACTGAAATATATTAGTCTTTATAAAGAAATGTAAGAATATTTTGTTTGTTTTATAATAATTATTTTACATGTACTTTTTCAGAGTTCTGAATACACGAAATTTGAATACACGAAATTTGAATACATGAAATTTGAATACACGAAATTTTAATACACGAAATTTGAAAACACGATATTTGAATACACGAAATTTGAATACACGAAATTTAAAACACGAAATAAGAACTTTAGAACTGAAATATATTAGTCTTTATAAAGAAATGTGAGAATATTTTGTTTGGTTTATAATAATTATTTTACATGTACTTTTTCAGAGTTCTGAATACACGAAATTTGAATACACGAAATTTGAATACACGAAATTTGAATACACGAAATTTGAATACACGATATTAGAAAACACGAAATTTGAATACACGAAATTTGAAAACACGATATTAGAAAACACGAAATTTAAAACATGAAATAAGAACTTTAGAACTGAAATATATTAGTCTTTATAAAGAAATGTAAGAATATTTTGTTTGTTTTATAATAATTATTTTACATGTACTTTTTCAGAGTTCTGAATACACGAAATTTCTTTTTCAGAGTTCTGAATACACGAAATTTGAATACACGAAATTTGAATACATGAAATTTGAATACACGAAATTTGAATACACGAAATTTGAAAACACGATATTAGAAAACACAAAATTTGAATACACGAAATTTGAATACACGAAATTTGAATACACGAAATTTGAATACACGAAATTTGAATACGCGAAATTTGAAAACACGGTATTAGAAAACACGAAATTTGAATACACGAAATTTGAATACACGAAATTTGAATACACGAAATTTGAATACACGAAATTTGAATACGCGAAATTTGAAAACACGGTATTAGAAAACACGAAATTTGAATACACGAAATTTAAAACATGAAATAATAACTTTAGAACTGAAATATATTAGTCTTTATAAAGAAATGTGAGAATTTTTTTTGGTTTATAGTAATTATTTTACATGTACTTTTTCAGAGTTCTGAATACACGAAATTTGAAAACACGAAATTTGAAAACACAAAATAAGATATTCTGAAATAAAAACTGAGAAGTTTAAAAACCTGAAATAAGAAATTTAGAAATTGAAACTTGAAAAAATTTAAAAAACCGAAATAAGAAATTCTGATATCAAAAACTGAGATATTTTAGAACTCGAAATAAGAAATTCTGAAATAGGAAAATTGTTTTTATAGATAGTCATTAAATTGATTTAAAATAATTATTTTACATGTACTTTTCAGTTCTGAATACACGAAATTAGAAAACACGAAATTTGAAAACACGAAATAAGATATTCTGAAATTCTGAAATAGAAAAAAATTGTTGTTCTACAAGACAAGTTTAATAAATATGTTTTTTTGTAAAGACTGTAATATTTATGTTTCAAAATTATCAGCACATAGTAGAACAAATATTCATAAATCTAATCGATTGCTCTGCTCCGAATTCGAAAATATTCAAATTATTGCTACAGCGTTTAAAAATAGAATCATAAGTTACAAAGTGAATCCACTTAAATCTTGTGAAGTAACAATAACTCCAGAAACGTTTTTAAATCAAATTTCAAAATCTGTATGTGATACTATCAATCTTATGATTCAAAAACATAAAGCAATTAAAGTCAATTTTGAATTATTTGTGTCATATATTTTGCCAAAAAATGGTGAAAGCTCTATGAAATCTTTCAATACCAAATATATGATAGCAGTTCCGAATACAAATATTTACAATATGTATTTTAAATGCTCTGAAAAATTAATATCTAAATGTTTAGAGTTTGAACTTGCCGAATCTGGTTGGACTATTGATTGTATAAGCCATTTGGAAATAAACATAAACAAGTACAATCCTTTAAGAGCTGGAACCTAAGTTGTATTGTGTACGCACTGAAAATAAAACTATAAAGAAAGCAAAGGGAGTAACAAAGCCGATAACAAAAAAATTGGATATTGAAAAATATAAAAGGGCATTAATGTTTAATGATAACCTGCGAGGTGATATGTATGTTATAAGATCTAAAAATCATCAAGTATTTACACAAAAAATAAATAAGCTCATACTTAATAGTGAAGATGATAAAAGGCAGAGAATTGAAGGTAATTTCAACACTTTGCCTTGGGGACATTATAGTTCAATACTTTAGCACCTATTTGTAGGATTATTCTATTTGTTCTACTGAGCTTAAACTATGTTGTAAGATATAAAAGCTATAAGCTATAATTGTATAATCAAATAAAAATTGTAATAAATGAATGTAACTACTTAAAATCAATAAATATATAATCTGTATTCTTTGTTTCTTTTTTGTCTTCCTTTCAGAAAGATTTTGTCTCTTATAAAACACTGCGTATAAAATTATGTCATGAATAACGTTAGTATAACTATACTTTTATATCTAAGACTAAGCTTGTCATAACTATATGCAGTGTTTATTAATAAGAGGTATCATCTATACTAGCTTTTAGGTGATTAAAAACACAGTATATAGAATCAATTTTAATTTTATTGTTTTATACATTTAATTAAACAATAACTTAAACATTACATTTAAGGTCTGTATGTAGGCGAACTTAATTTTTTAACTATTTTACCGACGAGATATTCTGCTTCATCCATAATTTCATCTTATCTTATTATTATTAACTAGGTATACAAAAATTACCTAAACCTGTTCACAGTCACTCAATTTTATCCCAATTTTTTAATAAGGGTCTCTGCTGTTATCATTTAAATGACAATCTAATAATAGTACAAACGCCAGCACATCAAGCTATTCCAAATTGTCAAATTTTCCTAATTGAATATGAACCTTATTCTTTTGTAATAAAGTTAAAAACCTAGCAAAGAAATTTGACAGATTGGAGTAGCTTGATGTGTGGGCTTCTACACTTAACTTAGAATGCTAGTTTGTAGTTTACTAAAATAAAATAGTAGTTACTAAAATAAAATACAAATAATAATTAAATTATCATTTTACTATAATAACAATAATAAAACATTACACATTAGATTTGCTTATATTTTCTACTATTTTACTAACTAAATGATCAGTTTTGTCCATGATATCATCGTAATCACTTGTCACTATATATTGCACATTCACACTCGCATTATCAGTTTCAGTGTCTATTTCTTCCATATTGCGACCATCCAAATCATAGACCGTAAGTTTTATTAGGTGACGAGCGCGCCCTTGCTCCTTACGTACGATAAAAGATGAGTTTTTAAAAGATTTACTTTTTTTCTTCTTCAATCTCGGCTCCTCTATTTTTTTCTGGCGACTCTCCTCATGTGCTATAGCTGCTACTTCAATATTATCCCAGCTCTCCCTATCTTGAGCATAGTAAAAAGGATTGGTAACTGGGTATATGCCATCTATCACATTCTGAAAGAATACCGAGAATATTATAACTAAACAGTATAAAACTATGAATTTAATGTTTGATTTAAGATAATCTTAATAGTGACATACCTCTGAATTTCGTAGGTCCGTGATATCTAAAACGGGGCTGTAGGATGGTGAGTGTGACATGATTCTGTAAAAAAAGAGATGCATTAAGTACATAATTATTATTGTAATTAGTTTAAATAAAGAAATAAAAAAAATACTTACCTTGAAAATATAAAATCGTAAACAAAATGACCTGCCTAAGCAAAGGACACCTGCAAAGTGATCGCTTATTTTATAATACATACAAAAATTATTTGATGCACGATGCATATTTGTAACATGAGTCACATTACCTAGCTCACATTTATATATTCCTATATTGTAAGATGAGAATATAACCATTCCTATAGTGATGTCTAAAGATAGTGCAAAATAAAGTATATATGCCTATGTTAAATATTAATTAAATTAATTGACAAGATGAAGTTGATCAAACAACCCATATCACTAAACGTTAAAAATATAAATCTTGGCGAATCTCCTCAAGAGATTAGACATAGCGCTTTATTGCCAAATACGATTCGTTGTATAATTTGCGGTCCCTCTAATTGCGGTAAAACAAACGTTGTGATCAGTTTGTTATTGCACGAAAATGGACTCAAATTTCAAAACCTTTACCTTTACTCGAAGACTAATTTTCAACCAAAATATTGTTTTTTACGAGAAGTATTAAGAAGAGTACCTCAGATAAAATTCTATGAGTTCAATGACGATAAAGATGTCATATCTCCGAGTGAAGCTTTACCAAATTCTGTTTTTATATTTGATGATGTTGTGTGTGAAAATCAAATAAACATCCGGAATTATTTCTGTATGGGTAGACATAAGCAAATTGACTGTTTTTACTTATCGCAAACCTACTCGAAAATTCCGAAACAGTTGATACGCGATAATGCTAACTTTCTTATAATATTTAAACAAGATGATGTGAACTTAAAGCATATCTATGAAGAACATGTTAATTCTGATCTACTATGGAATCAGTTTAAAGAAATTTGTAAAACTGTTTGGAGTAACCCTTATAATTTTCTACTTATTAACAAAGAGTCACCATTAAACAAAGGAAGGTATAGACAGAATTTTGATATTTTTTTAAACTTTGAATGAAGGTTCATACATAAATATGAATTACACGCATAAATGCCGTTAGTATTATTTCTTTCTTAGCTGAACACAGTTGTTATTTTTATTGAAAGATGGAGACAAATATTAAAATGGAATTAGTGAAATCTGTCGACTCCATAAAGAACAAAATAAAACAAATGAAAAATCAGGAACATACAATGAACTTGTCACTTGATAAAATGCTAAAACCTGTCACAGAACCTCTAAAAACTCTAGTTGAATCTAATAGATCTGAAGAAAAAATGAATCAAATTGAAAATACAACTCTAAATAACTCTGAAGGAATCGAATCCGATGAAAATAATACTAGTTCATCTACAAAGATCGGTGACTTTTACGATGCAAATCTAAATTCTGCTCAATTCATTGAAGAAAATGCTAAAAAGGAATCTATAGATGATTTAGAAATGTCGTTAGAGGGTGATGATATCTTTGGTATTTATGAAGGTGTTAGTATACCATTTGGAATTAGAAGTGAAAACAAAACTTTAATGATGGGTAATTCGGTGGTATCATTTTCTAAAATTGATACTTTGAATAACGATACTATCATTTTGATTAAAATCGGTGACAAAGCTTATAATTTAACGGCTGGTCTTAAAGAACTTTTACTTCGAAGAAGACCTGATTTAAAGTTAATATCGAACGAAGATAAACTTGTCTATAAGGATATTTTACATTATACAAATGCGCATAAAAGAGATTTCAATCCTAAAGGCCAAATAAGAGGTGACAAAGGTATAAAATATTGTAAAATAATCAAACCCCTATTTTCTGAATCGTCAAACGATGATAAACCTTCTCACACTAAGCTTGGCGGAAACTTGCCAACGCTAAAAAAATACAAAAACAACACCGACTTGGTATATTGGGATGATCCTAACGAATTAGTCGAGAGATTGAAACTATTAGTAGCTTCAAGAGATGCCGGCAATACGAACCATGATAATGAAATTTTATCGATAATAGAAGAATTAAAAGAAGCGGGCATAATTAAAGAATAAATAGTCGGAATAATATGCTTTACATTCAGTATTATACATGAATTCAAGACAAATGTACTGAATTCTGAAAATGAGCAAAGCCGATGTGGTAAACGAAATTCATAAAAATGTAAGGATAAACTTTCCTCGAAGACATGTTATTATGAAAGATATAGACGATCTGTGGCAAGCAGATTTACTTGATATGCAATCAATTTCAAAAGAAAATAAAAATTGTAGATTTATTCTTGCTGTTATTGATACATTTTCAAAGTACGCTTGGGTCTTTCCTCTGAAGACTAAAACCAAAGATGATGTATGTAACTGTTTCAAAATTTTTCTAGCTAAAGGACGTGTTCCTAAAAATCTGCAAACAGATAATGGAGCAGAATTTTATAATAATAAATTCCAAAAGCTTATGAAGTCTAATCAAATTAATCACTATTCAACCTTCTCAACAAAAAAGGCTTCGATAGTTGAACGATTCATCAGAACATTGAAATCTAAACTTTATAAGGAATTTAGTTTAAAAGGCAACTATAATTGGGTAGATAATACCCTTAATGACATTATTTACAAATACAATCATACTTACCATCGGACAATTGATGAAATTCCCGCTAACGTGGATAGCAGTAATAAGCAACGAATATTAGAAAGATATCTAAGGTTGGTAAAAAATGATAGTATAAAAAGCAAGTTTAAAGTAGGTGATTATGTACGTATCAGTAAGTACAAAGGAACATTTGAAAAAGGATATACCCCTAACTGGTCAACGGAAATATTTAAAATTCGAAAAATACAAAATACAACTCCTATCACCTACTTAATTGAAGATACAATCAGAGGTCAGCCTATTTTAGGAGCATTTTATGCACAAGAGCTTCAAAAGACAAAACATCACAATGTATATCTAGTCGAGAAAGTTCTTAGAAGAAAAGGAAGCAGGGTTTTAGTCAAATGGCTGGGTTTGTCTTCTGCTGAAAGCAGCTGGATTGATAAATCGAATATAGTATTATAAATAAAAATAAAATTAACTCGAAGTATGTAAGTATTTATTACAGCGTTCGATTTAGATTCATTAGTCTTATGATGTGTATTGGAGAGAGTAGTCTTCTCAATTGGATTATAAACAATTTACCATTTGAATTACACTTACCCGGATACAATTATTGCGGTCCTGGTACAAAATTAATTAAAAGGCTTGCAAATAGAGACAAAGGTATTAATAAATTAGACGAATATTGCAAAGAACACGATATTGCCTATCACAAATCATCAAACTTAGAGGATCGTCACAAAGCTGATTTAATTTTGTTAAAAAGGGCAAAAGAGCGAGCAGTTGCCTCAGATGCAAGTGTATGCGAAAAAATCATGGCACGTTTAGTAAGCAAGGCAATGTCTGCAAAAATTAAAACCGGCTCTGGCCTAAAAAACAGCAACAAAAAGCGCTCTCGGAAAGTTACATCGGGAAAAGGATTAAAAAATAAATTCAAAAATGTTATTAGTAAAACAAAAAGACGCTTTAAAAAATTAAAGCCAAAGTGCAAAAAAGCGGCGATAGAATTAGCTATGGCGGCCGCCAGAGAATTAGCTGACGATTCATCCATTAAACTTCCTCGAGTTATTCCTATACCGAAAAGTGGTGGTGTATTACCTTTGATTCCTATTTTTGCGGGATTATCGGCGGTGGGAGCGTTAGCAGGCGGTGCAGCTGGTATTGCCAAAACTATAAATGAATTCAAGATGGCCAAAAAGCAATTGGCTGAATCGAAAAGACACAATGAAAAAATGGAAGCTCTTCGCATTGGAAAAGGTTTACACCTTAAACCGCATAAACATGGGCTTGGAATTTTTATATCAAAAGAAAAAAACTAAGATATCGGCTACCCAAACGAGCCTTAACTAACTTTGACATTTTGAAGTATGGAAATAATATTCCTTATTTCCGAGGGGTATTTATGAGAGATGAGCTCCCTAAACAACCTTTTAAAAAAGAGTGTGGAGTTGTTAATTTAGATAGTTCTAA
This sequence comes from Eremobia ochroleuca, assembly GCA_949629135.1. Taxonomy (NCBI): domain Eukaryota; kingdom Metazoa; phylum Arthropoda; class Insecta; order Lepidoptera; family Noctuidae; genus Eremobia; species Eremobia ochroleuca. The sequence goes on along the minus strand of OX451404.1, from coordinate 4,376,137 downwards.
AAATCCAGGTTCTCATTGGGTAGCCTATGCAAAAAGCAATGATTATATTGAATATTTTGATAGTTATGGAAATCTTAAACCACCAAAGGAGTTTATAAAATATTTAGGTGCTAAAGTGCACTATAATTATGATAATATACAGCGCGACCACCCTTACAATTGCGGACACCTATGTTTACATTTTTTAAAGAATTTTTGGTGTAGTCAAAGAATAAAATGAGCAGGATCTGCTAAAAGTATTCAGTCTACTAGCATGTCTATAACGGTAACCATCTCTGGAAATAAATCAGAATTGGATACATTCTTTCAACCACCTCTGTATTTATCTGGTCAATATGAATGCGGTTTGTTATACTTTTCGGTATTAAATTCAATACCAAATGTGTGTATTAATAACGACATTATTCCAGTGATTAGAATCGAATGTGATCTTGTACACGGCTCCTACTCTAACGGGTTACCAACTCATATAATTCATGAATTTGTATGTAATGCTGCTACAGGTCAGCGAATCATAGAAATACCTCGAAACCTTATTTACTTTCCAGTGTACAAAAATATTATTACATCGATATCTATTAAGATAGTTGATCAATTTGGGTTCTGTATTAACTTTAGAGAAGAACATAAAAATATTGAACTACGCCTTCATATAAGAGAAATAAAATGATATTATATTATAAAAACCCTGCAGTTAACAAAAAGCGTCCTATTTCTTGTACAACCACTAAGGTGCAAAGACGTAAGAAAAAAGTTATAAAATTAACTAAAGCAAATAAAGATTTTCTTAAAGCCCTAGGTTTCAAAGTATGAATATGCTGCAGATTACTGAATTACCACGCTTCGATAATTCGATTGAAAGTTATGAAGTCCATTCGTACAATCCCTACAACAACAGCTTTAGAGAAAACGATGAAATCAGAATTCCCATACACCAACAAGACGTATATGTGTTGCCATCAGCCAGCACAATTTACGTCGAAGGGCAAGCAAAGTTCTTCGGTAAAGATGGAAATCTTATTAAGAAAACTATTACGTTCAGTAACAACCCTATTATGTTTTTGTTTCAAGATATCAGATACGAAATAAATGGTATAGAAATAGATCGCATTAAAAATTCTGGAATAACATCAACAATAAAGTCATACGTTTCAATGAATGACGGAGAAAATAAAGTCGCTGCCTTGTGGGGTTGGAACATGAATGGATTTAAAAGCGATGGCTATTTTAGTGCTATTGTTCCTCTTAATAAGATTTTAGGATTTGCTGAGGATTATAATAAAATTGTAATAAATTGTAAACATGAACTTATTCTGAATAGAAGTAACTCTAACTTAAACAGTTTTATAGTAACTGACGATGTTGCACATTTTCAAATAGATATGCAAAAAGTGCAATGGCGGGTGCCTCATATAAAAGTATCAGATCGGGAACGACTGACACTTCTTAAACATTTAGAAAGAGATAAACCTATTCAGATAGCCTTTAGAAATTGGGATTTATACGAATATCCTTTACTCCCTAAAACTACAAAACATTGTTGGTCTGTTAAGACTGCCTCACAATTAGAGAAACCTCGGTATGTAATTTTTTGCTTGCAAACCGGTAGAAAAAATAGTAAAACCAAAGACAGTTCTCTTTTCGATCACTGTGGGGTTACCAACATAACTTTGTTTTTGAATTCACAATATTATCCTTACGAGCCTCTATGCTTAAATTTTTCCGAGAACAAATACAGTATATTATATGAAATGTATGTGAAATTTCGTCAGTCGTATTACAACTGTCCTGCAGACCCCTTGCTTGACTTAACCGGTTTCAAGGAGAAGGCTCCTCTCTTTATCATAGACTGTTCAAGACAAAACGATAGTTTGAAAACAGGTCCCGTAGATGTGCGTTTGGAGATTGAATGTTCAGCACCAATACCAGATAACACAACTGGATATTGTTTAATTATTAACGATCGACTTGTGGAATATAAACCTTTGAGTAACATAGTGCGCAGGTTATCATGACTGCCATTGTAGATGTTCAAGGTTTCAAAACCGAATCAAATTCATTTATCATTAAAGAAATTGCTATATTATGTAATAATAAAATTCAAGTGTTTTTAATTAAGCCGCCATTTCCATTTCGCGGTTTGACGGAGCCAGAAAAACGACAAGTTAGTTGGATTGAACGTAATAGGAAGATATACTGGGGTGAAGGATTTGTGTCTTACGAAAATTATCGGTATTTGATTGAGAATATTTTAAAAGATAAATGTGTTTACACCAAAGGTACAGAAAAAGTATTATGGTTAAAAGATATTTCAAATAATAATAATGTAAATAATTTAGAAGATAAAGATTGCCCTAGTTTGATAAGCTTGTACAAAAAATATGAAGATTGTCATGATTTGTATAGTTGTATTTATCATGATTCAATATGTGCTTTAAAAAATGTTTTATGTTTAAAAAGATGGTGTATAGATAATAAAATTTTGATGTAAATATTTTCTTTTTTAATTTTTACGATAACAGTTTCCTATCCCTTCCAAACCCCTAAATGTTAATCTTTATAAGTTGCTAGCAATAACTATATAGCCTTTATTATGCTTTTATAATTATCTGAAGCAACAAGTAGAGAGTGAGTAATCAGAACATGTCTCAAAATAAATACAATCCGCGCTATGACTTGTATAACAAGTATAAAATGCGTGAATTTTCATTTAATAATTATTGGGCAACGGTTGATTCGAGGAGAAGATTAGTGATGGAAATGGCTGACGCCGGATTTTTTTATTGTGGAAATGGTGTAAATGATAAAGCAGCTTGTTTCTCATGTGGAGGTGTTATAGAAGATTGGGAGATTTACGATGATCCTTGGCTGCAGCATGTTCAAAACTTTCCTGATTGCTTTTATTTAAATGCTGTGAAAGGTAAATATTATGTCGACAAATCAAGATGTCTATTTTTAAAAGAAACAAAAATATAAAACTATTCGTTAAAATTGATACATCTACGAAAAAAAAACAATAAAAACAAAATATTGAACACCAGTTCATCAAACCATCAAAAATATTCAACCTGTGTTGTAAATCGGGCCACAGCCGTATGATTATCTCCATTTTACAATTTGACGAAACCAGAAAAACGATAAGTCAGTCGAGCAAACCCCATCATGATAGTAGGTATAAATTGGGGAGTTCTGGATCACGCGCTCGAGCGAAGCGAGAGCAAGTGAGTGATCCAGAACCCCCAATTTAGCTCAGAGACTCTTAGTATTAGAAAACTATAATTTGGCATAGATATACATATTAATCACGCCGACAAAGTGGTAAAATAAAATCATGTTTTTTTTTGTGTTTGTCGAAGCGAGTCCGAAATCGTTTTGGTTTCAAATATCTTGTTTGAAACGAAACGGTTTTCAGCAAGAACTTTATTACGTCTGCGTCTGCATAGTGATTTATTTTTTAATTAAGATTTGACGTTGAGTTTGATGCGACGATGTATTTAATTTAAATAGGATAATTTTGTGAAGTAAATTAATTGAATGGGATTACGAGGAAGCGGTAAAAGTAAGTATGTAATATAATTTTGATTATATTTTACTTGGAAATTAATTTCAATCGTCTCCTATGATTCGTGAAAATGAAATTTGAATGGTATTACGGGACAGTACCTAATTATAATAAAACCCAGGAGCGTTTACTTACAAATATTTTTGAAACTAATTAAAAAAAAATGTTTATTGTGTCTCAAACGGTTACAATTACAAATGTGAATGAAAAGTAAGTAATTAATAATAAAGTGATCGTTTTTTATAAACTTTTGTTGAATAATGCTATAACCTTAAAAAGTTATTACGGACACGGCACTCCATAAAACGACTAGATATGCCTGTATACTAGACAGCTTGTTCGATTGTACAGACGCCAGCACATCAAGCTACTACATTCTGTCAGATTTCTTTAATAGATTTTCAACTTTATCGCTAAAGCATAAGGTTCAAAGTTGATTGGGAAAATCTGACGGTTTCGGGTAGCTTGATGTGCTGGCGTTTGTACACTGTGTATGTTATTTTTACATTAAAACCTCTATCATTCAGTAATGATAAATTATTTATTTCTGTAAGTAGGTTTGTACAGTAAGCTTCAAAGAAACCGGACCCCCCTTTGATGATGATATCATACGTTTAAGTTTTTCGTGATGTAACGTAAATGGCGTGTTGGTCTAGTGGTTTGGACTGCGGCTTAGCAATTCGATGGTCACGAGTTCAAATCCGCGGATGAGATTTACTTTTTTCTTTTTTTTAGTTTCTTTAATAGTTGATTAGGTGATTTTCATAACTTTATTTCAGAAAACATCCATATTTAAGAAAACAAATGTGAAGTATGAGGTTTGTAAGAAAAGCCAGGCATGTTGCATAAACAATATTCATTTATTTCATTAATTACATTTCTAGGAATCCACATATACAGTTATTACGAGTATACAGTTTTCTATCTGTGTTAAATTAGGGTTATTTACTTAAAATATTAACTAAATACAAAATATATACCCTGGGTAAGGTGTAGAACGTTTAACATTAGATAACGGTTCGTTTATAGATATTTCTAGTAACATAACTACAATATTTATTTATTCAAACTTGTAAAAACATTTTTTTTTATACTCTGTATGATATAAGCCTGGTTAAAAAATGAAATGTTGTCATTTGTGCCTGTGAATTACAGAGGAAGAACCAACATGCTAAACTATAACAGTATAGCAATATACATCTTTCTCTTTTATCACAATTTCTGATAACCCTTTTAACACAGCATTAGAAAAGTATGTGAGGTCAGATGGTGCATCGTTAACACATTACAAGACTACTTGTAAACAAGAGTAACTGGATTCATAATAATAAAGGTTGTTTATTTTTGATTAACTACGAGATAATGATCCCACAAATATTGGGAATTATTAACACTTGCTCAAACGTTCCAATGCAATTTTATCAGATAAGTTACACAATCAATCTGCCGAGTAAATTGTCTATTAATAACGCAGACGATGGCAGTCACTGTCTATCACTTCTTGAAGACTTTTCATGCCCGAAACCATATTGAAGCTTGCAGCACTATTTCGAATTCGTTCCCAGGTTTTGTGTGTCCCAAGGTGTCGCTCCGATTCATTAGTGTAAGCAGTTGGGTGAGATCGCATTTCACATCACCCGTCGCTTGATACCTTTGTATCCATCTACAAACTATTTTTCTCTGTAATGAAAACAATAATATTAGAAATACATAAAAAATCCACCTTGTAAGTAATAATGCAACATGGTTGTAACAATAAATATATGTGTATAACGTAAATCTTACCGTTAAGCCCACATTTCTCGTGCTATTTTCTTTATGCTTTGTTCCTGTTCCCAGAGAACAACAGTTATTTTAGCCTTCAAAAAGTTGTTAATCGCACCATATTATCGATTAATAGAATCAACTGTTCAAAAACTTCGTAAATTGAATAATTTTACGACGAAGACATTACACACAAGCTGATCGGCACGAAAACGAAACGATTTGAAAAAGAATTATACCCTCAATCACAGTTTAGTAAATAGGGCGAAGAAGTATTCTAAATTCAACCTTAACTCACAGTTCATACAGCAGTTAAGTTTCTGAAGTAAAATGACGGTAGTGCAACAATCGGAATCAAGCACAATCTATTCAACCAAACAAGAAATCTATGCTAATTTCAACCTTATCTTTTAGTTAATTGAAGAGTTACGTATTGCATTTTGTAAAACAAGGTTGTGGACGGTAGGTGTATCTCACGTGGTGGAAGTTGAAATTTAAACCTTAATGTCTAGAAGATTAGACCGTTATCAAACTTGTTCGATAAAAGGAGTAATGCTATTCGAATTTTCGTTGAGATTACTAACTGAGCCAATAGCCTATTGGTATAAGGCACGGTCTTAATGATCGTCTGGCGCCTGGTGATGCGGGTTCGTATCCTATACGGCACGTAGTGTCTTTTTGTAAGTTATTCTTGGTATACGGTTCGGTCAGAAGCCGAAAAAAATACCACAATACCTAATTATTAAAAACATACAAATAATATTTGAGTCGGATCGGTGGATGCTCGGGCAGAGATGGGTGCGGCGCGGGCGGCGGGGACGGAGCTGCTCGGGGCCAGTCACGTGACGCACCCGCCGTCGCTTGAGCGATTATTCTTTAAGTCTTGGCGGGGTTCGTTTTCTCTGACGCGTACTGTACAAACCTTTTTACATATCAATCATATTTTTTTTAAACTAGATGTGGTCGGCGTTTCCTATCTGACTACTCTGAGAAGAAAGGTCGAAACAAACTCAGAGGTCCCAGTCTCTTTTAAAGTCCAGACATAATCTTGGTCAGATCATGTGAAGACCGTGTAGATTGGTGTATGAAATGGTCTTTTGAGGAAAGAACCACACAAATTGAGCGGACCTGTCCAGTCCGTGCACGCATTTGTCAAAAATGGTGTAGCTCAACTCAGAACTTGAGGAGCCTCACGATTCGACGAACAATACCAATGAAAGGACATTTGGGTAGGCCGCGTAAATTACTCAAACTGCCAGATCATAATGTGATCCATTATGAGATTGGACTGGCTGTTACACAAAATTACTGTAAGCGGTACAAAACAAAACATTGCTTGTCATGTGTTTGTGTGACAGCTTAGTGTTCATACACACGAGCGGCTAGTGTTAATGGCAGGCAGAGGGAACTACAGCCGTCGACACGCGCCGACGAGTGTTGACGGCTGCCGTCGACACAAAGTTAGTTTGTTAGCTGTTCTTCTACTACACAACGGATTTTGATATGGTTTTCATCATCACTTAGAGAATTTATTCCGGAAAGTGTATCGTTCAAAATAAATCATTTTTTTTTCCACAAAATCATGGGCAGTTATGAAACGTCACAAGCTAGGTATATGGTTCAAATTTTTCGTTTCCTATGGAGAAGACCTGGCAAGAAACTCCACGGTCACTCTTTTATGAATAACTAGCAGTGCCCCGCGGTTTCACCCACATAAGTGTCGATCCTGTGGGAATGTCGGGATTAAAAACCTGTGTGTTAATCCTGGTTATAAACTATCCGTATGCCAAATTTCACTTAAATCCGTTCAGTAGTTTTTGCGTTAAAGAGTAACAAACATCCATCCATTCATCCAACCTCACAAACTTTCGCGTTTATACTCGTAGTATTTGGAACTACAATTTCAACAAGTGCAAAGTGATAAGAAATGCACATCCCATGGGAACACTGCATTTTTCCAAGATAAAAAGTAGCCTATGTGCTAATCCAGGATGACAGCTTCCACCCCAAACATCAAAATCGGTCGAACCATTTGAGTTTGAAAGAGCAGCAAATATATTAGAATTTCTTGCTCATCCCACGGGGACAATACTTTTTTGCGGAATAAAAAGTAGCCTATGTGTAAGTCCAAGATGTCAACTACGTCCATACCAAAGAACAATGGCGAAATTTTAGCTGAGTTAAATTTGAGCGTCTAAACGTGACTTATCTACGAAGGAAGTTCCATTATTTTTCTACGTTTTTTCAAAGTATCACATTAACTAGTCCAGGCCGGATAAAAAAAATATTTTAAATGAAAAGTTAATTGATTTTTTCATTACCTTTTAGTGTTGCCATTTTATATTTATTCTGCCAAGTGACAGTAAGTACAGCATTATTGAATTATAATCAGTTTTATTTTGTTATTATAATTAAACGGAGTAAGTGAATTAACAACGCAGTTTATTTTTAAGTGTAAGTGTTCATTGCAGGGAGGTAAAAACACGTGTAAAAAATAAATGAATTACTTTTAATTATTGATCGGCAAAAAGACTAGTATCCCAAATAAAAAAAAATATATAGCTTGGCTATTGACGATTGTTGATTGGTTGCTGTAGGTCGATAGTCGATACCATACTCGATCACTGACGCTTGCGTTCTGTGTTTTGTTTTCGATTGTTTTTCCCGTTTTCTTTCATTTTTACAAACTTGTTTTATTGATTCACATCAACTTAACATATTCCTCACACTTTCTAGGATTTTATAAATACTTGCTAAGCTGAAACTTAGCAAGTGTTTTTAAAATCCTAGAATGTTAATCCTATGGCTTGCCTCAATATCTAAAACAATGCTCACGGTGACTGGCAGCCTTAGACCTGTATTGTGTACACATTTTAACGTACCGTGTATTTTATCTTGACGCTAGCGTCAAGTATACTCGGTAAACGACCAATATTCGCCTCAATCACGACTTGTCAAGTGCATTTGATCGTCTCGGGACCCTTAGCCAAGTTACCATAGACATAACCTACAAAAGTTCATGACTGAATATCTATTATTCTGGGCCTTCCCGAACAAAAATTCTTGCACAAACTAATTCAGAAGGTGACGCTGAGTTAAACAAGATATTTTTCATTTAAAGACGTAGGAATTTAATCTCAGCTAAAACAATGTATGGGCGGCTGCCATTGTTCTTTCATCTAAATTGGTCCAGCCGTTTGAGCGTGAAGAAGTAACAAACATACAAACACGCACACACACAGACCCACAAATTTTCGCCTTTATAATATTAGTCTGATTAGCTTTTACAATATTTCCAAATTATACAGTTATAGGTACGGTATAGGTGAAATGTAGGCTGGTTAATAAGTATCATATTAATAAAGCATAGATATCTCGATGTTTTGATCACATCAGTAGATAACACCCGTGCGAAGCAGGGTCAGGTCACTAGTCTATCTGCCTAGCCTTTTCCCAAACTATTGGGGTCGGCTTCCAGTCTAACCGGATGCAGGTGAATATTAGTATTTGATATGGAGCGACTGCGTATCTAACCTCCACAACCCAGTTACTGGGTAACACGATACCTTTTGGCAAGACTGGCTGTCCAATTTTTGAGCTTCTGACTACCCGTAATGACTGTCAAAGATCTACGAATGACAGCCGGGACCAGCGGCATGACGTGCTTTCCAAAGCACGGAGACGTCGATAGTAATGAATGGTCACGCTTAGTAGGACTCGTTGTCAGACTTTTGGGCTTCTGACTACCCTTACTTACCCTCACTTCACGACTCACTTCACTAGGTGTTGTATAAATAATAAATATTTGTTCACTCACCTTGCAAAACCTAGGGAAGCGGATGATAGGGTTGGTACCGAAGTGCAGTTGCAGTAAGTCTAGAGGTGCTAGTGACACGACGTCCAGGAGAAAGTTGCGCGACTTTACGTAATGCTTCGCCAGCTTCTTTGAGTCGTAAACCTGGGAACAAGTTTAAAATACTTTTACGATTCACATTAAAAAAACAAGTAAATCATCATCATTACCTACAGCAGTCCACTGCTGGACATAGGCCTCTCCAATCGCACGCCATTCAGCTCAACTCTCGGTAACTGTCATGTCATCCAGCTGCTACCAGACATCCTGCGGAGATCGTCGCTCCACACTCACAATATAGGCAATTATCATGTCAGCAGAAAGACATCCACAGCTGGAAATAGGCCATCGTCGCAATGACAGGTCCTGCGTCGCTTGCATCTAGCGGATTTCCGCGACCTTCAGTGTGTCGTAGGTCCAACGGCCTACTAACGCTGCACTTTGGGGTATGTGTTTACTAGTGTTACCACTCGAAAACTTTTTAGCCCCATCGGGGATTTGAAACATCGGCAAAATTAAGGAAATGTTTAAAATATAAGATAGATAAGTAGAAAGAGATATTCAAATTCAAATTCTTTATTGCATTCATGTCCACGTTTAGCTGTTACAATATAGGTAAGTTCCAATATGAAACCCGATTAGGTCACGGCAACATAATAATAAAAATAGTTTTAACATAATAACAATAGAGCGTGTGTGCGTTTTTTTTTTTTTTTTAAATAAGATGTATATTTATTTATCTGGCTATTATTTATTTATACTTTATTCTACATCACAAAATTAAACAACATAAAAAAATACATCAAACAATATAAAATATACAATGGGCGGTATTTACTATTTTTTTTTTTTTTGTATTCTGCGACCGAGTAAAAGCATTTTTGTGTTAGATATTCTCTTAAATTATTGTGTTATATATGATGAAGGGGATACCAATGAAACTTTTCTCTATTCCTACCGAGGTACTTTCTAAGTTTATAGTCGACATCACTGACATTAGTAAAGAAGAACATAACGAGGAAAGCTGTTTTTTAATGAATGTAAGTTTGAAGTCGCCAATTCGCCAGCGTAATGATCAATGCTCATGCCTTCTTGATACAGACGCCAGCACATCAAGCTACCGGAAACTGTCAAATTGTTTCCCAATCAACTTTAAACCTTAAGCTTTAGCGATAAAGTTGAAAATCTAGTAAATAAAGACAGATTGTAGTAGCTTGATGTGCTGGCGTCTGTACTTATGAGAAGAGACATTTATTTATTTAAACTTTTCGCACACAAAAAGGTACAAAGGCGGACTTAATGCCTTAGGCATTCTCTACCAGTCAATCAAGGGTGGTGAAGAGATTAGATGGCAGGTGTTTTGGTTGAACCGAACAATGATAAAAAAAACAGGTTAACTATTAATAGGCTGGTATTTGTGAAAGATAAGGTATTTACCATCAGTCCTTGCTCCAGGTAGCCAGTCCTGAGCTGCACGACGAGATCCAGAGCAAACACCACGTCGCTGATGCCGTCACACGTTAACCAGAAGTAGTGGCACATTATCTGTGGAAATACGACATTTTAGCACTTAATAAACAGCCGGTCGATTCGGTGAAATCATGAGTGAAGTAAGCACTTAATAGGGTTAATCCCAGCGAATGACAGCTCACTCTACGCTCACTTTACCCAAGCTTTCACGGTGAGATGGTTACAGAATCGCACGTCAGTTTTTCAATTTTTTTTCGCTTGAACAAAATGTAACGTCTTAATCAGTCTTCCTGGCTTTGTGGTTTTCACGCGAAGGCGATTGCGAGCTGTAAATATTTGGGATAGCATTATTTCGATCTGAAATAATGCTATCCCAAATCTTCGGACAGTTTGTTTTTGGAAATGCAGAAGTAGTACGAAGTCTTGAATAAACGTTTTAAAAGAGTGATAACCTATTAGTCATATTTTTGTTTTGTGTCCAAGTCTATTGTTTCATTTGCAATATAAAATTTTGTTAGTTTAACACAGATAAACATTAAGCCAAACTATCTCGACAAGTTAAAACATTCACAAAAATAACCCGTCATGAACTTTGAACACGGTAGGTCTCTAAAATTAAGAGTAGTAATAAACTGAGACAACAAAACATTTTACTGCAATATAAATAGATCAAAAGCAAGTTTACCAGACAATGAAACCTATTTTTAGACAAGTATAAAAATATATTTTCATATTTGTTGGCAAAGGTAGCCTGCTTCGTAAATGAAGATAGACTTGTATTTCGTAAACAGCCGGTCGATTCTGGAAAAATCTCACCGTGATAACTAAGGTGAAGTGAGCTTAGAGTGAGCTGTGAGTCATGCTGAAGCTAGGGATTGGAAAAAATATTTAATTACGAACATACACCACTAATGTAACATTTTGTTCCTCTATAAAAAGTATAGATTAAAAATAAAAGAACAGGAAAACACATTAAAAACTTTTTGTGAAGGCATTCGAAATTAAATTAAATAAGTACGTGGAATTTTCTAACTTTGATTTAACGACTTCTCTTATGTTCTGTTCCTAAAGTTTTGCAATTTTTCAGTTTTATGGTCTCAGGCGTGTTATTAAAAGAAATAATTTATTAAGTATGGAACCCTGGCAGTTATGGAAAAATTTTCATTCTTAGAAGGATCGAGATGGCTCTAGAAAAGGATGTCTGGAAGAATTTTGGGAGAGGTCTTAGCTCAGTAGTGGGACAGTGTAAGCTAACATAAAAAGAAGGAACTTTTTTTTCAAGAAACAATTGTTCTACATTTGTAATTTCGTCTGTATTATGTGGCAGATAATACTGGCATTGCTGTATAACGGACAAAAAACCCACAACACACAATAAACCTGACGTGTCCAAAGACACCGGTGTCCGGTTAATGGGGAAGATTACCAGAAACGTATCCGCTAGATGGCAGTGGGTGTTTGTCACATCATTTTATAATGGCGGATATCGCGATATTTTTTTAAATTAATTATCCTTTTTTAAAATTGATTATCCACGTTTTATACCTGCTTTTTGTACCTTATATAATGTATTCTACCTGGAATGTTGCTCAATTGAAAACGGAGCTGAAGAAAAGAGCGGCTTCAGTGTGCGGAAAAAAAGCTGATCTAATAGAGAGGTATACGTAATTCTGGATATTTTAATATCTCTTGACGATATTTAATCCAGTTTTTAGATTCAAAATATTGTGATACAATTTTAATAATAAAAAAATATATCGTATAATATTTAATTTTTCATAAATAATGGCCTAAGAGACCTATGACTTTAAAAATACATTATAATGATAATTTAATCCTTTTTTCAGATTAGAGGCATATGACAGATAATTTTAATTTTGGAAATGTCTGTTTGGATAATCCATTCGAACCTTCAATGCAATTGCCAGAGAACAATATGTTTAGAAATGTTAATAGTAAAACTTGCACAAACTCTCTAACTTTTATAGTAATTACTTCAAAGAAGCATTATGTAAAACGAACTTTCTCTGAAGTGGAAACCCTGTCAAGATAGATTTATAACAATAATAAACGTAATAATGCAAATATTAACATAAAGATAAAATTTTAAAAATTAGTGCAACTTTAACATACCAGCACCCTAATTGCGTAACACAATATTACTCTCAATTTGAATCATTTTGAAGCATATTGCTAATCCATTGCTCCATAAATGTTCGAAAAACGTGTCTGCTCAACAACGTAAATAACGCAATGAAAGTCGTTGAACTGTCAAAATGAAACCCATTGCTACTAATAGTCTGTTACGCAATTAGCCTGCTGTTTCCTTTGAAGTAGTTTGGAAATCAGTATTTTTGAAATGTTTACCTAGAATGATCAGTCGCTTTAAACTTTACCATTCTAATTTTCATCGCTTTTTCCCATTTTTTTCTTATCACAGGGTTCTTAGGGAAGTTATATACTTCCATTTCTTGGCAGTGAAAATAAGCAAAACGACCCATTTTTTTATAAAAATTATAAAATAATTATTTTTCCCATATAAGCTAATGCCTTCCTTGGTGACAAACACTCAGCGCCATCTAGTTTCAGTTTGGAACCCCATTGCAACAGGCGTTACCCGTCACTTAAACGTAATTATGTCCAAAGAAATCTTCGAATATAAACACAATTTCCTTTTAAACAAACTAGCAGTGAGTTTTCAAAAACTGGAAATAAACACTGACTGCCTGGTTGGTCTAGTGGTTGCAAGCGCAACTGCTGAGGGCTCGACTCCCGGGTCGGGCAAAGTGTTATTGGGTTTTTCATCTGGATTTCTCAGTAGAAGCCCGGAGTCTGTATTTGTGCCCGGTTGGTGACAATAGGCTCGCCTCCTATTACATGGGACTAAAACATAACTAGAGAAATGTGCACCCTAATTGCGTAACACACTATTATTCTCAATTTGAATAATTTTGAAACATATTGCTAATCCATTGCTCCATATGATCGAAAAATGTGTCTGGTCAGCAACGTAAATAACGCAATGAATGTTGTTGAACTGTCAAAATGAAATCCATTGCTACTGAACGCAATTACCCTGCTGGTTAACCCTTTGGGAAGTACAGGCGTAATGTTTTGTTATGATGTTATGGACATAAATACCCTGAAAATGCTATCGATTGTCGTTTTATGACACTATTGGGGGAGAAAAACCGTTTGGGGGAAAGTTGTCCTCGACTCGTCGCAAACTTTGTTTACGTAGCCAGTTTCTAGAGATGAAAAGGTTACTCCGTATTCGGGTAGACCGCTGAAAATGGAAGGGTTAAAAAAAGTAGAAAATGTTTTTCTTTACCCTATGACTTTGCAAAGGTTATGCGAGCATTAACAAAGCCTTCTTTAAAGTTAATGTTTTGTTAGATCGTTTGTTCTATGTGGGAGTTAATTTGAATAAAGTTCTCCATTAGACCATGAACATGGTAATGATAGTGTTTTTTTTGTTTTGAGGCCACTCCCAACTTTTTGAGAGAACTGTTTTAATAAACTTCCAAAAATATTAAATTCTTTGCTTCAATAATTACATTTTTACGGCGAATATTATGAGTTCGTTCCCGTTTTACATTAAATAAGTATACGTTTTTATGACTCCTCCTAAAATTATACCTCATAAATCAAATAGCTGTAGTTCCAGGTTCATTTTACGGATTTCATTAAATGGACACTTGCCTGAGAAAACCAGTAAAGTGTAGGTGCAATTTTTATCTAGCTTGTAATATCCAGCCTGAAGTGGTAGTGCGTCGGACACGTTACGCGAATGCACCCGGAGAGATGGGCAATGATCGTCACTCACTGGACGCCTGAAGGAGGACATCGCCGTCGAGATGGACCACGGTGAAGGTGGTGTGACGATCTAACGAGGTTTGATAAGCCAACAAACCAGACATCGCTCAAGACAGGGAGGTTTGAAAGGAAAAAGGGGAGGCCTTTACAGTGGGACACAATATAGGGCAACAAAAAAAAAAAAAATACGTTTAACTATGCGACAAAAAAACTGATCGTTTTACGGTGTCCTACGTTTGGGGAGTGCCTTAATTTTCATTCCTTTACTGTATAAAATAAAGTGATAAGTATTCAGGTTACAGTTTATATTTTTATTAATTTCTCTGATAAAGCGAATGGCTAGCGGTGTCACGTGTCTTTGAATTTGAGATTCTAGAATATGCCGGTTTCCTCTCGATGTTTTTCTACACCGTTTTGAGAGAAGATGTGATGAAATAATTTACACAAAGTAAAGCGAGCCTGTCTGGGTTCGAACCTACGATCGCAAGTCGCGGCCCTATCACTGGGCCACCCCAGTTAGTTTGCAGACCATCCAAGTTTTCTAATAAACTGGTAACCTTATATCGGAAGTTGTCCATAAAAGTCCATTAAAGAGTTACGAAAGGTCAAAATCAATTTGGACCACCGTATACTTCTTTTACTATCGGCAATGTATCCGTAATCAAGACGACCTACAAGTACCAAGAGTGAGAACCCTGCACGGCAGGAAAATAATACAGTATGAAGGGGTTCGGCTTTACAATAAATTACCTGAAAAAGTCAGAGAGTGTACAAGCATACCAACATTGAAAAAAGGCCTAAAGAATTATATATTATATACATAAGTTTAGCTTTTTTATATTAGACACATAAGTTTAGCTTGAACTGTTTTGTATTTTAGACATACTTGCTATATTTTATGAATGAAACTATGGTGTTCAGTTTCTTGAATGGTTTGAACGTCGTAATGTAAACTACAACTTATTGTTAATTTAGTGAAGTTTCTCTTTAAGTGAACTGTAATTTGTTCTTTGAGAAATAAATGTCTTTAAACCGAATGTTCTTATGAGCTGAGGTCCTTTTGGCATTGTAATCTTTGTTTTCCGTTTTTTTTTATAGTTTTAAGGTGTATTTTTTTGCAGTAATGCCAATAAACGCATTTTTCTTTCTTTCTATGAATTTTCATGAAATTGCTCGACATACTAAGCAATAATATATTGAGAATACTTATTCTGTCTTATTGTTGAATTGATTTAGCCTCTTGAGTCCCTCAGGTCATTATAACGGACAA
Source organism: Eremobia ochroleuca (assembly GCA_949629135.1). Classification (NCBI taxonomy): domain Eukaryota; kingdom Metazoa; phylum Arthropoda; class Insecta; order Lepidoptera; family Noctuidae; genus Eremobia; species Eremobia ochroleuca. Next base: position 4,360,402 of record OX451404.1, on the reverse strand, counting down.
ATTTATCGTATGTCATAAAGTCTTGATATACATTTGTAATAACCGGACGTACTTCCTAACACAATATTAGTTTTCGTTTAAAAATCGGCGCTGCTACACCTGATTTAGTCAACCAATGAGAATTCAAATGTTGATTAATGTTGTATAATCTCAGGAATTAGGGCCCATTTGTCCGTTATTAAGGACGACCGGTCTTTTCGACATCTTGAGGTATAAATATGGCGGACTCAGGAGATTAGGGCTGGTGTTTCAATAGTCAGTAAATATTGCAGTTTGACAGCTTTCGTATAGAAAATATGTCAAACTGTCATAATAATTCTTCAGATAAAGTTATCTGACTATTGAACAATCAGGCGTCAGTCAGAAACAGTTCTTTCAATTTGCAAGAAGACTCTTTGCATTTTCAAAACATTGTTAAGACAATACAGAAACTATTTTGAAACACTTGTTCGATACCCATTAAACCCCTGTACAGTTCATAGTTGTATTGATTTCTCAGAGGTTATAAGGTGACGCATAATATAGTCATAAAATTTGCATGAATGTGTGATTCTCACTCCCATAGTTTAACAAGAACTAAGTTTCGCTCGGACATTGCAGTCTACAAAACATGTACTTTGTAGGAGATTTGAAGTCTAAAGCTTTGTAAGTTCTTGGAATTGTCCATCTGCAGTGCAAAGGCTTCCTATACAAAAAAGGAAAGAGCATTGTCCACTACTTCTAAGCGTGAATTGGGTACCCTATTACCCAACTGTGAACGGTTCCGCGCCCATTCGACCCGCTTAGACTCGACCCGAAGAATAATACCGGATATTTTACTACCAATTCAGTGCCTTTTGCACAGTCAGGCAAAGTGATATTTTAATTCTAAATAATTTGCTATATACAACGTGTAACGTTAAATGCGCAAAACCTCAGACACCCCAACTGATTTTTAATTCAATTGACCTATTTCAAAGAGAAAATAAGTCATCAAAAAATTTGTTATTGTTTTATGTGCTGTTTTAATTTTACTGGCCATTCTGATCGTTACTTGCGTCTGCGACGACGCTTTATCGAGGGAGGAGTCGTCACCGGGCCGCTGCGCCGTGCTGACATTGGCTTGCTTGACCTATTAATAAATAGACACGGCAACGTTTTTAATGAAGATTTTTTGAAAAATGTGACCTATGTTAAAAAGTGGTTCAATTAATTCTGCTCGTTATTCTGATCAAACTATTTTCAGGTTTTGCGCATTTGACGTTACACGTTGTATAGAATATTTAATATTTTGTTATGATACATAACCTACCGTGCGATTCTGTAACCACCTCACCGTGAAAACTTGGGTGAAGTGTGCGTGGAATGAGTCGTCAATAGTGTCAATCCCTAGCAACAGCATGACTCACAGCTCACTCTAAGCTCACTTCACCTTAGTTATCACGGTGAGATTTTTCCAGAATCAACCGGCTGGTAGTGATTTCGTTTATAAGATAGCCTCTACCACGCTTAAACCGGTTTTTTGGAAACAATAGACGAAGCAGCTTTCAATTTTATTATTGTTCGAAAATGCACGTATTTAGGGTGCCGATATGATAAGAATAGTATATTGTTCACCGAGAGGAGAAAGTAACCGATTACCGTCGAGGGTGTCGTTTGAAGCCCGAGCCGTAGGCGAGGGCTTTAAAACACCCGAGATCGGGAATCGCACTTTCTCTCGAGTGATACATAGTGCTTTATACTACACCTACGAGGAAAATAAAAAACGAAATCTTTATTTTACTATCTACGAAAACTGAATCCTCAAACAACACACAAATTGGAAATGGCGCCAATGGCGTCTGCAATTTTCACATGTTCTTTTTTCAAATTGTTTATCCTGCCACCGCAGGGTCGCACTGCCAGCCCGACACCATCCAACACACAGCTAGTGGCCAGTGTCATTTTGCGAACTTGGAGATAAAAACTCAGTGTAAAAACTTTTTGGCTTTTGATATTTAGGTTACCGGCGCATAGTCTTACCCAAAATTAAAAAAGAAAAACCACGTAAGAAATGGATTTTCATACACTTTTCTCTCCCGCTCAGATGCGTTTTCTCCCCGCATATTTGTTCGAAATGCAATGACGTACTTTCTACCGTAAATTTGATAAAGTATCAAGGTACTTTCCAAGCAGGTGTAGTATAAAGTAAAGTATGTATGCTTAGTTTGTCATTTGCAATGTCAGGTGAAGGGTCATCTCAGGGCAGAGTGTGTAATAATTATGAATGAATTTCAAATACATGTCGGTCGGTCGGTGTTAATTACATGTCGGTCGTGTATGCCGGCCGCACCGAAAAAAATAAAGAATCCACAGTGTGGGCCTGTTTTAATAAAAGAACGGGACAAAATTAAAAATGTGGTGAGTGAAAATTATGGATCAATCAAAAAAAAAAAAATGTAATGAAACTGTGAGAACATCATGGTCAACTATAAAAGTGTAAAACATCGGCTAAATACTTAGTGCGAGTAAAAGACATCCTGGACTGCCAAATTCTCAGTTATTTTACACACAGAAAAATCCAGCTATTATTCTTCGGGTCGAGTCAAAGCGGGTCGAGTGGGCGCGGACCCCTGTGAACTTACCTAGTCGAAACTTTCGCGCGACTCGTTTGTTACTGGGACAAAGGTAAGTTTATTAGTCATCCTGATACTGAGTCTCAGTTGCACAGTTCGTATTACAAACTTTATTCTGAATACTTGAGTTCACTCGAGTGCAGCAGTTACTATTTAGGTCTTAGGGCGACTAGTGGCTAGTTGAATGGTTCACAAATTACGTTTGTATCCACCATCCCGCATTGGGCCCGCGTGGTGGATTACGGCCCAGTCCCTCTCACAAAGAGGAGGCCTGTGTCCCAGTAGTGGGAACATTATAGACTGATTTTATGCAATGTTGATTTTCAAGTTATTATTTTGTTTTATAGGTATTTACCTAATGATATACGAGTAATATGATGTTACTTTAAGAAGTAAATTGAATAAAAAACAGGAGTTTCCATAAAAAGTCCCAATTTTTTTAAACGAATAAATGAAGATTAAAAATAAAGTGTAGATTTGATGCTAATGTCGACTCCAATCTAGTTTTAATGGATTTAGAGTTACGGTTTAGAGTTACGGAAGCTGAGCCAATTAAAAAGGAGATTACCTACCCTCTGAACTTTTTCTTAAAAGTTGGACCAAAAATTAACTTTATTCTAATATTTTTTATACGTAACAGGCAAAGGATTTTTCCTGACAGTATGCAAAACAAACCGTTTCACAAAATCCTTTAAGTCTTGCACTTACACTGTTATATTTCGAACCTCAAATACATTTGAAAACAGAACACTGACGCTTCGACGACAACTAGACACAATAGATTCCTTCGTCGAATGCATTTTAAACTCGATTTAAAAGTAAAATCGTCCTCGAACAAGTAATGGTGTGCAATAACAGGCTTCCGTACAGTAAACTGTGACTCCCTGTGATTTTGTCGTTAGAAATAATCACAGTACTAGCCGTGCCCGCGACTTCATTCGCGGCATATCGGAAAACAAATTGGATTTTATGATTTTTTCCTAAAATAAAAATAGCCTAAGTTACTCCTTCTATCATGAGCTATCTGGCAGTGAAAGTCCTATCAAAATCAGTCCAGCTGTTTCGGAGATTAGCCGAAACAAACCTACAGACAGACAAAATATATAAAAAATATTTTTTTTGTTAAAGTAGCGTATATACTTTCATATGTATTTAGTAAAAATCTGTTATTTTGACATTACAAACAGACACTTCAATCTTATTTATTTGTGTGTAGACTCCTTTATAGATTTTGTATGATAGAAGTTTAGCTATATCTCTTAGTTTATATACGCCTTGGTAAGACTAGTTGTCAGACTTTCGGTCTTCTAACGACCCGTAACGACTGTCAAAGATCCACGAATGACAGCCGGGACCAATGGCTTTATGTGCTTTCCGAGGCATGGCGAGGTCCATGTACGGTTTGTAAAGATGGTCACCCGTCCACGGATCTTTCCAAACCATCATTCAATATACAATAAGTAACCTTCTCTTTCTTGCGCGTGTGCTTCAACTTCAATTATTTTTTTATAAGTCAGCTGGAAATAATCACGAGCACCAGTAATTACCTTCAAGTATTAAATGTTCTGTTGCACTGTTACCTCTCTTTCACAGTGGCACGAAAAGACTATTTTCAACCCAACAATTTCAAGCCATTTTCCGACCACTTCCAAGCCATTCTACAACTTAATCTCAAGGTTTAAGGTCTATATTCCTCTATAATTGAACTGTACGTTGGGCCTGAATAATGTAACGAGCAATAGAAGACGTGGAGTAACATTGACTGCTGTATTTTTATGACACGGTATAACTGTTGTTAAGGATTTTAACTGCTTAATTATTTATCGTGTTTCTGATACTTTTATTGAGGACGTGTGTGTAAAAATAGGTCAGCTTTGTTCATAAATAATTATCAGTACGAATAGATTTTTAGGTTTGATATTTGCTTTGGTTTTGTTGTCATAATAGTGTAAATAATAAATGGTATTCAGCCGGTCAATTCTGTAAAAATCTCACCGTGAAATGATAAGTGAAGTGAGCACTTAATAGTGTTAATAACTAGCGAATGACAGCTCACTCCACGCTCACTTCACCCAAGCTTCCAAGCTTTCACGGTGAGATGGTTACAGAATCGAGCGGCAGTTCTATAGATATGAAGTGAAGGGCGGGGGTTTTGAGAGGGAGGGGGAATATGGAATTTTGACGTTCGAAAAGTGCTGATTCTCAGCCTAATTTGAATAAATGACTTGAATTTTTTTTTTTTAGTCTTAGTAACTCACAGCTAATTCAAAGACTATGTAATACAATCAAGATTAGGTTGTGGATTGTTCGTTTTTGGCGGAGGAATGAAGTGAGGATCCTATAGACAGATGAATAATTTTGTCTTAAGGCCACTTCCAACGGTTCATTATGGAGATCTGACATTACAATATCAGCCGGTCGATTCTGTAAAAATCTCACCGTGAAATCATAATTGAAGTGAGCACTTAATAGTGTTAATCCCTAGCAAATGACAGCTCACTCCACGCTCACTACACCCAAGCTTTCACGGTGAGATGGTTACAGAATCGCACGGCTGTTTGTATTAGTTCGGCAAGTTGAAATTTTCACATTTATATCAAAGAAAACATGAGTTTTTCTGTGAACTTGAAATAAACGTTTATTATTATTATTATTATTATTAATTATATTTATTATCATGATAACAAACTATTTTTCACCAACGTGATTTTCTACGGTGGTATTAGAACAGCCAAGTTCTTCCGCTACTGCTCGTGTCCATAAACGAGGATCAGTTTCGATGAGTTGTCGTAATCGTTCTATGTCAGTCTGAACTACAGGCCCGTGGTGAATCTTTTAAACTGTAGTCTCCCATGTCGAATTTATCAAACCAATTTTTAGCTGTACGATAAGTGACTGTAGAATCTCCCATCGATTTACATTATGTTTCTTGCCGCATCCGCTGCTGAATGTCCCAATCGGTATTCGTGAATTAACAATAGTCTGATTTGTTCTCTTGAAAGATTCATTATTTCGATGTGTATGCCTTCGGAAGCGTTATGAAACGTGGCAGGAAATTTCTTCCGCTTTTATACTTTCGTCAAAGGAAATTTCAAGAACAATCGAGGAACAAATAAAAAAATTCTAGATAATTCTGAAAATTTCTACTTGCCAACCTAATATTTATACTGCCCTGCAGGGTAATTGCGTAACACACTATCAGTAGCAATGGGTTTCATTTTGACAGTGCAACAACATTCATTGCGTTATTTACGTTGTGGAGCAGACACATTTTTCGAGCATATAGAGCAATGGATTAGCAATATGCTTCAAAGTGGTTCAAATTGAGAGTAATACTGTGTTACGCAATTAGGGTGCAGGTTCGATACGATAGAACTTGCTGTTGAGAAAAATAAATAACTCGTAAATAGAAATATTTACCTGTAACTCCGGAAAGCTCTGCCTAACGATGAGCGTCCAAAGATTATAAAGCACAAAGACGGTGATAAGCCACAGCCAGTAGAAGAAGAAGTTCTCGTCAGGGTTGACTACGGTGCGCGGCGCTCGGATCTTGCGTCGTCTCTGTCTGTTCAATGCTCTGTGCTCGCCTGTCGCGCCCTCTGATCCGGTGTCTTCTACCTATGGGAAAATTGTAGCTGTTATTCTATTACACTTTTTCTTTTTCTTCTCCTAACTGACGAGTTACTATTTAAATGTACTACGAATCGTTACTACGAATAAGTACTACCTAAATAATAATATCATCAATGTAAATCTTACAGCAGAGTTGCAATATATTTATATACTTTGCAAGTTAAGAAACATTTTCTGTGTTGTTGTTTGGTTCTGATGTCACTTATCATATAAATACTGTGTCACATTGTTGAGGCTGTAAATATTTAAGCGAACACAAATATTTAAAAATAAAGAGCATTTGGTGAAATTTTCTATCTACTTATATCTAATAAGGAAAACTAAACGTGTGGTGATTCAGGCACACTTCAGAACTCCACGTTTTCACATGGAGCACTTCCTTTATTATGTTCAAGAATTGATAAATAATATCCATACTCATCATCTGCCTAGCCTTTTCCCAACTATGTTGGGGTCGGCTTCCAGTCTAACCGGATGCAGCTGAATACCAGTATTTTACATGGAGCGACTGCCTATCTGACCTCCACAACCCAGTTACTGGGTAATACGATAGGTACCCGTTTGGTAAGACTGATTGTCAGAATTTTGGGCTTCTGACTACGCGTAACGACTGACAAAGATCCACGAATGACAGCCGGGACCAACGGCTTAACGTGCTTTCCGAGGCACGGAGGTGTCTCGGTATGTAAATATGGTCACCTGTCCACAGACCAACCGCGGTAAGCGTAACTTAACTTGATCGATCGCCCTGTGCGGCTGTTATTATTTAGCCACGAGCCCCTCTATCCATACACATGACGATATTAAACGGGTAAAAGCGTTTACTCTGAAAAAATTAACCATATTTTATCAGTTCGGAAATATAAAGCCTGTGTTCCACATGGAGCTCTGAAGTTCCATCAATCAATTTAAATCTAATAAATATGTTCACGTTAATCATATTTTGTAGCTCTCCATAAAATATCGAATAAAGTTATTACGACGTAATACGATACATCTGAATCCGATAACCGAATTTATATTTAAGAATTAAGGTTTCTTCATATTTCACTTCCATGTAACTCGTTTAGGAATTGCTTTTATGGTTTTTCATTGAATTAATAGCTATGTTCTGTTTTATATTTACTTTTTTCTGAAATCAGATCAAATATTTTAAAATACGACATACTAACTTTTGTGAGACATAAATTACCTTACTATAATTATCTTGATGACCTTTTTAATTTGTACCTTTTGATTCCTTTATTTGAATTGCATTGACATTTTATTTTATTCTGATCTATTTTGCTGCAGTATTGTGTTATGTATTAAGGGTGTTTACTGTTTTTTTTATTTTTTTTTACGGTTTTACTCACGTGTTTAATTGTAAATCATGGCTTTGCCATTATGATCGTTATTATTATAAAACTTGGCAGGCCTGTTGGTCTAGTGGTCACTGGCCCTGACTACTATACGCAAAGTCGTGGGTTCGATTCCCACCCAGGAAAAATGTTTGTGTGATGAGCACGATCTCTCACGTTCTTTGTCTGGGTATAATTTATCTATAATATGTATGTATTTAGAAATATATATGTATGTTTATCAGTTGTCTAGAACTCATAGCACAAGCTCTGCTTAGTTTGGGACTAGTTGGCGTTGTGTGAAAGTTGTGGAATATTATTATTATTATAACTTGTTGAGCGAACCCGAAATAAAAACATACGTAAGTAAAACCGCAAACATTAATAACAGACAATTCTATTAATTTGATCCCGAACATAATATTGCCATCTACTGCATCGGCTCCATATTTCGGATATATGTACTTAACAAATTTTATAACTTTCTCATAAAAACATCCTAATCAGAACTTCAAAAGTGTCACTACAATTTGCCCAGCTCCAAAAGCTTAGGGTCACGCACGGTTTTACTAACAAGGAAGGTATCCCGACGTGTCACCTCCGATTTTTTTGTGGCTGATATATGTTATTCTCCATCAAATTTTAAGAGACACGTATTTTTTTTTTGCCAACGCGCCTTTTTGTGGGTGAAATAGCCCCCTAAACATTACCACCTTTCGGGGCAGTTTGAGGGTTTTACATACTTCTAGTTAATATTTTTCCAAAAGACCAAATGGATAAGTATGTAAAACCCTCAAACTGCCCCGAAAGGTGGTAATGTTTAGGGGGCTATTTCACCCCCAAAAAAGGAGAGTTGGCAAAAAAAAAATACGTGTCTCTTAAAATTTGATGGAGAATAACATATATCAGCCACAAAAAAATCGGAGGTGACACGTCGGGATACCTTCCTTGTAAGTTAATACAGCTTTAAAGTAATTCGAGATGGCACCGATATCGTGGTAAGTAAAGTGACCCTAATCTGAAGTGAGGCTTCAAAATTCAATAATCTTTGTTCGAATGCATGAGCGATAGGCACCAGCGTCGGCGGTTAACGAGAAGCGACAAGAGCCTAGCAACTAGCAACTAACAACGAGTTGCCTTACAACGTGCAGAGAGCGCTCGACGGTTACGAGAGATTACTTGCTGGTATACAACATGTAACGTTAAATGCGCAAAACCTCAGACACCCCAACTGATTTTTAATTCAATTGACCTATTTCAGAAAGAAAATAAGTCATTTAAAAAATTGTAAAGGTTTTATGTGCTGTTTTAGTTTCACTGGCCATTCTGACCGTTTCATGCGTCTGCGACGACGCTTTACCGAGGGATGAGTCGTCAGCGGGCCGCTGCGCCGCGGTGACATTGGCTTGCTTGACCTTTTAATAAATAGACACGGCAACGTTTTTAATGAAGATTTTTTGAAAAGTGTGACCTATATTAAAAAGTGGTTCAATTGATTCTGCTCGTTATTCTGATCAAACTATTTTCAGGTTTTGCGCATTTAACGTTACAAGTTGTATATACCAAGCTTGAGTGTTCTAACCGCCAAGCGAGCATCACTGAGCGAGTACTCTCTTTGGTAGCTCAGCTCCTGTCGCTGCGACAAACGAGTACTCGCCGGCAGTGTGAACAGTCAGCTGAACTATTACTCTAATTATGTATCTCTTTTACCTTCATCATCATCTGCCTAGCCTTTTCCCAACTATGTTGGGGTCGGCTTCCAGTCTAACCGGATGCAGCTGAATACCAGTATTTTACATGGAGTGACTGCCTGTCTGACCTCCACAACCCAGTTACTGGGTAATACGATACCCCTTGGTAAGACTGGTTGTCAGACTTTCGGGCTACTGACGACCCGTAACGACTGTCAAAGATCCACGAACGACAGCCGGGACCAACGGCGGGTCTTGGTATGTGAAGATGGTCACCCATCCACGGACCAACCGCGGCAAGCGTAGCTTAACCTGATCGATCGAGCCGTGCGGCTGTTATTACTTAGCCACAAGTCCCTCTCTTTTACCTACACATGTCTTTAAATTTTTTTGTAAGTTTCTTGGAGGAGAAAATCGTTATGCCTAGTCGCTTCGTCGTCGGTAGTTGGAGTCGCGGCTAGGTTAAGTTACATGATATGGATCTCCATATCATGTAACTAAACCAGCACCCTAATGCGTAACACACTCTTATTCTCAATTTGAATCATTTTGAAGCTTATTGCTGACCCATTGCTCCATATGTTCGAAAAATGTGTCTGCTCAACAACGTAAATAACGCAATGAATGTTGTTGAACTGTCAAAATGAAACCCATCGCTACTGATAGTGTGTTACGCAATTACCCTGCTGCCCTAACACATCTGTGTTACGTGGTTACTTGTTAATAATTTCGTATATTTAATTTTCTGTCTGTGTAATTGTTTTTGTGTAAAAAGTCCGGATAGTGACAAAAAGTCCATTATTTTCTGGCTCGATTATTACAATAAAAGGAGAAAACGAATTATTCTAAAATTTCTACTACAGCAGATCGTTTCCTTTTTTAATTCTCTTGATATTATAAGCACAATAACTATAGATTCTGGTAACATTGTAAGTTTACAGCCATTCTGAGACAAAGCTCTTCCTCGATTTCTGATGGCCCATTCAATTAAATCTAATGTCAAGTGATTTGATTGGCAGTTCTGATTTCCGCCAATCAATCACAACAGTGAACAAGAGACTTAATATCAGATTAACTCTTCAGATACTTGATCGGCATTCCAGAAACGGAGTGTCTGTTTTAGGTAAAACTTTTTTGTTCTGAGTTTATAATTTCTTGCTCTAGCTTCTTACAGAGTTCTTCTTACTTTAGCATCTTACGGTGCGTTTCCACAGAAGCGGAGTTGGGTGGAGCGGAGCGGAGACGTTTAGGAATCGTCCAATCACAGACGAGACGAGTGACGCGATGAGGATTTCAACCATTGTGATTAGTCGATTCCTGCACGTCTCCGCTTCTGTGGAAACGCAGCCTTACGGAGTCTTATGTAAATCAAAAGAGTACTTACAGTTTCTTGCGTCAGTGGAGTCTGTCTAGTAGAAAATCTTTTGAGAAAGGAGTCTTCTCTCTTCAACGGAGGTTTCTTCTGTATCGCTGAGCTGAGCTGCACCGTCGTTCGTAGTTTCATCCATCTTTGGTTCGATTTTGTTCTGCAGTCATACAAAATCGTCAGTACCGAGCAATTTCGCCAAAAGGAAAATAGGGAGTTTAGTAAGCAAAAGTAGCCATGCTCTCAGATAGTTCAAGTATATTAGACAGATAAGAAATTACAGATTACTTAGTTTGTTAAGCACAGATTTCTGGAAGATTCTGTTCATTTATATTCAAGGAAAGTGTTAGTCATATTGGAATATACCTCTATTCTTAAATTGTAATGTGCGGTGATGCACTAGAAATTTGTGAACAGAAAGATCTCAAACACGTGCAAACAAATACTTCTAGTTTGACATGCGGCATGGCAACTCACACTATAGAAACAAAAAGTCCAACTCGAATATTATACGATAGTTGTAGAGTGAAATCAGTGAATCGAATCTATCTTTTCTAAAACTAGTAACTAGGCATCTAAAGTTAGGAGCTCGAAACTATTCTTCTATTGAAACATTAAAAATGCAATTAAACAATGAGATAACATTGAACACGTTTTTATTGTCTCAAGTGACAGTAGGAAAGTAGAATCATTTGGTGAGCTAGTAAGACACAATATCCACAAGAAAAACACACATAATCCAGTGAGTAAAGTACCATTCCCGAAGTTCCTATACATTGACGAAGGTAGCACATTAGTGGGAAATCATAAACAAACAATGAAATATAATAACAATCGACAACGATGCGGCTTTACCGGTGGTCCGATAGTGTTCGAACCTCTTTATTTTCCTGAGTGCCTGGTAGTATGCCATGACAGCTTGGACGTGTCTCCATTTATGGCCGCGTTTGTCTGTGTCTGACTCCGCCCTCTCAGTGTCCTGCATGGACTTGCGAGAGCTTGACGAACTCGATGCAATGATCGGTCGCCTATAAAGGGATGTATCGTGTTATACGGAGACAGTGGTGTAGTGTGTGCAATGTTGGTGGAAGCCTTCCAGGGACCTTGTGTTGCGCGCTTTGGTGAACCTCGAACCCTCTTAGGTGGTGAATTATCTTGTGCTTAAATACTACAGCTACACATCTATGAGTCTACTAAATCATTCGATACTCAAAATACTAATCAAAACTATCTATGAAAGCTAAGCGGACATCAAGATGAGAATCCAAAGTAATAGAGGTAGTTCGTTATACCACCAAAGCGGACAACACTAGTCGCAGTACACGATACATTGTCAACGAGACTTCACAAAATTATCACATGCATAATGCCTACAATCTCGTTAACGGACAGAACAATGTAACAGGTGTTTATACATACAATATTTTAGCATTACGTGTCGTCTACACGCCCAGCTGTGCAAGGTCGTGAACTAACTTCAACAGTTATAACTATTGCGTTATGCACAAATCATTGTGATAGGCGTAGGGCACCAATTACGTATCAGTCGTTCGTATAGTCGACGATTTAATGTGGCTATCAAGTGACGTGTGGAATGGTTTTCCATAAAACTGCAAAACGATTAGACATTTAATTATACATTTATGTTTATTTTTAATGTTCATAGTTTCAATAGTATTTTCAATAGCAATTGCAAACGTCACTTGATAGTCTCAGCTCATCTATCGGGCATACGTAATCAGCATTGGTATTGGATCGTGCTCGTTGCTAGGGTCGCAGCTAAGCGTATCCAAAGCGTAATGTGCCATTATATCGGGCCACTTACATATCGTCAGGCTTCGCATTTGGAGTGAATGGAGATAACTTGCTCAACAGCCTGAACAGGTTTAGAAGATTGCTTATCATCAAATTCTATTACATTTTATATTTCTATTACAGTTGCTATGACATAGAATTAAAGCTTTAGTTTTATTGTAGACCATTTTGAAGTTGATGATGCATTTTTTGTCGGTTCATGGTTGATGAAAAATAACTTATTGCCGTTCAGAAACCATAGAATATATTATTTTCTACTAAAATTATAATCTGTGATTTCTGCACTTCAATAAGTTAATCTTTTATAGTATGACACATGAATCAAAATGTTTTCATTTCAAGGATATCATAGTAGGTAATGTTTATTTTTTTTATTGTGTAAATAATATTATCTGAAGAATTTCATATATAATTATATAAACATATTTTTATAAATGTGTTTTACCCTAACTGGTTAATTATTATAAGAAACTAATTTTATGTAGTTAAATATTATGATATGTGTTGTAATGAGATAATAAAAGAAAAATAAATGTGTAACTTATATTATACACAGACTATTATACATATATTGATTAATTAATTATTGGTATTAATTAAGATAGTACTTAAATTTCTTTTCAGTCTTGTAAATATATTTTTATGCATAATTGTATATAATAATATAATGTGTACTATAGAGGTTTTAGTCTGCGTGGCTTTACCAGGCAACCCCCCCCCCCCCCCGAATATTATATAGCTGTAGGACAATACACAATGTACAGGATCAATTTTCAGCCGGTGCGCAAACTGTAACCATGAATCCAGTACATGATTCTGAACTCAGCCGTGCGATTCTGTAACCATCTCACCGTGAAAACTTGGGTGAAATGAGCGTGGAATGAGTCGTCAATAATGTCAATCCCTAGCAGCATGACTCACAGCTCACTCTAAGCTCACTTCACCTTAGTTATCACGGTAAGATTTTTACAGAATCGACCGGCTGTTCTCGGTTATTAAAAAAAAAAATGCTCTGCCATACATTTTGACCGCGAATTATTAAGGAATAACACAAACTTAAGTAAAGTTAAAATCCAAACTAAAGAATTTACTTCTCGAGAACGCATACACGTCGTCGAGCTGTCATGGGCGGTGAGTTCTAGATCAGCAGGTCGATTCTGTAAAAATCTCACCTTGAAATCATAAGTGAAGTGAGCAATAGTGTTAATCCCTAGCAAATGACAGCTCACTCCACGCTCACTTCATCCAAGCTTTCACGGTGAGATGGTTACAGAATCGCACGGCTGAGTGGCCCTCTGTGTCACTCTGGTTTGGAATTAATTGTCTGTTGTAAGTATTGGTGTCTGTCTGCCACTGTCCAGAAATAAATTTACAGCTGTAACAGTAAGAGCAGTAACCTATGCATTATATCTGAATTCCTAGTGTCGGACAACTGATGTATTTTTGTAGTTCTTGTGGTCCGTTCGCAAAATTACTTTAATCCTCGAACAAATGTGTTATTGTCTGATACTACTTATAATTTTAAGTTATGTATGAGAAACGAGCGCTTGTCGCCACCAAACTGTAAAGTTTGGCGAATAAAAATCTGTAAAAAAAATAACTTGTTTTTGTAAGAGATGTAATAAATAAAATAAAATAAAAACTTTTCTATGAAACGGCTGTTTTTTTTTTTGGATAACCGACGAAACGTTTCTACGCTAGGGGGTCTAGAATCATTTGCTGAATTCATAGTTACAGTTTGCGCACTGTTACACTATTTCTTATTTAATAAAGGGATAGAAAAGAATAGAGTATCCGCTTTAGAGAGTTACAGATCGCGTTGATATAAAAAAAATGTAGCATCGAAAAAAGAGATCATTATTAATATCACTACTAAATACCCCTTTCGTTGATAATCCCGTTACAGCAGTGCTATTCTGTAAAAATCTCACCGTGAGAACTTAGGTGAAGTGAGCGGGAAGTGAGCTCTGTCATTCCCTAATGATAGGGACTGACACTATTAAGTGCTCACTTCTCTTATTATTTCACGGTGAGATTTTTACAGAATCGACCGGCAGAACCGTATTACGTTAGCGTTCTCAATATGATGACGGCGTAGGTCGTATTCGTATATCTACATAATTTGATCGTACATCATTCTTTATGGCATTCTATGACGACATTTGAAATAAAAATGGCGGCATCCGCCTAATCTTGTCAATTTGGGGCAATATTGCGATAATTACCACCCGTTGGTATGCTGGTTGATGGTGTCGGCAGGATATTATTAGCTCAACAAGATGCTGCAGTCCATAGTGCCCTGGTACTGTTTTGTAATCGTGATAAAGAAAAAAAAAATCTCGCTGATATTGAAATGACTTCAAAAGTCAAACGAATACGTATGTGGTTTTCTATATCATTAGAACTAGGCTTCCCTCCTCCGTTCTAAATCCAGCGAGCGAGAACTTTGTTTTTTTACCCGAATACGGCGAAGCCAAAAGATAGGGTCCGGACTTATACATATACGAATAATTTTTTTCCGTGTTAGTTAACATTTTTATCGTCGTTGAGCTTAGGTTTTTAACTTTCTTTTTTTATCCCTACTCGTTGCACAATCTAGTCGTTTATATCTTCGTAAGTTTTCAAATTCTTTCTTTTGTCAAGTCAGGGCACATATTTAATTACCTACTTAATAAATTAGACCAAAATAGCATACACCTTTGACCAATGTCCAGTTGACATCAAGCTAAAACCTTTTTAATAGCCTGGCCATTTTAAGTTTTTTTTTTTTTTTTTTGTCTATACCCATTTGTGCCACATTGTTAATGCAGTCTGCAATGTAAAAAAGATGGCTGAATGTCATTCTGTGTTATTGACATTACATAACGCTGAGTCGGTATAGCAGATTCTTTTGCGAAATGAGCAGACAAAAATAGATCTTCAAGGAAACCGTAGCTTTACAGAAAAAAATTAAATAGTACCTAATAAGAAGCGATTAAAATGTGCAGCTAATATTTTCTTATATTTGGTGGAGGAACCTTGCCCAAGCTGGTAAGTTATCTAGTATACAGGGTGTCCGGTAATTAATGGATAACCTTGAAATGGCTTATAGCAGAAACTAATGGCTACTGTTTTAATTGGTAGTCACCAATTAAAACAGTTTTAGTTAAATTGAATTTTCGGTCGAAATGAATTTAATTGAACCGGTTAATTGGGTTACCCAAGTAATGAATTACTTTTAGCTCTAAGAAAGTTTGTTCGTGTTGAATTAGTAAACGGGTCGGTGATGCGCCTCCATTATCGGCCATTTACACTAAATAAAGGGTACCTAATTTAGTTCTACGTTTCTTACAGGGTATAGTGATTTTGTTGTTAAAGTGGGTGTTGAATTTACCTAATTGAATTTACCTTAATTAATCTGCCTGCCTTTTCACAACTATTTTTTGGTCAGCTTCTAGTCTAACCAGATGCAGCTGAATACCAGTATTTTACATGGCGCGACGGCATATCTGAGCTCCATAACCCAGTTACTGGGTACCACGATACCACTTGGTAAGACTGCTTGTCACACTCTTGGGTTCTACGTTTCTTACAAGGTATAGTGATTTTGTTGTTAAAGTGGGTGTTGAATTTACCTAATTGAATTTATCTTAATTAATCTGCCTGCCTTTTCACAACTATTTTTGGTCAGCTTCTAGTCTAACCAGATGCAGCTGAATACCAGTATTTTACATGGAGTGACGGCATATCTGAGCTCCATAACCCAGTTACTGGGTACTACCACGATACCACTTGGTAAGACTGCTTGTCACACTCTTGGGTTTTTGACTGACCCGTAACGACTGTCAAAGATCTACGAATGACAGCCGGGACCAAAACGGCTTAGCGTGCTTTCTGAGGCATGGAGGGGTCTCGACATGGATATCGAGGTCTCGATAGGAAATGGATGGTCACTCATCCACAAACCGACCACCGCAGCAAGCGTAGCTTAACCTTTAATTGATCCATGCGGCTGTTATTATTTAGCCACGAGTCCCTCCTTAATTGAATGGATTTACACATATGAATTTTTCGGACATTATATTAAGAATTAACAAAGTAGGTAGATCATTATTTTTTCATTTAGGTGATAAAAAATATGAGGTCATAATGATGAAGGTATTTTTTGTTTCCTAGAACCAGTAGGTAACTTGAAACAGCTCCCCTGGACACGAACTAAAATGTCATAATCAGTCGATAATGTTCAAACTGCTAGGACCCAGGCCTCCACTCTTCGAGAGGGGGTGTGCAGTAATCTACCACGCAGGCCCAGTGCGGGTTGGTAGCTGTCACATGTCTTCGAAAACTAAAATCGTCTACACGGAGAGAAAAATCTTAGAAAAATTACTGTGCTGTCTCATAATCTGAGTGCATTTGAGTGGTAATGGAAAAATTACCATGCTAGCACAGTAAAGATTCTTATGCTGTACAGTAAAATTTATTGGACAAATAGTGAATTTTTCCCAATCTCACTCAGAAAATTTTCTGTACATGTCACTTGTACTCACTTTACAGTGACGAGCACAGTAATTTTTCTAAGAATTTTCTCTCCATGTATGTTTAAATTGGTATCGATTGAAAACCTCACAAAATAAATTAAGAGCAAGACCGATTTCATGACATCACTATAACCTATATCCCAGCATGGCTTACCGCTTAACTACGGCAGCGACGAGTATAATCGAGTTATGCATCGAGTCGCTTATCGATTTGTTGTATTCTCGTGTATATGGGTCGCTTAATGGCATTGAAGTATTCGAGATATCGCTGCCGGACCAGTGGTTACTCAGTGACTGTCAATTGCAGGACATCGGGAGCTATTAATAGGCTTTATCGCTGATCTTTTACTGGCCAAAAGTTAGCTATTAAATTATAAATTAGTACTAGGCTAGTTAATTATATAATTATAAATAAAAGTATCGTTCTGTAAAGATACAGGTCGATATTATTATTTATGCCTTTATTTATTTATATATACTTTATTGTACACCAGAAAAATAGAACAGAAAAAAAATACAAAATATACAATGGACAGTCTTATCGCTTTCTGCGATCTCTTTGAAGATTTTTTTTTTAAATTCTCTCTTTTTCTTTGGCAACCTTTGCAGCCTCTCTGAAGAATTCGCTATCAGATGCTAGTGTTTTTTCAAATCCGACCGCTAGTTCCAGAAATTAGCGCGTTCAAACAAACAAACTCTCTTCATCATTATTATTGGTATTGACATAGATGTATTCAAAATATTGTAAAGCATTTTAAAAGAGTAACGGTGGAGTTTCTTGCCCATTATTCTCCATATACCTTTTGGAAGGGATGACTAGAATCAGTACTCTTTTTCGTAAATGTTGACGTTCAAGTTGCCTTTTATGTGTCTATTTGAAATAAATTATTTGAATTTGGCTTTTTGTCTAATTACGAACAGAAGTTTGTGTAAGATTCTGTTGGTGTAAATATATCGCAACTCAACCGATACTTTTGAAGGACAATGCATTTGCATTTTGCCAATAAAATTATGTTTATGAGACTAGTCTCCAAACCATCCCCGTTGGTACTCTATTTAGAGTACAGGGATGGTTTGTGCCCGGTAGATGCCAATAAGCTCGCCACTGATTACATGGGATTTATATATAACTGGCAAAATGTGCCTAAACCTTCGAGGATTACAGGTGTGATTTTATGTAAGGGATGTAAAGTCTATTCAAACTTATTTCAAATTGATGTTATTTCAAGTTAAACAAATATCAATTTTATTTTAATGCTCATTAAGTTGATCTCAGAGTGACTAGCACTATTGAAAAAGTTATAAGTGTTTGAAGTTTTAGTGTAAACTGAACTTTATTGTGTGAATTCTATAAACTCATATTTGTTTACATTTTTGGCAAATAAATTGCGAGGCTGTGCTGAGTTGTCGTATCTTATAACTTCCTTCTGGGAAATATGCACAAGTGCTAACTAACATAAGTGCTAACTAACTGTCGACCGCTAATTGGTACCTATCGATCAAATCTGTACTCGAACGCTATCCAATATAGCCTGTTTTATTTACTGAAGCGTTTGTACGTCAACGTGAGCGACCCGGCTGGTGTCGATGTGACGTCAAGACTTCGCGGTGTGAATATAACAAATTAATACTTTTAATTAATAGGTCTCAATTAGCAGCTAAGGACTGCAATGCAAACTGGTTCAAAGTAGCTCTACGGTTTCATGAAGTCCTGGTATCTTTATGCAGTTCTAGCTTCTCCCGAAGCTGATGCCCTTTTTTTACTTTGCAATTTAACGACCATTTTATCTTGTACATACTTAAGAAGAGATGTCCTTCATATATGTATTATATTTTTAATTAGCTGTGCCCGTGATTTCATGTCCGTGGATGTCGCAAAACAATAATGTGTCTCTTTACTAATTCCTTTTCTAAAATAAAATATCTGAATTACTCCTTATAGCATCAACTATCTGCCAGTTAAAGTCCCGTCAAAATCAGTCCAGTCGTTTCGGAGATTAGTCGGATCAAACAGTCAACAAAAAAAAAAATGTTATAAATATCGCATATACAACATTATTTTTAGTATATGGCAAACCCGAAACAAGTGTCTAGTATTTTTATGTAAAGAATCTATGTACAGACGCCAGCACATCAAACTACTACAATCTGTAATTTTTTTTTAATAGATATTCAACTTTATCTCTAAAGCATAAGGTTCAAAGTTGATTCGGAAAATTTGACAGTTTCGGGTAGCTTGATGTGCTGACGTCTGTACAAAATTTCGAAACTGTATCATGAAAAATCACGAAGTTATAAGCTTGTTATGTTACTTGATTGTCCGCACAAAAAGTTGGTTACCACTTAACACGCGCCGCCGTCCGACCGGTTGTGACCTGTGTCACGGTAATATTATAGATAATATTGTTGTGCGTATATGCACTTAGTGTCGCTTGGTGTCCAACTTGTTACCATTTTAAAATATTTTTGGGACAATATATGACATGGTGTAAAAATTATTGGAATCGATTCAGTTACTTATTCTGAACAAACTATATTCAGGTTTGCAATATACTAAAAATAATGTTGTATTATTAGCTGTTCCGCTGTTGCAAATAAATATAGCGAACTTTAATATTTTCTACGACCCTGGTAACCCTATAAATGCAATATTGCCATTTAATAGTTCTTCTATAGACCTCCTAAAACAGGGTTAGCACGCGATTTAAAGCAACTACATTTCAGATAGAAACTTATCTGAAACGAATGAACGTTTCGCTTTTAGAGCGAAGTTAAAACTGAATAAATGTAGCTTGAATTGCGTCATTTACTTTATTTGTGTGATATAATTTTTATGGTCTGTGCATTGAGTTAGCATGTATTTAGTTTAAAGACAATTATTACCAAAGGTCTACTGGTAACAGCAGGTTAATTGCGTAACACACTATCAGTAGCGATGGCTTTCATTTTGACAGTGCAACAACATTCATTGCGTTATTTATATTGTTGAGCAGACACATTTTTCGAACATATGGAGCAATGGATTAGATGTGCTTCAAAATTATTCAAATTGACAGTAATAGTGTGTTACGCAATTAGGATGCTGCAGTGCTATTCTGTAAAAATCTCACCGTGAGAACTGAAGTGAAGTGAGCGGGAAGTGAGCTGTCATTAGGGAAAAACACTATTGACACTGCTCACTTCGAGCTCACTTCACTTATGATTTCATGGTGAGATTTTTACAGAATCGACCGACTGGCAACCAATGCCACATTGCATTAAGTATACTTTGTGTACTTCGTTGTCTCGTTTTAGCATGGCAATAGCGGTCATTACCCCTTCCCTAACCCTTAGATTTCTTGTGTGTTGTATAATGTTGAAATTGCGTATATGGGTTGAAATTAGGATAGAAAAGAGGATAAAGAAAAAAAAAACATTTTTTTTGTATTTTTTTATTGTTTTTACAATGTCACATAAAACGGACATTGTCCATTATATGTGCAGTTGTAGTACATGAAACTACGTCACATAAAACGGACATGGCATATTATATGTGAAGTTGTGGTACAGTGCTTAGGAGTGTTAAAACAGTGTCTGTGTGCGTCGAAATACTGCGTCCTTTAAAACGGACAAAATCAATTTAAGGGCTAATATCTCTCCGTAGGAACCCAAACAGTAAACTATGTATAGGTTTTCGTTATTGGAACATGTCAAAGATCACGATAGATATTGATTCAGGACGTTAACAGACTTTATTTCAGTTTTTGAAATAAAAAATGCTAGAAAATATAGGTTGGTCAGTTACCTCTATTGCCATGGTAAAACGCAACAGCTAAAATGTCCTCCAAAAGTTAGTTGACATTTTTCAACTTCAGCTTTGATGCAACATTAGGATTTCAAATAAAAAAAATAATCGGGTCATCTTAAGGGATTCCGTTTTAATTTTTTTATGATACGTGACAGGTACAGGCAGACGCCAGCACATCAAGCTGTCAAATTTGTTTAATAGATATTCAACATAAGGTTTTTTTTTTTTCCTTTTGGCAACTGAGCCGATTGATTCGAAAAATTTGACAGTTTCGGGTAGCTTGATGTGCTGGCGTCTGTACTTAGTTAAATTATGGCTCATTTTTCATTCGACAAATAATTTATTATTCGTGGAATAAAATTGACATCTGACAGATTTTTTATGGAAGAACTTTCAAAAATTCTAATTTATTCCTCGGATAAAATTATCTGGCGTTTTAGAAATCAGCCCTTAGTCAGTAAAAAAAATTAATAAAAAAATTCAAAATGTGGCTGAAGAGGAAAAATGTCATCTAACTTTTGGAGGTCACTGTATACCAAATAAGATTAAAATGTGATTATACAACGTGTAACGTTAAATGCGCAAAACCTCAGACACCCCGACTGATTTTTAATTCAATTGACCTATTTCAGAGAGAAAATAAGTCATAAAAAAAATTGTAAAGGTTTTATGTGCTGTTTTAGTTTTACTGGCCATTCTCTTCGTTTCTTGCGTCTGCGACGACGCTTTATCGAGGGAGGAGTCGTCACCGGGGCGCTGCGCCGCGCTGACATTGGCTTGCTTGACCTATTTATAAATAGACACCGCAACGTTTTAATGAAGATTTTTTCGTAAAATGTGACCTATATAAAAAAGTGGTTCAATTCATTCTGCTCGTTATTCTGATCAAACTATTTTCAGGTTTTGCGCATTTAACGTTACACGTTGTAGAAATGTTTACTCGACTGATGATGATGTTAGGTAGGTATGTCAATGTACAATAGAACTACATATTATTATAGTTATATGTTAATATGTTTGAAGTAAATCAAAAATATATATAGTAAATAATATAATTTACATAAATTATGTGTGTTTAATACATTTTGTGTGCCTATCATGTCTTTTTGTGATTTGTGTTTTAAATGTGAATTAAAAGTAAATGCGTTCCTAATTTTCTCCAGAAATTGTGTAATAGTAAAACACTGAAAATGCTGGAAAATAGGTACTAAGAAATAAAGGAATAGGTAATATGAATGAACAGAGAAAAGTAAGAATGCATTGATTTATTTAAACAGAAATGTCCGCTTGCACGACAAATCACTAAATGCGTTTAGCTCTGAACGTATTTAATACATCATTCTGTTTCTATCAATCGTTTGAAGATGACAGAGACAGATCGATGATTTAAATTCGTTAAGGTTAAAATGGGATAGTGATTTTTAATTACGAAATCGTTTTTATGGCGTCAAAAATTAATACAATGGAAAAGTTTCATGATTTTGTTAATACTATATTCAAAACTAATAAATCATTGAAAGAATGTTGAAATTCCATCAATAAATGACTTAGAAATAGATTATTGAAGTTTATGTATTTTAGTACGGAAGGTCTGTGGTCTCTGTTTCGCCTGTGACGTCATTTGGCGTATCCGAGATCGTCGCACCACAAATCTTTCAACGGGGGGCTCTCGCACCGCTTGTAGTTATTTACGTACAGTTATTTGTTTTTTATTTTATTTATGAGTGTGTAGTTTTTATTTCACTATAATGGAAGAAAGCTTCGTAAAAGGACAATTGAAGTGATAATTTGCCTAATATTGATATATATTCAGTGATGGACTTTTTTTTCTTCAAATACAACATTCACAGGTTTATTTTTAACCTCAGCCATCGTGTAATAAACAAAATAGGATTCGAAGGGCGCAAGTGACTGCACACCAATGAATTTGTGCGTACTCAGCGAATATGAGCCGCGTCGTCTAGGTCAAATGATGTCACACGCTGGAGCGCCGCGTGTAACGAAATTTCCGCATGTAAGAATCCTTGCAAGCGCAACTTCAAAGTCCCATACCTCTTTCATTTCTAGAGATATTTTAATGATTCTTTCATAGTTTTGTTTCATCTTACTTAAATTTTGATAATAAATCCATAAAAAAAAAATGGAAGCTTCTTTATTATTTATAAAATGGTTGCTGCTGTTATTTACACACAGTCGAATATAGCGGATTGATTTGTCAATTTTGGAAATTGTACACATGCTCCAAAATAATTTAGCATACAGCACTGCCAGCAGGCATTACCAACCACCGGATTAATTTTTGGGTAATAGCCTAGATTTAGCATATTTCCAATAGCTTTAAAATCCATTATGAAGATCTTCCAATATATTCTGTAAAAATCTCACTGTGAAGTGAGCTTGAAGTAAGGTGTCATTCTAACGGTTGCCAGTAATTGACACTGTTGACAGCTCACTTCATTTAAGTTTTCACTGTGAATTTTTTGCAGAATAGATCAGCTGATATACGTTTGTGTAAACGGTCTAGCCTAAAATTATAACCTTAAATACTTAATTGTTGAGCGATGATCAAAATCCTGAACCTGATGAGTTAATGGTTAACATAAAAATAAATTATCAACTTAATCTACTCAGAAGGGGGCCTCGCAATATTGATTATTGCTTTTTTGTCATTCCAAATTATGGATACAGGGCAATTTAAATAAATTTAATATTTATAAGTGTCTGAATTGTATTTTTAGCTCAATATTGGTTTACTACGATAATACGAATATCTACATGGTTATGTCTTTTTTACGTTTTTAATTAAAAAAATTAATTTTACGTTATCCCACTTTATTTGGGGTCGGAACTCGGAGCAACGTTATCTCAGTTGTCAAAATTAATAAAATATCAGAAAACTTATGACGTCGATTTTCGAAATATTATTAGCTCGTTATCATTCTCCACCATCTTCTTATAAGCCCTTACTGACTTATCTATAGTTGTCGCGTTTTAGCATGGCAATAGTGGTCTTTCCCTAATTATGTCTCTGTAGGAACCCAAACAATAAACTATGTAAGATAATTCGTTATTGAAACATGTTGAACATCACAAAATTTGATTTAGGACGTCTACGAAAATTATATCAATTTTGAAAAAAAAAAAAATGCTGGAAAATGTTGGTAGGTCAATTACTACTACTGCCATGCTAAAACACGACATATATCAGATAATTTCATATAAATTCTGTTCGGAGACTGTGAAATATTTATAAGTATTTCGTATTATCTCAGTAAACCTTATTAACTTATGTGTATCCTTAATCTTATTTTAAATTCGAATTAATTTCAACGAACCTCTGTCCAGGGCTTTTACTTTCACTGCTAGCATTGTTACTGGAATCGTCATCTTCTTCTCTAGATGTGGCAGCAGATAGGACTCGAGATGAGCCAGCGTTGACCTCGCTCCCATCATTATCTTCACCTTCTGATGTTCTGTTTGTGCCTTCTTCTGCCTGCCGAATAACAAAAAGAAAACGAAAAATGAATTTTTGGTCTGTGTAAGAAGGCTGAATGGGTGTCATAATTTTTAGTCTGTGGAAAATTTTGACATGCGCTCATGCTGACTTGTTACGATTTTGTATTTGTGTTTTCTCGGTATTTTACTGTGTTTTCGTAATTTCAAACATTGTTCAGTAATTTTGGGTTATGACGCGAAATTTAACTTCGTTAAATGTTAGTGCCCGCTTGCATCACAAATCCCTAATTATATGTAGTGTTAAACGAATTTAAAACATCGTTCTATTTCTGTCAAACGTTTGAAATTAACAGACACGGATTGATGTTTTAAATATGTTTAGCGCTAAATGTATTTAGTGAGTTGAGGCCTAAATGTTAATCAAAAGAATAATTTATTTATTAACCTACTGTTAGTTATAATTGTAAAATTAATTTATTTTAGTAGAACCTTATGCATTGTCAAAAACTTATTTCAAAATACACTTATGCTACTGATTCTTTCTCATCTGTGCGTTTTTATAATTTCTTTGACGATAGTATCGCGCCCGCTTACATCCATACAATGTATGAAAATACGTGCACGTTATAACGATAACGTGGACGGAAATATAAAAGCATCTTCATATATTTCCATAGATTCCTGTGTTATCGTGATGCCCTGACGTGGACGTCGAAGTCCACGATAACATTATCATCACGTTTAGGAATTGTAAAAACGTCCAATGCCTATTAACAACGTCCGTTCATAGAAAGCGTCTATATAATTACAATTGATTGAATTCCCTCTTACAAAATGGCGGTCCTTTCATGAGGTAAGTAATTTAATAATTTTGATAAAATATTAAACCATTCCGGCCAAATATTATCAGAAGCATTGCGGAAATAAGGAAAATCGAATAATTTTCTCTCCACGTTATCCTACATTGGTACCTTTATGCACATCTAAGAGAAAATAATGGATTTAAAAGAACATGTCAAATCCAGGAGATTTATAAATGAGGAAAGTAATTATATAAATTAAGATTAAAGATGGAAGATAAAATATTAATTTATTTCTTTTCTTGTATTAAATGTGCCCTTGTTTTATTATTTTTGATATTTTTTTTTTACTTTGATCTCATTTTATGTTGTAGTCTTAAGTAATTGGGCAAAATTGCAATATTGTCTATAGTTTTATTTTATAATTTCATATTTCTGTCATAATTTTGCCATAACTTAATTCTAGCGCTAATAATGTTATATTATTAGTGTCTTATTTTTGTGAATTAACATTTATGTTTGAGAATGCTGGTTAGCCTGTAATTGGCGACTGTGTGAGTCCAAGACTAATGATATTGTTACCTATACTTTAAATATTTTCCTGCCTGCCGGGATGATATGATGCCTAGTTGTGAAATTAAGTTGGATCAATATTGATAAGAGAAGAGGTCTTTGCCATGCAGTGGACCAATAATAGTCTGGTATTATAAGATTAACCCTTACCTAAAATCACGTATACAGCATTGCCGTAATCTTGAAGACTGTGCTTAACAGGGTGTAATCTCCACCGTGGAGGTCCCTTATTAAATCAGTCATTTAATTATCATTTTAATTTTACATTTTAATTTTTCTTTTTAATTTTAATCTACATTTTAATTTTTCATTTTAATTTTCATCTACATTTTAATTTTCGTTTGTGTAATATTGTTATTTATAATGACCTACCTATGAATCCTTGATATCTGAATTAAAACATTTTTATTTTGTTTTGTTTTATTTATTTTATTGCTATCCAACGTGCAACGCTGACAGCCTTTTGGGCACTTATCCCACTGACAGCGATGTGGACAAATTTTTGATGCCCAGAGTTCATTGGGCATCAAAAATTTGTCCACATTTGTACAAATTTGTCCCTTTTAGGGATAGAAAAGTGTGTTTTTCTCCCCTAATTTTCAGGTTGGTGGTTTTAACTTTTAACAATCAAAATTGTAATTGCATTTTTTATTTTAAGCTCGGTGTTTAATTTTTTGTCTTGCAAGCAATTTCAATACTCACCCTGTTATATTTAAATAGGGATTTATGTGGACTAGTGCTATCTGACAAAATATTATCTTTTTATTTAATAAACTCAAAGTCAATGTTGTTATTCAGTCTGAAATAATGCTCCTGAAGAAGTCAGAATAGCAATCTATAGATAATATTGATTGACTGTCTGTCGAGACGGTCGGTCAAGGTTGAAGAAGTATAGGAGCTCGCGAACACTTTTGCGACTCATCCGAACTCGCGAAAAAGGTCCATAACCTTGGAATTAGGTTTTATATACTTATGCAACTTTACAGTCGTCCTTGTTCAGGAGAAACCCTTAAAGGTCCTTGATCTTGACCTTTAGGTACGAAACTTGAAAAAAAGTTGACAATACGAAGGTTCTGTTAACATGATTTTAGGTTAAGGTTACTTTTTTAACATAATACTTGTGCCATTTGGAACATCAACTACCTACCTAGCCTCGTGAAAAAGTAAAATCATATTTGTTTGTTGTAAGTGTCTCTCATTTTTATTTGATTTATATTTTAGGAATTCATATATTATTTGTTTTCTCTATTTGTCTTCAGCATACTAAATGAAACAAAAACAGTTTGAAGTATTCCGCTTCGAAGGAGCTGAAACATTGAAATGTTTCATTTCCATATTTCATACTATTTAGTACTAGCCAAGACAACAGTCGACTATCCAAACAAAAATCTCATAGAACAGGGTCTTTAAAGTTTCCAATTTTCCGGACAACTTTTCCAGTTTCTCTTTCCATGAAAACCTTATTGTATTAAGTTAAAACAAAAATAGCCAAAAGTATCCAGCCGTTCTCAAGTGATGTGCTTACCGTGCTTACCAGCGAACAGTATTTCACTTATATTTATATAGATTTACACTAAATATGCGTCTAAATAAACAGTGTCTATTCATCTTGCATTATTTTGTCTAAATAAAACGTTTCACACAGCATTCAAATCTTAAGATGACTACCAAGTCAAAACTTACAAGTCTCCGTAAGCCAAAACTTTACCTGTCGTTTGTATTTCTGACTCCAACAAAATTTCTCTATCCGTTAAATCTCTGAGGTGTAAAGAAAGTCAACGTTTAGTTTTCACGTTGACTTTCTTAACACCTCAGAGATCTGATCTGCACTGTCTTGAAACTTCACGATTTTTATTTGGTTTTGTCAGCCTACAAACACACACACACACACACACATATACTGACTTACCTTTACACTAATTTTAAAGACGCGTAGAATTTGTAATTATTCATGATGTCAGATGCAAAGTAACGAGAAAACAATGATGATTTATTTTTCAGAAAAGGAGCCTATATTTTTGGTTGTAAGTGAGTACTTTTTTCAAAGATTTATATGTCTGATTTGGGGGCAATGTTGCGAGATAGAAAGTTGAATAACACTAAAAATTACACGTAGTAAGGGCTTGGGAGTTAGGTTTATAATTACTGACGAAATAGCAAAAAAAAAAAACAAAATAGACCTACTCTTATACCGTTTTATAAAAGAGTCAAATGGATACAAACATAGGTGCTGCAATCTACCGTGATGAAAATCTAACCTGCCGTGCGATTCTGTAACCATCTCACCGTGAAAACTTGGGTGAAGTGAGCGCGGAGTGAGTCGCCAATAGAGTCAATCCCTAGCATCAGCATGACTCACAGCTCACTCTAAGCTCATTTCACCTTAGTTATCAAGGTGAGATTTTTCCAGAATCGACCGGCGGTTGTGTATAGTATACAGGCACACGGTAAAAGAGATATGTGTATAGGCACACAATTTACATTCTATCACTGTTACTATTCTATAACTGTTATTAATTTTATGTGTGAAGTATTTAATAGACATTTTTACTGTGGAAAAAATAAAGAGAAATAGTAGAACTCCTTGTACTGTTTACCGTATTTCTGGGGTATCAGTTTGATATTCATTCATTAGGTGTACATAATAAAGAGTATTCTATTCTATTCACAGCGCTTAAGTCTTGTTCTTATGTCGTGGCAGTAAGGATGGTTTTCGTAGTGCAAGTGTTACCACTGATGTGTGGAGGACTGAATTTGAATGTAATATTATTTTGAAGAGTATTAATTATTAATCCTCAAAACATTACATATTTACAACTTTGTATTAATTTAACAAAATGAGCTGCTTCATAATATCCTAAAACCAAAAACAAAAAAACACTTTCTCTGTATACTCTATTTATAGCAAACCGAGTTTAAAAAAATGATTCCAAAACTTCCTAGGAGCGCTCAAATTATACCAATTAAAGTTATTAGTTAAAGTATCCAAGCTGGATGGATTCGCAACTTTGTTAAGCTGCCTGTCTACTGAAGCGGAGCGAGGGAGCAGTGTAGCTGAGTGTCATTGTGCGAAGCCGAGGCGCGAAGGCTCGGTGCAAGCGATAAGGCGTTAGAAGTGGAGAAACTGAGCGGGATGGAATGGTGTGGCCATTCTATCCCGTTATCTTTCTCCGCTTTGCATTAATTCCATGGTTAAAATGTGTAGAAATAATCTCCGCTTCACCGTAGCTAGGTAAACCACTGATGCAAACTGGGAACGTAAATCTTGCCCTCATTTGTTTTCCTAGCTCCGCTTCATTGAACAGGCAGCCGTAATTCAAACTCACCTGGATCCGTATAAGTGGTATAGTCTCCTCTTTGTACATAATATTTGTGTTTAAAAGTTAATAAAATCACTTATTTTCTTTATTAAATTGTATGTATAAAGTACTCAATGTTATCTAGTATTTTACAGGAATTTACATAATTGTGTTTATGTTTCTAACGAACCAGCCGTGCGATTCTGTAACCATCCCACCGTGACAACCTGGGTGAAGTGAGCGTGGAGTGAGTCGCCAATAGTGTCAATCCCTAGAATCAGCATGACTCACAGCTCACTCCAAGCTCACTTCACCCTAGTTATCACTGTGAGATTTTACCAGAATCGACCGGCAGGTATGTGATTTTGTGTCATGATAATGTTATGTAGTTTAAGCTCTAGGTCTGTTGTCTATCGTCTATTATTGGTAGATCCAAGGGCTCAATAGTTTTGGGCAAAATATTAACAAAAAATGTCGAGTGAAAATTGTTAGCGAAAATCAGCGATGAGTGAGAGATTGCAGTATTGAGCTCCTGGTCTACAATGAGAATAATGATGATGAATGTGGCGGTATCGAGTGTGGTGGTAATGTGAGTGTACCTAATTTAAATAAAACTAGTTATGAACAACTATTTACTGTGGCGTGTCTACTTATTGTTGTGATTGATGAAGAAACTGCAAGCACACACATACACACGCACACACAGCACAACAATATACTATGTGTGGTGCTTAGCAAATTGAATATTTTGAACAAATTTCAACGAAAAATCAATAGTTTCATCATTTTAAATTCGATCATAAAACAGATTTGTACAACTCAATTACATTTGTGAATAGCACCTATGCCTCTCAATGTCTCTACAATACAACTCTCTACAATGGGCATTAAAATACTCCTAACATTTGATCCCCGAGGCGAGTGTATGCAAATGTACGAACTCAATTTGATTATGACATTAAAATCTAGCTCCGTACTGACGAGCAGAAATATATGAATATTATGTTGTATTGTGAGATAGGAGAAATGGTAATAATGTTGGTTCAAGTAATTGAAAAGCAATAGAGTGTCTAACAATTGCAGAAAAGACCTTATGAAACTCAGGGCAGTTGAAGGCCAACAGAAGTCCTATAAGTAGGAGTCAAAATTACAGTGTCAATGTTAGAAAAGTATCCTGCCATCGTAGATTGTGAATAGATTGGAAAATACTATAAAAAATAAAACATGATCTGCTTGACCGTTGAAATTATTCATAATCAGTTTATAATATTCCCAATGCTGGGACACAGGCCTCTTCTCTGTGGAAGAGGGAAGTGTGAGTGGAAGAGGGCTATAATATAGGGTGACTGGTCACCGATACTTAAACACATGATTCTACTCATCATTACAAACAACTTTTACGGACCAGAATCCGAAATCGCGAAAAAAAAAATCAGCTGTTCCCTACATTTTGACGACTCGTACGAACATAAATGTAGGGAACAGCTGATTTTTTTTTCGCGATTTCGGATTTGGTCCGATAGTAAAAGTTGTTTGTAATGATGAGTAGAATCATGTGTTTAAGTATCGGTCACTAATTACCAGTCACCCTATACAGCGTGTAACGGAAGGGGGGTATCAACCCTGAAGGAGGTGAATGTGCTCATGAAACTCAACAACTTTCCCCAAAGAACATAGGTCGAAATATGAAAAAAAAATTTGGCCCTCCCATAGTAAATCAATCAGCTGGTAGTCAGTTTTGTAAGGGAGGGCCAAATTTTTTTTTCATATTTCGACCTATGTTCTTTGGGGAAAGTTGTTGAGTTTCATGAGCACATTCACCTCCTTCAGGGTTGATACCCCCCTTCCGTTACACGCTGTATACCTCGCGGGCCCAGTGCGGGTTTTTAGATGTCACATGTGTTCGAATTTTTGGTTCTAGGACATGCCGGTTTCCTCACGATGTTTTACCAAAACCGTTTTGAGAGCAGTGGTTATGAAGTTATTACTACAAAGCAAAGCGCCTGTTTCTGTCTGCACAGTTCTGAATATTATGATATTATTTATACTGCAATCAATAGATCAGAACATAATTTATAAGTAATGTTAGACTTTCTGATGTGAAGAAGCATTACTAGTCATTAATTTTCTGTTCT